>PKRV01003933.1:38847-184225 GCA_003709505.1 Hyphantria cunea
ATATATATATATTGATTGATCAATCAACAACCCATAATGTCCCACTCCTGGGCTCGGGTCTCCTCTCAGGAGAGGGTTAAGGCCATACTTCCCCACGCTGGCTGCTTATAATTTATTTTATTTTATTAGTTTTTGCCCACAGCTGCATACTCAAACTTCTTGCGTACATACTTCAAAAAATATTCGCAGTTTTCAAGTTCCTTGCTGTCTTTTTAATTACAACTCCTTCATATTGCACTTCTAGCAAAACACATGCAGAATTTATATATTAAAGAAGAGCCGTTTTAAATTATTATTCCTAATTCATCCACAACCCATAATGTCCCACTGCTGGGCTCGGGTCCCCTCTCAGGAGATGGTTAAAGCCATAGGTCCCCACGCAGGCCAAGTGCGGGTTGGGGACTGGCAATACTACGTTGTGGCTACGTAATCTTGCCGTTGGATGTTTTTAAGGCACCCAAAGGCCTCCAACTAAGCTTCACGACTGTTACCCTATGATAACAACCGGGACCGACTGCTTAATGTGAGCTCTGAATCACGGAGATGCTCATGGTAACATGCCACCGGCGGTCGCCCATCCAGGTACCGACCGCGCCATCGTTGCTTACCGTTGGTGATTGTTTCTAATCACCGAGTGCAGCTGGGCATGAGCGCCTCTCTCTATAAGAGACGAATATAGGATACAATTGACATAGGTTTTCTTTTTTCTTTGCGCTGTGGCTTTAACCATGGTGGTTGTGACACCTCGGGACAATATAAAGTCCTAAATATAAAAATAACATGTGCGTATACCACACACAGACACATATGTATATTTAAAAGTTTGCATTGTTTTACCATCCTGATTTCGAGAGGATCTCTGTTTTGTTTCTTTTATTTTCTTTTTGTGTATGTAATTCTAATTTATCTATGCTAAACATGTGCTTAATTGTTTTTTAACTCTTTTAGTAAAATCAATAACTCAAAATGTCCCACTGCTATATTTGCGGTTATATTTGTTGTTATAGCGGCAACTGAAATTCATCATCTCTGAAAATTTCAACTATCTAACTATCGTAGTTCATGAGATACAGCTTGGTGACTGACGGACCGACAGACTTACAACGAAGTCTTAGTAATCCTATCTAAATAGAGATTTATGTCCAGCTGTGAACCTTGAAAGTATGTTGATGATAACGATTATTACTTACAATGATCCACGATGAAAAGTACCGGTACTCCAATTTCTTATAATTTAGTGTGTTCAAGTCCACATACCGGCTATACTCAGAATACCAATCCATGTATACCAAATTGACCAAATGCACTATTAAAACTATTGTGTAGAAGAAGATACGAAATGCAGGCAAGTCGTCAGCCATGATTCTGGAAGACACGAAAATGAAAGCTTATTAAAAGGAGAAACCTTAGCCGGATAAGTTCATGGATAGGTGTTCATTTTTTAAAAACTTAAGTCCCCTTTTGTTTTTCGATGTAAATCGTGCCGACTTAGTTTGCGGCAAATCTCGAAGACTGATGATTTCTAGTCTTCTGCTAACTTAACAAAATGTCGGGTAGGTAAGTACCCACCCCCAAAAATAAATACTACCTCAAACTTAATGTGTTCAATCTATACAACTATACAAATACAGTAAATTGGAGTGTCTGTTTGTAATATTAAAATAACCGCTTTTTATTAAACGCATATACATGTATTTAATAAAATTTAAATTAAATAAATAAATAATGTACATAATATACCAAAGTAACGTTTTTTAACCATTTTTGTCGGTCTGTCGGTCTGTTTGTCTGTTTGTGTGTTAGTTCTGGCTAATCTCTGGAACGGCTGGACAGATTATGATGAGATTTCCATTAGCAGATAGCTGATGATATAGGAAGTAACTTAGGCTAGCTTTGTTAGACAGGCTTTGCCCCGAGGCATTAGCCGCTGTTGTTAGACCGCTAGTTTATTAATAAACCACAAAAGAAAGAAATTTCGTTATATGTCACATATTATACGTATCTCACTTTAATTAGAAATAATAACCACGAAATGACAGGAATTGACCTACTTGTTCCTTATTACATCAGCTATCCCCCAGTGAAAGTCCCGTCCAAATCGGTACAGCCGTTTCAGAAATAAGCCGAAGAAACAGACAGAGGAAAAAAAAAAATTATGTACGGTATTTTGTGAAGTACCCCATATATGTAGTAATTTTAAATAACAAACAGAAACTGCAACTTTATTTATTATTACACATTATGCGGTAGATATTTGTTGATAATTTCTTAACACTACCTCGAAAACAGCGAAAAATAAAACAATTTCTGTATATACATTAGAACTAATATGTGTTAATAAAACATAAAAGTCAATTAAAAACAAAATAATCAGCCAATTACATCTTAAAAAACGTAAAAAAGCCTGAAGATATCAAAAAAATATTATTTACTTACCTTATTTTTAAATACCAGATTCTCTTAAAATAATCTTATCACAGTTAGATTTACACACATCCACGAACTTCCAGCGCGGCTATTTGTACCGTAATGCTTTTGTCAACTTGTCAAGTGTTCTAAGTCTTGTCCTACTAGCGCCATCTGTTTTTTAACGATACTGGTGTCATACTTGCACAGTAAAATACCTTTCCTGAGATAATATACCTATAAATATAGCAACATGAAATGTTATTAAGTGGGTCCACACCGGACGATCCATCGCGATCCGTTCGCGCGCGGTAGGAACTCGATCCAAATGTGCAGGCGGTGTGGACGAACCGTACGCGATTCATGCGCATTCGTTTTCTATTTCCTTTTTTTTCGTTTCTATTCCTGCTACACCCGATCCGTAAGTGGTCAGTTTTTAACCAGTCTCAAAGGTGAGTTTCGCGTGAGGTTTGGACCGTGTGTGTGGTTCGCGCGATTCACCACACCATGGACATCTCGCAAAGTCACGTCTGATAGGACTTTAAATGTTTATGGGACCAAAATATGTTATTAATACCAATAGAGGTGTAAGGGACGATGCTTGACGTCAGATTTCTTGCGAAATGCGATACTAAATCTGCGTAAAGCTAGATTCCGGATCGCCTATGGATGGTTTGGACCGTAGTTCATAATCGTAGTTTCAACAAACTTGATCGGCCTAGTACGAACCACGCTCCACGCATCACGATCTTGGATTGCGGATCGCGGGATCGCCCATCCAATTTGTATCGTCTGGTGTGGATTCACCTATTGCATATCGATTGCCTCGTTGAATGTTTTTATGATCTGCAAACATTTGTTTCGAAGTTTGAGTCTTTTATATGTATAATATGTATATTTTTACAAAAAAAAATATGTGTCTATTTATATCACTTATCTAGTAGGTAACCATAGTACAAGCTCTGCTTAGTTTGAGACTAGATTACGTTGTGTGGTAAATGTCCGATGATTATTCGGCAGGCCTGCGTAAATCAAAAACGTTTTATCCCTTTTTACAAAAAAAAATCTAAACGGAGGAGCAGGAAAATTGGCTCAGTTAAAGTATAAGGAGTACAGAAGGCTGAAAAAAAATGAGCTATGGCTATTTCGACCACTGGACGGCCACTAATTTTAAACAAAAGCGCCTTGGCAAAAATCAGTTTATTCAAATGTTTTGTTGACTATTCTTCCATCATCACAAGCTTTTAAAAAAACTAAATGATTACACTAATTCAACTAATATTAAAATGAGATCAAGTAGGATAATTTTTTTTGGTATTTATTTTCGTTTCATAATCTATCCTAAGATTACGGGAAAGAGATTGCTTTTGGAGGTTGGACATTGTATGTACTCTCTCGTAAGCCTGTTAAATGGTGTGGTATTAAAGGGTTTTCCAATGTATCTATACTATACTCGCTTTAAAGGGGTAAGTGAATTTTTCTTTATGAAATAGCGAGCAAGCAAGCTGTCGTTTCGCCTGATGGTCAGGTCATTACATCAGAGGCGTCACAAGTGCGTTGCGGGTCTTTGGAGAATGGGGATAGGGATGGGGGGGAGGGATTGAGGTATAGGCCTCCGGTTTCCTCACTCACTCGCAAGTGCTGTGTCACACCGATTTTCTGTGAGGCCGGAGTTTCACTCCGTCAAAATGCATACTTATACAGCATTACAATTGCACGAGGAGGCCTTGAGTCTTAATTTGCATTGACATGGCATTTTCTGCCATGCAACCTTTTCTTGCTAATCGGTATAAGTACCAGCCCGAATTGTGATGAATATGGCAGTGCTGAGTATGTTAATCATTTTTATTGGAATGTGTCAAAACTATGGCTGAGAGAGAGACTTTAGTAATTAGGCTTTAAATAAACATTATATATTTTGGCATGTTCCAAAGTATGTTATTAAAGCCTCTGTCAGTAGCGGCGTTGTTAGTATTTAAACTCTTGTGTCGCAATGTTATGCAAATAAATTATCTATCGTTTGTTAGTAAACGTTTACCGAGGCGTCACGGATACGTTGCCGGCCTTTGGGGGATGGGCAGGAGAACGAGAATGGGAAAAGGGGCGCGGGGTACGGGCCTTCGGTAGCCTCACTCACTCGGTGAAACAGAGGGCAAGCACTGGTTCACACCGGTTTTCTGTAATGTAAAGTGTGGTGTTCCTATTTAATTTTAGATATGAATGTATTGTAGGTTTAAGGTACGATGGGGCTGAAATGGTCTTATGAGTGACTGTATATGTATGATAGAAATAAGAGAAATGGAAAGAAAAACTTTAAGGAATGGGTTTATAAATAATCGTAATAATATTAATGCTATTTAAAATACATAGATAAATGCACATATTATTTTAATATTATATGAACTGTATATAAATTATTAAAAATAAAATAAAATTGGGGTGTCTGTTTGTAACATTAAAATAACCGCTTTTTACTAAATGCATATAATTAATTATTCCGGCCATCTAAACACACAACGCCATCTAGTCCCAAACTAAGCATAGCTTGTATTATGGGTACTAGAAAACTGATATAAATACATATATACTTTTTTTTGTAAATGCATACATATTATACATAGAAAACACCCAAACTCCGAAACAAATATTTGCAGATCAGACAAACATTTGATCCGACCCGGGAATCGAACCCGAGACCTCAAGAACAGCAGTCGCATACGCTACCGCTGCGCCACCGAGGCAGCTCTGCCTCTGCCATATGGTTTCTTTTGTTTTTGTTTTTTTTTATATTTAAGCTGCCAAAATGGCTCTGCCCTGCCTGATGGAAAGCATGAGCCGAATCCAAGAGTGGTGGTCACCATCCTCAATGCGAAAAAGTACAATGCAGCATGGTGATCCACACTATGGCGGCCTGGTGAGGTGCTTTTGCACGCCCCGCTTAAAGGACCCGGGATCATAGTGGGAAGGAAACACGTGCGCTGGTAGTGAGTTCAAGGTTTTAACCGCTCGGCACAGGAAGGAAGCACCGAAGCGAAGCATGAGCCGAATCCAAGAGTGGTGGTCACCATCCTCAATACAAAAAAGTACAATGCAGCATGGTGATCCACACTATGGCGGCCTGGTGAGATGCTTTTGCACACCCCGCTTAAAGGACCCGGGATCATAGTGGGAAGGAAACACGTGCGCTGGTAGTGAGTTCCAGGTTTTGACCGCTCGGCACAGGAAGGAAGCACCGAAGCGATGAGTACGAGAATGTATGTCTTCCACTTTAAAGCGNTGCTTTTGCACACCCCGCTTAAAGGACCCGGGATCATAGTGGGAAGGAAACACGTGCGCTGGTAGTGAGTTCCAGGTTTTGACCGCTCGGCACAGGAAGGAAGCACCGAAGCGATGAGTACGAGAATGTATGTCTTCCACTTTAAAGCGGTGACTTCTAAGGCCGGCACGTGTTGTAGAGGAAGGGAGAGGGGGGGATCAATTGGAAGAGCTCTTCAGAACACTCACCATGGTAAAGGCGATAGAGGACTGCCAAGGAAGCGATATCTCTACGCAACTGTAGAGGCTCAAGGGTCTCGGTGGCTTCGGGACTATCGATAATACGGATTGCTCGCCGCTGCAACCGGTCAAAAGCGTCAAACAGGTACTGTGCGGCACCATCGCAAAGGTGAGAACAGTACTCCACGCACGAGCGAACCAGGGTCTTGTAATGAAGACACAGATGCCCGGGCGAGAAGAACCGTCCCACCCTGTTTAACACACCTAGCTTCCGTGAGGCCGCTTTAGAGATACTCTCGACGTATTCGCGTGGGTTGAGGTCTCGGCACGGTGACTCTCATAGCTCAGTTGCACTCGATGATTAGAAACAATCACCGAGGGCAAGCAACGACGGCGCGGTCCGTACTTGGATGGGTGACCGCTGGTGGCATGTTACCATGAGCGTCTCCGTGATTCGGAGGTCACGTTAAGCAGTCGGTCCCGGTTGTTGTCATTTACGTAGCCACAACGTTGTCTTGCCAGTCCCCAACCCGCACTTGGCCAGCGTGGGGACGTATGGCCTTATCCCTCTCCTGAGAGGAGACCCGAGCCTAGCAGTGGGACATTATGGGTTGTTGATTGATTGATTTATTGAGGTCTCGGCAGATATCCATGCCCAGATATCCATCCATCCATGTCCATGGTTGTTGTGTATACCAAAACAATATGTTTTTTCAATTTTTGCCCGTTTATCTGTTTGTTCCGGCTAATCTCTAAATTACTTTCTCACAATAGTGAGAAACATGTTTCTCACTATTGTGAGAAACATGTTTTTCTACTAACATTGTATTTTTTAATCAGTTTTTTCCTGTTTTATGCATTTTTAGTATTGAACTCGTTGACCCACGCCACCTTATTTACCTCTCCTACTGCCCGTATTCTTCATTCCTGCTGATATATTACTGTATATGTTTTAATTACTACATAAAAATAGTACAGGTAATACTTTAAGATTTTGCTAATTGATTTTAAATTAAAGTGGTTTAAATATTTGTAAAACAACAGAAGGTAGTTTTATATTTAAATAATCTAATTTACTCTTTATATCACCAGCTATCTGCTAGTGAAATTCATTCGAAATTGGTCCAGCCGGCTTTTAATCAGAACATACAGACAGGCAACAACTTTTCTTTTTAATGATTTGACGTGTATACAAACAGACACTTCAATTATATTTGTTTTTAATGATATATTGTTAATAGTTAAACTGTAAAGAGTATGTAATAATGATACACGTTGTTCTTTAAGATTCATTTCAGATAAAGGCGTCAATGACGTGGGACGTATTTCAAAAAGTGTTTTAAAATCACTCTCGTATTTATTTAATGACTTTGAAATTATTTTTTATTCAATGACTTTGAAATTCATTTTTATTCAATAGCTTTGAAATTTATTTATATTTGATATTTTTTTGTGAGAATCATGTCACAGTCTAGGATTTTAAGCAGGTAAGTCAATCTACTTTGTAAGGTTGTTTAGACCACTTGAACTTGTTAGGGCTCCCATACAAGGTATATCATGTTTTTCAAGAAATCTTTAAGGTTTTTATGAACGATGCTTGTTCAAAGTGATAATTCTTAAACACACACAGTCATATAGACAGGTCCATATAGTTAAAAAATACCCACACATAAGCAAAACGTAAAACTCCAAAGTTCAATGTTTTTTTACTGAACCTTGGAGTTTTTTACTTTTGACAAAAGGGCCAAGTTCTTGTAAGCCCTGGGGCAGTCCAAAAGATTGCATTACCGGTAGGTATAGAGATCGGGTTTATGTATCATTTAAAATATGATGATGAAACACTGCAGAACATCGATAACTGATTGAATTGAACTTGACCCATGGGCGTACCCAGGTTCTGAACCAGGGAGGGGGCAAATCACTTTTTTTTTAAATTAATGAACATAAAAAAGGTATTTTAATATACATTCTTTAAATATAGAATAGCATTTTAAAATTAACTTTCGAGGTTCTTTTTTTAAGAGACGTTTTCCGTAAAAAATCAAATCGGAAAGAATTCAGGTAACACTCAATCATAATGAATTGTCTACTTACTATATTATTGGAAATCATTATTTTTATCGACAATAGAAAAATAATATATAGATTTAAAAGACCTAAATATATACTTAGAAGTGTATAGTGTGGAGGAACGGGTCACATGTTCCTCCAACACAAAGGGAGGAGCCTCCGACCAGGCGAGGTGATCATGCCTGGCGGGCCACTGCCGGTTGATGTTGGGAAGTAGTATATATGTTAATCGGCGCGAGAACTTCTATTGCGCGATTTAGAATTGGTAGCTTATTCGCACACTACGTTACTCCGTAGTTCAGTGTATCTTCGGTGGATGGCGTTGTCATATATTTATGTTGACGCTGTATGTGAAAGTCGCCACACATAGCCTCTAAAAATTCTTCGCAAGCGATTATAATTTACTTGCATTAGGAGCCGGTTGAGTTCCACGCGCTGTCACATCATATCGAACAAAGAGCATCAGAAGGATCACTGACAACTGGCCTAACATAGTCCAAATTTTATTTTTATCCTTTAATATTAGTGTGATGATGATGAAAACCGTATTCGTAACTTTCTGAATTACAATAGAAAGATAGTTTTATATTAATTATTGCGGTTATTTTATAACTAAATGAATTTTTGCTCTAAGAGAGAGAGAGAGAAGCGAGAAGCCATAGATCGAACTAAGTGGCGTGAAATTGGAGAGGCCTATGTCCAGCAGTGGACTGCGGTAGGCTGATGATGATGATTATGATGAATTGTTGCTCTAGTGATATAATAAAAAGATTTTTGTTACTAAATCTTTTTTAGACTTTAAAAAAATTAACTTTCAGCTATTTCATTTGTTCAGAAATATGTAAGACGCTATTTCATTACGGCGGCCATTTTGGATACCGAATATATATAATTGCATTGTCATCAGAACTAGTGTGGGAACGGGAAGTGGATCAAATTTAACTTGCGAGATTTGATTACAGACAAACATCAAGACAGTATTTAAATAATAATGTTATTCATTAGCTTCGTGACGTACATCGCTAAACAAAAAAGGCGTTTAGTTTTTTTTTTAAATTCAATAACATATTTCAAACTGTCAGTTTAATGATTATATAACTGTGTAAAAAATATCACTGAGTTTAATGCTATGGTTTATAATGATTGTATCTTTAAATCCTCAATTTTCTCAACTAATTGTAGAATACCAAAAAAACTAAGTAAAATTTAGAAAAAAACGATTGTGCCAATATCCGCTATCTTTACTTAACTAAAGTTTATTTTTGATTTAGTTTTTTTTTTTATTTTGATGTGCCCAGTGTCACTCTCACCACTAAGTCGAATCTATTGACACCACTCACATAAAAATACGACAAGCCGTTTAGGCTCTAGGGCGAGCCCAAGGAATGTACATTCATACATACACTTGAAAAACCTTAAAAAAGATTACTTTGTCTTCTTGCACGCGAAATTTAATCTTGTCGATCAAGACCACAGGGGTAGGCTTACTGTACATTTAGGTAAATCTATACTTATAACATGTCCTGACTGACTGACTAACTGACTGATTCATCATCGCCGAGCGTAAACTATTAAAGCTAGGCCTATGAAATTTGGTGAGTAGGATCGTTTTACAAAGTCGACACCCCACTAAGGAAGGAATTTTGGAATTCCTTCCCCTAAGGGGTATAAAGTTCACATGGAATCCCGTCATTTTTATTTTAAGTTAGAAGCATGTAGCTTTATTATTGAGCTACTTTTTATTTGTAATAAAAATGAGTTAAAATAAAAAAAAAACAAAATAGTTTATTTTCGTTAACAAATAACAATGTCGTACAATAGAATTTGGACCTTTTTTAAGCAAAATAATGCCTGTATTAGGAGGGACCGCTCTCACTTATTTTATATATACAAATGTTTTATTCCTTTTACAAAAACAAACAAAAATTATATTTAAATACAGAAAAAAGAAAAGTTAGTAACTAAAAACAAAAATAATTAACTGAAGAAAGCTACAGGATTATGGTGCCTTAGCTTGTTTAAAGAGTAGATACCTATTTAAGTGTTTTTGTATATTCTACTCCTAAGGGCGTGAAATCAGGGGTGAAATGGGGGTTGAAATATAGAATTTAGATTCGAAAAAATTCTGAAAATTTGTCTTCAGGCTTTAATTTACAAATAAACGAATACTTTTACTGGCATTTATAGGAATTCTACTCCTACAGGGGTTAAAATAAAGCGCGAAATTAGTATTGAAGTTATTTATAATGGGCTATTGAATATAAATAATATTTATATATTTTTATCCATAGCCCATTAATAAGAACTTTAAAAACAGTTAATGTTTAAAAACAAATTATTCATACATACTTACATAGTTTTTAACTAAATATATATAATCAACTTCCACGCGCACAAAGCCGCGGGCAACAGCTAGCATTAAAATATTTCAATAAGATAACAACTTTAGTAAGTAACGAAGTAAGTTAAAACCTTTAAATATACTTGATAAACTTGTCTGCGTAACGTACCAATCGTGCTGGGCACGTACTTGATAAGCTACAGATTTTTGTGTTAGCAAAATAAGTCTGTACATAGTTTCTAGACAGCTTATTAAATAATTTTAACTACAAACATAATCATTAATTCGTTTCGAAGTAATTTTTCGCAGTGTGTACTTATAGTCCATTCGTTTAGTGTCGTTCCTCCCTTACGCAATTGGGGTTGTGAAATACGAATACCTCAATTCATACAATTAAGATGCTTGCCTAGGTAGTAAAGACAAATTTCATGAAAACTAAAAACATATCATCTTGCTAGCGTTTATTAAAACATTTTCAGTTATCACGTTAGAAGATTCAACAAACACAACCATTCTCTACACTGCTTCCGCGTAAAGTGACAAGTCATAACTCATCCAGAAGTAAAATATATTTTATTTTATTTTATTTTATTTGGCACATTGGACGGCAGCGCGATTAAAGTGACCGTATCTAAGCGATTGGACTATACACGTAATATGCAACTTATTTACGCATGACGCGGCTAGGGTGCGAGTCGAGCTCCGAGTGGCATTCTCTGCCGTATTCCCCCCCGAGAGGAGCGCTCGGCGGAACATTTCTTAACTGAGAAGCGGAACTCCCTGGTAAAGGTATCGTCATCCCTTTTAGCTTCCATGAAGTCGAGTAAAAAAAATGAAGAAAATTATAAAGGTTTAGGGGTTCGTGGTTATATAGTAACCTTGTGTTATTTAGTTTTTCTGATTATGGATATAGTTAATAACAGTATGTAGTTTGGAAGTTGGGATCTGATTAACCCCCGTGCCTAGGAGAGCATTGTAAAGCTGTCGGTCCTGCACCTGATCTCTCCCCCAACGTGTCGTTAACTGACCCTTCGGATTCTCAGAGAGAGGGAACAGGGAGTGTACCTGTGTTTGCGCACACACTTGGGCACTGTAATATCTCCTCCGTAGTAGGCAGGTTTCCGTCGAGACTGACCGCTGTGGCCGTGATTGGCTAGGAGAATATCATCACCTATAACCCAGTAGACTAGCATGTTACGAAATTGAGCAATCATGGCTAGGCGTCTTATGAATTTATGACCATTCTCACATAGAGACCCCTCCGGGCCTCGCAGAGCACATTGTTATCAATCCCAGTTGCTATCGTAGCAGCACTAAGCACAAAAATTTACCATATACATAACTTCAATATTGCCTAAAACTTGGAATGTGGAGCTATGAGCCAGCAGTGGCTGAACGTATAAAGAGAATACAATACTTATCAAAAAAAACCGACTTTAAGAACTGGACCAAATCGAAATGTAACCACACGATAAGCACCAGATTTACGGGGGCTTAGTAAGGACGGGGGATACGTCGAGAGAGAACTCTCGGCATGTGGCAGGACATAGTCCCCGCTCCCGATAAGTCGAGGTCTACGGGTCGGGCCGTTGTCGGTGTTCGGCATTGACAGTCGTCAGTGGTTCCACTTAAATTGTGGCCGCTGGTCCACTCGCCAAGAACCTCGTTAATCGCGATAGTAACATGAGGTTGCTTGTACCACCTTCCGCATGCAACTGCTGGTCGTTGCATTATACGCAGTAGTTTGGTCTTTATTAGGCAGCCGACCACAAGCTAGTTTACAAAAAGACTCGAAATTTGGTTGAAGATTGGTGTAAAACTGATGGTGATTATATTTTTCAGGCACCTTTCGGACCCATCTTATTTTCGGATGTTTGGATACATCATCACGCTTGTCATGCACAGCCTGAATACAGTTCACATATTCAACATTTACAAAGCAGAAACGTCAAAGGATTCCGATGTGGAATATATCTGGAAATATCAACTACGGATGCTAACTGTATGGAATGCAGTGAGTAATGATAGTTATTTATTTTAGCTCGTAAACAAAAAAAATGTCCATAGGTTTCGATAGCGTGAACATACGCATACTACAATGATACTCAGTCAAACTGCTGATAATCTTTTACTGATTAAATTTCTCGTGATAATTCTTAAAAAGAGACAACTCCCGCATTAGGAATATACATTCCTGTGTCGCGGGGATCTTTACAAACATACATGAAACGGACACAAAGTACACCCAGACTTAGAACAACAATTTATGGATCACACAAAGTGTTGTCCCATGTAGGATTTGAACCCACAACACTTGGCGCAGTAGGAAGTGGCGTGGCGACCACTGAAACCACTAGGCCAACCGTGTAGTCTGTACACAGTAAAGTAGTAAAACCGTGTAGTAATTAGTAGTTGGGTTGGTTTAGTAGCTCATTAATATGTTTATAAATTATAAATGTTTGTTCTTAAATAAATTAAAAATGTTTGTTCATGTTCTAAATTCTTGTCTTTATTCGTTTTATTTTTCTTTGAAAAAAAACATATTTTCTTCAAAAAAGAATTATTAGGATTTTTCTTTTACTTACACGGAGAATTTTTTTTCAAGGGTCAAACATGAAAACTTATGCATAATATTTCTAATTAAATGTATTCGTATTACGTTTCGTTTTTGCTATGACTTTGCATATGTTTTAATACGAATATTTTTGTTATTTTCAGATCACACAATGTTTTTACGCAATATTGGGACTATCTTGTGACGTATTGTCGCTATCTAACGAACGCAAACATACTTCCTTGTTAAAGAGCTTGAAAAGCATGAGAGATTTACTGTTCTCTGCTATTTTGTTCCCAGTTTCTATAGTCAGTATTTATAATTATAATTATTACTTAGATACACATTGAAATCTGTCTAAAGCGTTTGAATGCATTGATCATAGTATACTTAAAAAACTTAAGCATTATATCTGTATAGATTTATCTTTAATAGTCCACTGCTGGAAATAGATCTCTCCTTATAAAGGAGGTTATTCATCTTGTTGTCATTAATTTTTGAGTAGAAGAAGAAAAGAGAATTTTCCTGAAGTATCTTTTACTTAAGGTGTTTCACAAGTACCTATTCTTGGTCCAAATGTATAGAAGAAATAATTTTGTTACATTTTAAAATGTATTGTATTCACAGACGTGAGAGACTTTTGTCTTATTCCTTCTTAAAAACTTGTTTAAGATTTTAATATCCTTCCCTTTAAATGTACTATCAGCAGTAATCTACGAAATCCTGTGAAATCAAATCAGTAAGTTTAGAGATTTTCAATTGCAACCGAAACATTGGCGGGATTGTTTATCTAATAGTGCTGATGATAAAACAGGGACTCGTGGATTTCATTCGAATCATACACAAGTGTTTGCTTGCAGAGCCTAATCATTTACTCCGTCTGGGTTTATTAGAAGTAAATGATTATGTTTATCAGTAGCCTGGTTTCATTGCTACATGGCTTTGTCTAGTTTGGCATCAGCGACATGCATAAGTTTATTATAATCACGTTTTAGCTCATAATGATTTTTGTTTTTCAGAGTATATGCATTTTATTTTGGACACTATACTCGTACAGTCCAAATATAATAATACCGCCTACAGTACACAAGTTACTGCCGTCGATATCCAACCATGTGCTCCACACTTTTATAGCACCCGTTGTATTATGGGAGGCTATATGGCGCCCAAGAAAGTCACCGGCGTCACATCTTTTGAATTTGACTGTTTTAAACATTTATAACATTACATTCATAGCTGTGTAAGTATCTTCTATTTCTTCACTTTTTCAGTTTGTAACATTCGTTTTTGTTTGGTATGTTTCTATGTTATACTGTTTGAACGTAATTTTAAATAAATTTTGATTGTACGGTTGGCCTGGTGCTTCAGGCGGTCGCCATGTCACGTTCTACTGAGCCAAGTGTCACTTTCTAGTGAACCGCAAACTATTGTTCTGAGTTTGGGTGTTCTTTTAAAAAAAACATGAAACGGACACGATTCGTGTATGTTTTTAGAGTCCTTCGCGGCATCGGATATATATTCCTAACGCACGAACAGTTTTTAAAAAAAATCCACCCGCTCTAAAACGTCGGTTTAAATTTTAATTTCGTACACTTATGACATGTGCTTATGATATGGGCTTATGACAATAGAATATCATAATTTAATAAATTCGTTCCATTATCATATACCTTAAGGAGGTTTTATTCATATTTAAAAGTACGGTAGTATCTTGTTTGACAGACTAACGCGTGTGCTAAATCATATGTGACTTACTGAATTGTAAACATGTTAAATTTATGAGAGAAAATCTTCATTAATGATTTAAAATAAAAATACTTTTCGAGAAAATCGTTTTCTCATGCCATTTATGGAGGCAGAAGTGTCTTACTGACCTTGAACATAACCCAGGTGATTAGAAGAATATTAGGTTGTAGAGCGATAAACCTTTTCACAGAAGACCTGCCTAAAATGACAGCATTTGCGCTGTCGTGGTATATTGGTGAGTACGAGACCGGAAGGCCAATGATGCAGAAGCATGTACGTAGTCTATCGTAGTGTGGGTCACCATGGTGCTTGTTGTATTGTCTGCATATGCAATGAGTATGGTGGCCACCACTCTTTGCTCTGCTTGATGGAAAGCATGAGCAGAATCACTAGGTAGGCTTTTTTTTCTAATACTGGTTTTCTGTGACACCGTCGTATCGCAATGTTCAAGTGAACTCATTCATGCTGAAGCATGACTCTTCAGTACATAAACTCATTACCTAGAACTCACTACCAACAAACGTGTTACCCTCCCACTATGATTCCCGAACCTTTGCGATGCGTAAAAAAGCATCACTCTAGGCCGCCATAGTGTGGATCATCATATGCATTGTCCACATCCACAATAAGGACGGTGACCAATACCCTTGAATTCTACTCATGTTTGTTATCAAGCTGAGTAGAATCCAAGTCAAGTCATTTTGGCCTCTAATACATAAAAACTTCTTTTTCATTTTTCAGATTGTTCCTGACCCGGTATGAATCAGGACAGTTTCCCTATCCATTGTTAAATATGATTTACGGGACCCCATACTTCACGGTACTCATAATATTCAGTTTTATTTTACACAATTCCGGCTATGGACTCCAATGGTACATAACTGATTTTGTGTATGGAAGCACAGAAGAAGTAGGAGAGATTAAGAAAGTGAGATAAAAGAAGATTTTACGTTTGAAGCTTTTGAATTGTCAAACGCTCACTTGGGAATGAGGTGGCATCAATAAATTGATTTTGGTTAAGATCATCAAACTGAATTTCAAATAAAATTCAGTTATTTTGTTATATTTTTTTAAATTGAAATAAACGTATGAAGATTTTTGAAAGAGATAATTGTCTCTCATTGATTTTGAAATTAAACATACAGATATAAAATTAACTTTATTAAAATCGTAAACGAACTGTTTGTTAGTCAGTTGGTGAGCTACTTATTTTTTACTTTTTATTTTACAATTTTAAGGAAACTTATAACTGTACCCAGTGTTTCTCTCGCGAATAAGACGAATCTATTGACATCACTCTCATAAAAATGAGCCAAGCCGTTTAGGTTCTAGGGCGTGCCAAAGAAATATGCATATAAACATACATATATTCCCTTTTTCCTCCTCCTTTCACAGTCGGATAAAAACAGATCCACTTCAACCTCCCGGCATGCGGCATTGTAAGCTCGACAAACCATACATAATCCATAGGAATTTTATTTTTTTGTCGGTGAAACGAAAATAGACTGTGTTGCTACTCCCTTCCCTTCGAAAGCCTGTGTTGCTCTAGGTCTAAGATCAAGTACACAATAACAACAACATATTTTTTTATGGAATAGGCGGTAAGCGAGCAGACGTATCCCCTGATGGTAAGCGATTATCGCCGCCCATGGATACCCGCAACACTAGATTCGTCACACGTACGTTGCCGGCCTTGGGGGATAGGTAGGGGGGTGACCCCGCAGCGGGCGGAGCACACGCACTCCCGTCGATCGCCTATTCGGTCGGAGACGACGGGGGCAGAGAAGTTGGAGCAGAGAAGCCCTCACTGCAGTCATCGGAGGAGATCTCTCGTTGCCGTCCGTCTTACGCTTCATGGCCGGCGGTGAGAGCAGTTTTATCGCGGTCGCGACCTTCTGCGAGGAAGTCATCTCACAGAAGGAGGCGACGGAGAAGGCCCGGGAGGACGATCTTCGCTCGAACCCGATCCGCCGTCGGCGAACCGGGCGGCAGAGGCGCACCTACCAGCGCCTCATGCCGCCCTGAGTATGGCCGCGGATGGGCGGGACGGGTTTTCCCTCCACAGTGTCACAGATGACATAAATAGTTGCCAGTTACATACACATAGTTACATAGATGATTTTTTTTTCGTTTTGATCAAAGCAAGTTCTGTTTAGATCGTTTTTTGTTTCTGCAAAAGACTGTCCTTATTTCATGTCATCCACATTTCTTATATTTTTTATCATTAATTCCATCACGACGAAGACTTGAAGACTCGAAGACTTAGAATCGAAGACTTTAAATACTTGACATTGGCAGAAATAGCTGATCCGGCTGGTTGCCATCTCATCAAAAGAAGAAGAAGAAGAGTTCTGCTCATGTTGGTAGTAATTGTGAGAGTATGTCTGTTTTCTATTTGTTTGTTTTTTTTTGTTCTTTTTCATTTAGTCTCTTATTAGTATAACTTAACTTATATAAAAGTTTGATTGCGGGGATTGGTCGCCGCATTGTTCTTAAATGTGGTGACTCCCGCTCTGGTTCGTTCCTGGTGCAGAGGATGGCCGTTGCTATCCAGCGGAGCAACGCTGCTAGTGTCATGGGCACTTTTTCGCCGGGAGCGGTCCGGGGTGGGTTATTATAGTGACATTAATTATTTGATTGTGTTTGGTTGATTTTATATATTTGTATTAAAAAATTAGAATCACTGTGAATTAAATAATAAATATCTGTCAAAAAGTATAATTATATTCACAGGAATAAATTATATATTTATATTATTATATAAAATGGAAATGTAATTATTTTTTTTATCTGTAGAAAATTTACAATATTTTGTCATGGTGTTACCATCATCAAAGTATTAAAGAATTATTATTTTTGTATGTGTGCCTACTGGTGGGTGGTGTATAAATACGATTTGGTTAGTTTGAATTTAAACGATTTCAGTCATAATTTTATAGGTTTTCTTTTCAATGATGATGATGTTTATTTTTCTGTCGATGACTCTTCAGAAGATGTCAGTTTCAGTTTTCACAAATATCTTTCTCATGTTCTGTTCTTCTATATGTGATACATAACACATTACATCTAACATAAAACTTATTTGTTAGCAATAAGTGCACTATGTGGGGTCATTATTGTGTCCGTGGCCATTGTGCCTATTCTAAGATTACGTTAATCATGATTGGCTTAGACAGATTAATAGCGGCTGGCATTGTTATCCGTATGCTGAGTTCATGACCATTTTATCTTTTCAGTCATACTGTTCAAGTACTGTGATTTATTTTAAGTACCTATGTAATATTATTTTTATGCAATAAAATCAAATAGACGTAGCGCCTGATGGTTAGAGATTATGGCGTGGTTTTGGCGGTGTCTCTGGACATCGCCAACGCCTTTAATAGTCTGCCATTCAGCTGCATCAGGGAAGCACTCCAGTACCACGGGGTGCCAGAGTACCTGAGGCGGCTGGTGGCAGACTATTTGGAGGAGCGTACCGTCGTGTACGAGGATCGAGATGGCCCCTTGAGACGGCGACCCATGTCGTGCGGCGTTCCGCAGGGGTCTGTCCTTGGACCACTCCTGTGGAACATGGGGTACGACTGGGTCCTCAGAGAGCGTCTCCTCCCCGGGCTGAGCGTAATTTGTTACGCCGATGACACGTTGGTCACAGCCCGGGGGGCGAACTTCCAGGAGGCGGCGTGCCTGGCCACCAGGGGAGTATCTCTGGTGGTCGGGTGCATCGAGGCGCTGGGCTTGCGGGTGGCCCTGGACAAGACGGAGGCCCTATTGTTTCATGGGACTTGTCGCGGGCCGCCCCCCGGCGCCTACATAGTGGTCAACTCGGTACTCGTACCGGTTCGGGCCCAGATGAAGTATCTGGGCCTGATCCTCGACGGTAGGTGGCTCTTCGACGAGTACTTCCGACAGCTTGCTCCCAAGCTGGTCGACACTGCTTCCGCCCTAGGGTGACTTTTGCCCAATCTGGGTGGAGCCAGTGTCGCGACGCGAAGCCTCTTCACGAGGCTTGTCCGGTCGATGGCGCTGTANTCGAGCCACAATGGCTCGTTGGTCTTCGTGGCTGGAGGCTCCACGTGCTGGCATCGCCACCGTGGAGGCGCTCCAGCCGGTCATCCTCGAGTGGGCAGGGCGGCAGCACGGGACCCTTCCGACTGAAGTAGGTGCTTTCCGGGCACGGTTGCTTTGGGAAGTACCTGCACTCGGTCACGCGGAGGGAATTGAGTCCCGCCTGCCACCACTGCGACTGCAGTGAGGACTCGGCCCAGCGCACGCTGGCGGTGTGCCCCGCTTGGGCGCCGCAGCGTCGGGCCCTCCATGCAGTCATCGGAGGAGATCTCTCGTTGCCGGCGGTCGTTCGCTCCATGGCCGGCGGCGAGAGCAGTTTTACCGCGGTCGCGACCTTCTGCGAGGAAGTCATCTCGCAGAAGGAGGCGGCGGAGAAGGCCCGGGAGGACAATCTCCACTCGGACCCGATCCGCCGCCGGAACTGGGCGGCGGAGGCGCGCCTACCAGCGCCTCATGCCGCCCTGAGTGTGGCCGCGGATGGGCGGGACGGGTTTTCCCGCCGACACACCGCCCCGCCGCAAACCTCGAACCGTGAAGGCGCGAGGGGGTTTCCGCAGGTAAAACAAAAAGTTGTTTCGCAAACATTTTTTTCTGCTTGAATGATAACTAGAATAGGTATAGGTCCATAGAATAGATCTACGATAGAATTATACACTCGCGTGTAGAATCTGAGATGCTCTATTCTTTCCACATAGTCACTGCACCAATACTGAACTTCAAATAACTTTTATCAATTTAAATAGTTGGAGTTAAAGGACAACGTCTTATCAATTGTCACATTCACTTTTAATCACAAAGTCATCAGTAAAGATTGTAATATTTGTCTTGTTTTCTTTTCAATTCATTACTTATAAAGTATCAAGTTTATTGTGCAATAAGTTTTTTTAATAGATAGGTATACGATAAGGTATAAGATATTTATTTATATAAAAATGTGCTCAGATAACTGAGGATTATTTAATATCTGACATGATTTAGTGAGGTATTAAATCAGTTATAAATATGGTTCATTCATATGTAGCCATTTTTAAGCGGTATACTATCGTGGGAGGACATACTTTGCCACAAATTAGTCAGATTCATAAATACCACTGCCTCAGAGACGACACAGATTACGAATCTATTGGCACCTCATTGATTTAAATTAGAAAAAAATTAGATTCAGTAATTCAGGTGTATTGTGAAACATACGTACATAAATGGTAGTAGAGAGAGTTGATATCAGCACGGTTGGGCCGGCTCGGCCGGGACGGTAGTACCCTCGGGCAGAAGATCAACGGAAAGTTACAGCGTTCGTATTCTCGTGTTTCGTTGGTGAGTGCGAGACCGGAGGCCCAATGATGTGGAAACAACAGAAACACTAGGTTCCCATCGTGTTGGTCACCATACTCATTGCGAATGCAGACAATTCAACAATGCGGCGTGGTTTCTGCTTATACTTTCCATCAGGCAGAGTAGCGTCATTCTGGCAGGGCGAAAACATAAAAAAAAACATATACTGCTGAAACGCTTGGCCTGTAGTTGGGTAAAAACTGATGTTGAGGTTTTCAAAGTTCAGACGAGTTTGAGATGATTCTTTGTTTAAAGACAACTCTCACACATACGGTTACGCGGCCATCTGCCAGTGAAAGACTCACCAAAATCGGTTAAGCCGTTCCAGAGATTAACTGGAAGAAACAGACTGACAGACAGAAATTGTAAAAAAATGCTTGGCATATGTACCGTGTATAGATACAAAAGTCTTTAGAGCGGCACTCGCACTCGCACTGGCACTGGCACTGATATTATGTGAATTTTATTTTTATAAATTGTAGCTTATGTGTTTTGCTGATGTATAAATAAATTATAGTAAGGTTTTATTAAAATCCATTCAGTAGTTTTTACCTGAAAGAGTAACAAACATCCATCCATACTTACAAACTTTCACGTTTATAATATCTTTGTAGGATTTTCTTAGTTTAGTTGATAAGCTAAATAAAAAAGTATATTTTAAGTTAAATAAATAAAGACAATAAAGAATGTAGAAAAAAATATTTGACACGCATATTCCATTTTCCTGAAATTAATTCAAACTTTTTAATTTTATTATATTAGGAGCTTAGTATAAGTCACCTTTAAATCTTGTTGTAAAAGAGAAACAGGTTCCGTAAGTGGCTCAGTGGTTAGTGTCAGTCAGTAAGGTCTCGAACACACTTAGCTTATTTTAAATTTGTTTCAAGACCTCATGTACTAATGTACATAATGTAGCTATGTATTAACCATATTGTAAAGTAATTGACCAACTGATTGTACAAGTCGTTGATGAATATAAAAACCACTATAAAAAAAAACTGATAAAAACCAAATGTTAGTTCCAAGAACAAAAAATGGAATCCAAAAACAATACAAAGTAGCAAGTGTTATATTACAGATTCCTCCTCCCCCCATCCCCCAGAGGCCGGCAACACACTTGTGACGCCTCTGGTGTTGGTTCGCCGCCTCATGGCGGGTGTCCATGGATGACGGTAATCGCTTACCATCAGGCATTAAGTACATACGATATGTCTATATACATACAAATTTAAGAGTGCACATATTTATGTATGCGATAGGCGCCAGAGTAGTCGTAATGAGAGTTCTCTGATAAAAGGCAACTATACTTAAATGCAGTTTATTTTTAACAAGTAACATTACGCACACTCGCACTCGCACTGGCACTGGCACTCGCACTGGCACTGGCACTGGGACTGGCACTGGCACTGGCACTCGCACTCGCACTCACACTCGCACTGGCACTCGCACTCACACTCGCACTGGCACTGGCACGCGCACTCGCGCTCGCACTCGCACTCGCACTCGCACTGACACACGCATGCACGCACGCACGCACACAAGTTCTAGAAAAGCGAGTGGATGCAATGCAATGCAATGCCTTATTTTACAAATAAAATTGTTTTTTATTTAATCATTCATCAAACCATTTCAAACCTAACTATTTGCATGGTAGTTTAATGCTAGTTGCTGTTGAAATTGAGACTACAGAGTGTATAAAAGAAACATATACAAATCTACACTCGAAAAACTAAATTGTAAAAAAGACGAGACAAGTTACCGCAAGACTTGATGGGTTCATTTTGTTTAAATATAAATATGTTCAGACATTTTAACACACAACGCCATCTAGTCCCAAACTAAGCAGAGCTTGTACTATGGGTTAGTACCCATAGTACAAGCTCTGCTTAGTTATTATAACTGATATTAATACTTATACACTTTTTTTTTTGTAAATACATACATATTATACATAGAAAACACCCAAACTCCGAAACAAATATTTGCAGATCATACAAACATTTGGTCCGACTCAGGAATCGAACCCGAGACCTTTAGCATTCGCTACCACTACGCCACAGAGGCAGTCAAAGTTTTAGTTTGGAAGTTCATGTTCGCTGTCTTCCGGCTCCATCAACAGAACAACTCCTTGGTTCCATGTTAATGTGTTGTCACTGAAGATACAAAGATACATACTACAAATTCTATGCCATTCAGACATCGGCGAATAGTCTAATTTATCTTCTAAGTTTTGTGCCGAACCAACATATATTTGTTCAAATATTGCTAGTAAAATAAAAGCTTTTAGAAACTAAAAATTTTCTACTGAGAAGATCAGTACTTCATAATTATATTTCGTTAAATAACCTAACCCTTCAGAATCCGTCTTCAGTCAGCTTTGTTTGGCAGACTAATTGTAGCAGAATTTACGCCCAGTACGAACGAAGGCTATTCTGAAAGTGCCGTTATACAGTCTGAGGTAGTTTGCTAGAAATCACGGTCGCGGCTATACGTGCGATGTGACTCGTTCGTAAACGGTATTGCATTTTGTGTGATAATATTTATGAGGTAAGGTTCATTTTTGTTTGGTTCATAAGTTAAATAAAATGAAAAATATTTTTATATTGCAGCGATTTTTTTGTTTAAAATCAAGTTTTTATATTTCGTAGGTAAATTAATGAGCGCGTTCAATATTTTGTATTTTGTTTTTGTGAATTATTTCACTTACAAACTAATAAAATAACAATAACAATCTGATTGTTTGAAAGTTAGGTCTCTGAATATAATATACAGACTGTCAATTTTTTTTTGTATACATATTATCTTGGTCACAAATAACATGAATCTAACGACACCAAGTCGTTTGCAATTGGAGAGGCCTATGTCCAGCAGTGCAGCAGCAGATGATAGGATGATGATGATGATGATGATGTTGATAACGACACCAAGCTAACTCTAAAGCTAAAAAATCCATCAATCTGTTAATATTGTGTCACATTGAGCCGTGGCCCGCCAGACTTGATCACTTACGACTGCACAGTTGGCCTAGTGGTTTCAGTGGTCGCCACGCCGCTTCCTACTGCGCCAAGTGTTGTGGGTACAAATCCTACATGGGACAACACTTTGTGTGATCCATAAATTTTTGTTCTAAGTCTGGGTGTACTTTGTGTCCGTTTCATGTATGTTTGTAAAGATCCCCGTGACACAGGAATGTATATTCCCAATGAGGGAGATGCATTTTAAAAAAAAACTTAAAAAAACCTCGCCTGGTCAGAAAATCTTCCCATTTTTTACATATGGGCCTGCGTTTATATACGTGCGGCCTGCGTTTTATATATGGTGAAAAACATGAGTTGAACTTAGTTACTTAAATGAGTGTATTTCACGACGGCGCGGTCAGTACCTGGATGGGTGACCGCTGGGGGCATGTTGCCATGAGCGTCACCGTGATTCGGAGGTCACGTTAAGCAGTCGATCCCGGTTGTTATCATACGATAACAGTCGGTCAGTTGGAGGCCTTCGGACGGCTTAAAAACATCCAACAGCAAGATACGTAGCCACAACGTATTATTGCCAGTCCCCAACCCGTACTTGGCCAGCGTGGGGACGTATGGCCTTAACCCTCTGAGAGGAGACCCGAGCCCAGCAGTGGGGCATTATGGTTTGTTGATGAAGATCTTGTTGTATTATGACTTTCGTGTTTTGATTTGTGAATTTATAATTTAAGTTGGCTTAGAACTCATGGTTACGTGTTTACATATTACTAAGGTTGCCTTTCACAAAAAATACTAGGTACATAACATTAAGTTCAAAACTACTTATTTTGAATGAGTAATTATTCTGGTTATTTATAACACAATACGTCATATAATAGTGTGGAAGTCGCCAATTCTTATCCATGAAAACAAGTTTTAAAAACCCACCTTGCGTGTTTCCTAAATATCTGCAATGATAAATTCTGACTCCTGATGTTATTTGGCATAATCAGTTTCGTATTCGAGGACATAAATCCTCCAAATTGCACTAATCGAATACGACAAAGATCTTTTTTTATGTGTGGGCCTGCCCTGCCTGATGAAAAGCATAGGCAGAATCCAAGAGTGGTGGTCACCGTACTCATGCGACTGTAGACAATGTGTCATTGCAGCATGGTGACCCTCACCACGGTGACTTAGTGATACTTCTGAATCATTGGGCCTCTGGTCTGGCACTCACCAACGAAACACGACAGCACTTACATTGTCATTTTACCATTCGTTTTCTGAAATTCTTTAGTTTAGGGTTATTTGTTTTACGTTCAATCTGTCGGTAAAAAATTGAGAGCTTCCATTGCGTGCGCTACGTCAACGGTAATCGTTTCACAAAAACAATGTATCAAAGAATCGTTCTAATTGAAAAAAAATACTGCGAAAATATTTATCTTTAGAAATTGTCTAACTATACGGTATGTCCACACTTTATAATTTTACGCGGCTGGTAACAGGGGACGCTGACATGGTTGCGTGGGCCATTATAGCCTTGCTCGCTATTTAAGCGCAAACGACAAAAAACAAATTTTACATGTTTTTTTAAATATCTTTCAATACAATGTGCTAATATACTAAAATTATTCCTATAATAATGATTTTTTGACATTAGCATATATAATTAAAAACTACATAAAAATAATATGTATATAACTTAAAATATACGTGTATGTTTGTATAAGTATATGTTGGGTGTATAATATATGGGTATGCATACGTATACGAAGATTGTATTAATAATATTTATGTTATGTAATGATTTCTTCATGTACCTTGAACAACCTTGTACAATTCGAACAATAATTTTCACTTGCTTCGAAAATACACCTGCTACACGCACCTCTGCACCACCTAAAGCTTGACTGGAAGATAATGCCCATGGCATTAAGTCCGCCTTTTACAATGTAATTGCATGAAGGTTAAATTAATAAATAAATAAGTTATTTTTCGCGGTTACATTAACTAAATTATCGAAATTAAAATTTAAAAAATTACTAAATGATCGAATCCAAGTAAGTTATTTAAATAAACAAATAGGTTTTAAATGAAATACTCATAATAATAATAAACATTAAACATATAATATTAAAAATAAATATGTTCGACAATTTATTAATATTAATAATTTCGAATAATGAAATCAATTAGATATACTTATTTTCAATTATTTACTAGCAACACTAAATAGATCACCCCACGGATGTGACGTATATGTGTAGATTAATTATCTAGAAATCATTATAATATACAATTACTTATAATATCTAATTTGTATCCTCATTATTTGACATTCTAAAATGTAAGTACTAAAAATATTGTCGTGTTCCCTTCGCACAAGGCGTCATATTGTAAGCGTATCGTAATACGCGCGTACAAAGCGTGCGTAGACTTATCGTAAGCGTATGGTTACAATGTATCAATTTGTTTTGAAAATCAGTTAAAATCCTGGCGTTAACAGCATTAGGCGTTTAGAATATTGAGAACATTACTTTCTCTTCAGACGTTAGACTTTTTAAATTTATTATTTGATTTTGTTAGAAGTAGAAAGCGATGTACTTATTGGATCCATCCATGCATTGGATATAATTACATGAAGAGAATGTTTGTTGCTGAACGTGAACTTGAAGGCACGCGAAGATGATAATTTTTTATCGAATGAGGAAAGATAATATTTATACTTACCACCATTTAAGGAAAAAACCTTATATATTTAACTTTTTACGCTTGTGTTTTACGCCAGTACGATCGTAATGACAATAAACTTCGTTTACGACTCGCTGCATCGTCGATTCGTGTGTGGACTTGTATGAAAATGTTCGTGATCATACAGTTCTGGTCGTACACGCGATATACGATACGTTTACGCTACGACGATGTATGCGAAGGGTGTAAGTGTTTTGGCTGCGAACCCCTTCTCAATTTTACACACCATGTATATTAGGGGAAGGTAAATTACAAGATGATTTCAATAACCTAAAATTACAGCATTCGTGCTGTCGTGTTTCGTCCGTGGTGGCCAGGTTAAAGTATACTTATGTATGTTCATCAGCAGTATGATCATCAATACACAGGTTTTACCTAGATTTAGTTCAGAAGGCCAGGAAGGAAGGAACTTTTACAGACTTACAAGTTACAACAAAAGAAATGACAGTTTTATAAAGTTCAATACCTCTTTGTAATACAATCTGTTGTAAAATCTGGTGATACCAACCGAGCTGCGGTGTTGTTGTACCACAACTGCGAATAACGTCACGAGGCGAAGCTATTCTAATAAAAGCAATCTCCTCCAGGCAACCTTAGGAGGGATCAAAATAGAAGGGAAAGTCAATAGCAGTTGACGGTGCAATAACTTTTGAAGAATTTTATTTATTTTTACTGACTATAATCGGCAACATATACATGTATCTCCATATATGTTTTATACACACACAAATATACACACAATCTTACATAGCATCACACATATGGTATATACATAACTATAC
Organism: Hyphantria cunea; assembly: GCA_003709505.1. NCBI lineage: Eukaryota > Metazoa > Arthropoda > Insecta > Lepidoptera > Erebidae > Hyphantria > Hyphantria cunea. Next base: position 65,347 of record PKRV01003933.1, read on the forward strand.
ATACGTTATAAACATATACACTGTACCAAATGTTTGTATGATTGCAAATATTTGTTTCGGAATTTGGGTGTTTTTTATGTATAATATGTACGTATTTACAAAAAAAAGTATATAAGTATTAATATCAGTTGTCTAGTACCCATAGTACAAGCTCTGCTCAGTTAGGGACTAGATGGCGTTGTGTTAAAATGTCAAAACATATTTATGATACTAATGGCTATAACTATTTAATTATACACAAATCATACCCTCATTCGTGGTTGACACAGTTATGAGGTATGAAATTCTTGAACCATTTTCTTAAAATTATTTACTGTATTGATTGGTGATTGATGTGGTGTTTTCTGTGCTTCTGTAGGTAGAAGAGCCGCGCTGATTTCAGCACGAACAGGCCGGCTTGACCGGGGCGGTACTACGCCCACTGAAGACCATCCTACTATGACAGAATTTATGCTGTCGTGTCTCGTTGGTGAGTGCAACCGGAGGCCCGGAGTGTGGGTCATCATGCTGCATGGTTGTATTGCTTGCATTCTTAATGAGTATGGCGATATCTTGGATTCTGCTCATGCTTCCCATCAGGCAGAGTAGATTCGGTGGCAGGACCATATATAAAAAAATGTTATGGTGTCACTCCAGTTTGTCAATGGTGTACTTAGGAAATGTTATAGTGCACAAGTGTGTGCGCAAACACAGGTGCACTATGTTCCCTCACTTTTACAAACCAGTGTGACGGCTATCAACCAAGCAGATATCAGGTGTAGATATTCCGGGTGTTGAAGCCTTAATTTCCAAGTTCAGGGCTGTCGCCAAGCATTTCTTTGAAAAAACTCAATACTATTCCGACCAGGAAATCAAAGACTTGATCGTCAAACGCATACGCTAACACTTAAATCATTAAGGCAGTTCGTCAATACGATGCATGCAGCTATTGTTTAAATAAAGTTGAATTAAATGGACTACGATTTCTATTATTTCTTCTATTTACTATTTCTAAAAATATTTGGTATATACCCAACAAAATAAACTTATTAGTACGCATTTAGGTCCGTCCTCGAGATTTGCCGTAAATTTCATGAATTATAAACACGTAATTTGCATTTGAAAATCTTGGTAAAACTATATTAATGAAAACAAAAACATCAGAATTTCCAGGATTCATCACGAATGGAGGTGGCAAATTTAAAATTATAATATAGAAAACTAACTTTGTAATGTTAAATGTATATTACATTCTAAAATAGAATTAAACTCACTTGCACTTATTCCACGATTTTATTTATTTTTACACTTGAACGGTTTCGCCTTATGGAATCATAAAAGTTTATATATTAACAAATTTAGTTAGAGATTACCTTTAGGAAATGTGAGAATTTCAAGGACTTTTATGCGAAGCCGGATCGTGACGCTAATGATAGATGAAAGATGCATAATCCATTCGTTTAGATAGTGTCGGTACAACCGCACGCAATTGTGGTTAATGTTGTGAAGTACATAATTCAAACAAGTTAGGTGCTTGCCTAGGTAGTAAAGACAAATGACATGAAAAATAAAAATATCTCGTCTTCCTAGCGTTTATTAAAACATTTTCAGTTTACATGTTAGATTAGTCAACAATCACAAAGATACACTGCATTCCTTCGGCACAAACTAACAAATCATAATTACTTGTGGGTGTACGCCGGCGGGTTCTTTGATTTCGTGGCGGGCATCCCATCGGAGGCGCGATCGAAGGGACCGGGAAGCGCATGGACAATGACAGTAACAAGTTAAAATTATTGAAGACATAAATAAATGAATGAATTAAATAAAATAACGTGCAACATTCTTTTATCAGCGGTCAGTGATCGAGAAAGAGGAAGCTCGTGCCGGTTGATTTAATCTATACTAATATTATAAAGCTGAAGAGTTTATTTAATTGTTTGGTTGAAAGTACTGGTTCGATTTGAAAATTTATTTAACAGTTAGGTAGCCCTGCTATGAAGAAAAGCTATAAGGCTAGCTACGGCCAAAAGCTTCCATAGAGTGCGCTGCGTAAACGGTTTCAACAAAATCAATGAATTTTTCTCTTTAAATGATCTAAAAAAGTCCACGAAGAATATGTCTACCTTTTGAGCTTTACTATAAATATATATCTTTATAACATCACGCTAAGGGGAGAGAAGAGACGCAGACGAGGTTGCGAGGGTCAGCTTGTACAATCATAGAACAAATAATAGAGTTCTGTTCTTGGTATACTTGGTAAACATACTAATCATTATAAAAATTCTAAAGAACATGATTCATTTTAAAAAATACTGTTCAGTAAGTTAACTAAGTACAGCAAACAACTGCAGGGGTCTTGGGTCATAAGGTTCGAGTGCTCGAATTATGTTCAAACATCCAGCTAGGCAACTGGTCGTCGCTTCTTGTGACCAGAAGGTCGGGTTTTTTCACACACAAAGAATCATCATTGGGGCTCAACATGCCAATATTGCCAATAGGCGATTATGTGAAGGAATTTTTTGACGCTTAAATGTATAACATTGTAAATATTTTGATTCTTTTTAGGAAGCCGTACCCAAAGGGTAAAATGAGGTCCACTGTCACCAGGCTGTTTCTTATGAACGGTGATAGTTAGACAGTTGAAATATTCACAAAAATATGATGAATCCGATACCGCTGTAGTAGCAGATACAAGCAGGCAGAATGAAATAAATATTTAAGGGGGCTCCTATACAACAAACGTGCCCAATCTGTTACCACTTTCAAAACTATGTTATATGAGTATTATCTGTCTCTCGTAATTTGAAACTAACGTATATGTATGTAAGTGTGGCGACTTCCACATACAGCGCAACAACATAAAATATATGACAGCGCCATCTACCGAAGATACTGGAGGCCCATAATCCAACCCTTCCCCTCATCCCCCTCTCCATCCCCCAAGGACGGCAACGCACTTGTGATAACTCTGCTGTTGCGGGTGTCCATGGGCGGCGGTAATCGCTTACCATCAGGCGATACGTCTGCTCGTTTGCCCCCTATTCCATAAAATAAAATAATGACTCCTTTTTTAAACAAAAAGTCAATGCTACAGAAATGTCGTGCCTATGACAATACGCAGTGTATCAACAATAATAAGTGATTGTAACTAATTAAGTATACACTCATTATGTATTTATGTATTAATATCAGTTGTCTAGTACCCATAATACAAGCTCTGCTTAGTTTGGGACTAGATGGCGTTGTGTGTTAGATGTCCGAAATATTTATTTATTTATTTACTGTACTAACCGACCCGTGCCCACTTGGCTGGGCTTTTCTTCCACTTGATTTATAAATACTATTATTTTTAACTGATTTGTTTTGTTCAATCATAATAAAATATGATCTATTTCACTCCTGAATAGTGTCGCTTTCTGTTAATGAATTTTACAGGATCGGATCAGTACTTCCGAAGATTACCCCCTACAACGATACAAAAAAAGTTAGAAATTTTACCTCTTTATAATGTTAGTATAGATTAGTTTTTGCCCGAGGCTCCACCCGCATGTTTACAGGGCACAGCGGTAATTTTTTTTATTTCACAGCTTTTGGTACTATAAATATTGTGGCTTTCTATGTGTATAATTCTTTTAATGGAAGCTTACGTTTGTACATAGAAAGTATAGTAAAAAAATCATCAAGTATTTCAAGAAAGCATTTCAAGTTGCACCAAGTACCGACAATCAAGAATTAGATTAGTACCTGGAGTTTTGATCATTTTTTTTGTAAATTTTCTAGCTACATCGATTTATCGCTCCTAATAGCCCTACACACTAAATTTCATGAAAATCGTTGGGGCCGTCTCCGAGATTCAAATTACATTAAGTCCAACTTAAAAAAAATTTACTCAGTGAGTTAGCTTAAAAGTTACTAAATAACTTAATAAAGTAGTCATCGTGTTCAAACTTTTCGGAGTCACCAATGTAATGTAATATAATATGGATTGTAACTTTGGATTGTGCAGCTGACCAAAGAATTTGTGAACACAAATAAGTCTCACACAGTTAATCTGATTGTACATTGTCACTACAAGACGAACACTGGGCTTACAGTTTTATTCACTTGACAGTTTCCATTGCGTTATTTTTTATATTAGGAGCGTTTGCGCACGGCTTCGCTCGCGCTGAAGTAGATATTTTCATCCCTTATTTTACTCCTTTAGTCTGTACTAATGCCACCCGCATTTCCAAAATTCCTCCTGTTAGTACTCACTTACCTTATATAAAGAACCTATAAGCAAAATTTCAAGATTCTAGGTTCAGCGGTTTGGGATGCGCTTTGATCTCTGGGTATCTTAGTCATTCACCTTCCTTATCGTACATATATAGATTTCTTCACACAACTTTAATATTTTTTGTTGATATCTCGTGCGTCGCTAAAGATCCTAAAGATTTCACTGCCCGAGCACACCGCTAAAGGCTACCATCGGTCAACTAATCGAGTCGGTGTATAACCTTTCTTTTTACGTGTGGTAACCCCCCGGGCCATCACCCCACCGGGGTTTGCGGCGGGGCGGTGTGTCGGAATTGAACCGACTAAAACCACACGATTTGACAATATGCGCCTGAGACGGAGGGATCCGGGCACCGCTTTCTTACGCCATCCGGACCCCTCTCAGAAGTCGGTGTATACCGTGGGCAGAAGGTTTAGTTGAATAATTAAAATTAAATCTACATAAAGTTTTATATAGATTTAATTTTAATTATTTATTTTAAGGACAAACAAAATTTTGCCGATGAAGGATTACTACTTATCATTGTGAATATTTTTGTTTTAATTTTATGTTTTATGTATATTAGTGTGTATGTGTATGCATACATATATATATTTCAGTGTATATATGTATTTGTGTAGGTATAAGTATGTTTGTGTACTATGAATAATGTCTAACATTTGTATATGGATCGCTACTATTTCTCTTGTGTTTTTTTTTGTTTTTTTTTTATTTTTTATGTTTTATGTGTTGCCTGTGTGTAAGCTACCCTAAATTTTAAAAATTTTGAAACACATATATCCGTGTTATCGTTGTCTGGAAGAAATCGCCGAGAGCGATAAGACGTATATGTTATACATATTGTGTGATTGTTCCTGTTGTACCATTTCTTACTATGTATATACAATAAAGATAAATAAATAAAATCGCGCAACAACCAATCAGTATTTGACGTAGTTTATATCGATATAAGGTTCGTTATTCCATGCTTAAAAAATAAACTTTCTCTATCGTTGTTTGCGAATAATCAAGAACTTTCTCGATCGCTGTTGACGAATAATCTTTCATCGTAACATTATGTTCATATTATAAAGATATTAGATAGATTACGGGGTTGACATATTTATAGTTTATTTATAAATCTCTTCTTATTTTCTTTTCCAGCTAAAATGACGTCACCTATCTACTACCGTCTCTTCGGCCAGGCGATTGTCCTGACCATGCATAGCGTCAATTCCCTGGCGATGTTCATCTCAATGCAGGACAAAGAGCTTATGAGTGATCCTGAGATCAACACCATGGTGTCCATGCAAGGCAGATACTTGACTGTGTGGAATATTGTAAGTTATTTTTTAAGTAGCAGGAACAGAACAGGCTCTTTTTTTTCTTTATATGCCAAAGTGACTCTACTCTGCCTGATGGAAAGACTGAGTAGAATACAAGAGTAGTGGTCACCATGCTCATTGTGAATGCAGGCAATGCAGCATGGTGACCCACACTATGACGGTGTATTGAGATGCTTGTGCATCGACAAGCCTCCGTTCTCACACTCACTCACAAGAAACACGAAAGCACGAATGCTGCCATTTTTCAAGCTAGAAGCAGAAAGATGATGTTTTGTTAAGTTTTCCTCTCGAAAATAAAACATTCGTGATTTCCTTGAGAGTAAAGGAGTTAGCTAAAATATACTTCTGGAATTTAAATTTACTTGTGGAAGGGCCATGCTTCGGCTCACCCTTTCGGTCATAATTAGGACGACAGTCAGTCAGCCCCATAGCCACAACTGATTGCTCGGTTGCCCCAGCTACCATCAAAAATGTACTAATTTAAACATTTTATGTTTTTTCAGGGATTCCAGATGTCTTATTTCTTTTTAGCTTTCTTGTGTGACATATCTACGGTGTTAAGCAGAGAACACATGATACCAAAAAGTATTAGAAAATTCAGACAGTTTTATTTGCATACCACGATATGGCCAGTTGCAACGGTAAGTATAAATTGTATTGTTTAAGACAACCCCCGCATTAGGAATATGTCCTGTGACACGGTCTTTAGAAACATACTATGATACAGACACAAAGAACACCCGTACTAAAAACGATAATATATGAGTCACACAATGTGTAGTCCCGTGTGAAGATGGGACCCACAACCCCTAACGCAATAGAAAGTGGAGAAGAGACTATTTAAACCACTACGGTATCTGTTATCCTTTTAGATCACAGGGCAACTAGTAATTTCATAACCCACAGGTTCAATATTCCTTATGATTATTTAATTTACTGATATTAATAAAGCTAAAAATAAAAATCTTATGTTAACTTTTTTAACCGATTAAGAAATCTAATAGCTTTTGTTGTCTTGGATTGAAATACGCCGATATTATTCCTGTATATAACTTTATTTATAAGAGTATACAGTTTTATAACTTTCAGAGTATGGCAAGATATAAAACTGTATACACACACGTTAATTTCTAGAAGGGACGCCGATATAAAAAGTTGCCAGTACAAAACCAAACTAAAGAATAAATCTAATGATTGCATTGTTGCCATATTATTACAACATCTTTAGACGAAAACTTCTGGTATGTATACTATAATCTGAATCTCAGAAACGGCTCCAACGGTTTTCGTAAAATATAAATCGGTTTCCAGGAGATAAATCGCTCGAACTAGGACTCATTTTAAGAAATACTGAGCAGAGCTTGGTAATCCAGGAATAGTTGACGTTCTTTGCCGAATAATTGCCGACTAGTCACCAACTACAAAAGTAGCCAGATTATCCTAATTTATTTTCTTAACAAAACGTTTGTCTCAACAACCGTTTTTGACAACCATCGCAAAAAGAGGGGTATTATAAGTTTGACATCGATGTCTGTCTGTGTGTGGGTGACTTGCGGTGGTTATCAGATATGTTTGTTTAAAATCGGTCCAGCAGTGTATGAATATCAGCTGTTTTCCAAAATGATATTGGGTATTTTTAGCGTGTAATGACTTGATTAAGGGCTTATGTAGGGGTTTTTGAAATTTTTAGTTTTAGCTTGTGTTGCTTTTGAATCGGAGGCTTTTACTGTTATTGGTTTTAATTATATAATTATAAAAAATTAGTATATACTAATTCTTTTTTTTTTTGAAAAAAATATTTTTGCAAAATAAAAGTAACTCCGGGTGGGTTACAACATATATACCAGACACGGACAGACAGATATAAAAACAAAAACATGTTTTTATATAAAAAATTTTAGTGTGTAAAGCATAAAAGATTAACAGACAACGTACATATGTAGACTCCAAATATTTTTCTTCTCGGTTCTGAATGCTTTAAAAATAAAACTTAAGTTGAAATTCAATGAGATGACTTTTTTTTTTTTTTTTTTTTTTTATTATTATCACCTCCGATGTTTGTTCGGAGCCTACTTCTAACTATATATATATTAATTGTTGTTATATGTTGTGAGTACGCTTTTACAATTTTTGTTAATGCCTACTTTCTATACAATTTAGAGCTAGGTTATTAAATTATATTCTACCTTTAATAGTTAACATCAAAATTTACATCACAAAACATACACTTATCGCTTAATTAGTTACAATAGAGTTAGACTTAAAACAAGTGTTGAATATTTCATTATGAATTTTGTTCATGAACTTGTTTACCACTAAAAATATTACCCGATTATTTTATGTGAACATGGTTTTTTCAATAATAGGTAATAGAAACGACGTAAAAAAAACGATGTCTAACGACACCGCCAACACCACGCCGCCACAGCTCACCGCCTCTTCGGTCACGGCCCTCAGGTCGGGGTCCACCTCGCTGAGGTGCCGGACGATGCGGGCAGAGAACACCCTCTCGAACAACTTGCCCGCCTCGACCAGCAACATGATGGGCCTGTAGGCCGCGACCGAATCGGCAGGCCGTCCCGGCTTCCTCAACAGAACCAGCTTACCGCACTTCCAGCACTCAGGGAAGCGTCCGGACGCCAAACTAGCGTCCAACACCTCCCTGAGGCGGTCCGACATGTTTGGTGTAAAGGCCTCCGGTATCCTTACCCACGGTGTGATTACTAAGACAATTTTTACCGTATTAGAGCCACGCTTCCGCACGAACGGGCTGGCTAGACCGGTTTATTTTTACTGACTATAATCGGCAACATATACATATATATGTATATATATCTCCATATATGTTTTATACACACACAAATATATACACAACCTTACATAGCATCATACATATAGTACTATATACTTTTACCGTGGGAGAGCCACGCTTCGGCATGAATGGGCCGGCTCGACCGGAGTGATACCACGGCCTCACAGAAAACCGGTGTGAAACAGCGCCCGCGCTGCGTTTCACCGAGTGAGTGAGGATACCGGAGGCGTATAATCCAACCCTTCCCCTCATACCTCTCCTCATCCTCCAAGGCCGGCCACTCACTTGTGACGACTCTGGTGTTACGGGTGTCCATGGGCGGTGGAATTGCTTACCATCAGGCGATACATTCGCTCATTTGCCGCCATTTCCATAAAAAAAATGGTTAAGAGTTCAAATCAAATCATCAACAACCAATAGTTAACTGCAGGATACAGGCCTCTTTTTAGAAAGATTTTGGTGTAGTGTACCACGCTGGGCCGACAAGTTGGTACCTATACGGTTTGTGACAACCATGGGATGAATTGGGATGGTGACAATCTCTATTCCTAATCCTATACCACACGGAAAATAAGTGACTAATACGCATTTATTGTTTAAAGATGCAAGTTGGTACAGCACAATTGTTTAGTGTTCCTCCCAGCAACATTGATGTTTTTGACTGCCTCTGTGGCGTAGTGGTAGCGAATGCGACTGCTGTGCAAGAGGTCTCGGGTTCGATTCCTGAGTCGGACCAAATGTTTATATGATCTGCAAATATTTGTTTCGGAGTTTGGGTGTTTTCTATGTATAATATGTATGTATTTACAAAAAAAAAGTATATAAGTATTAATATCAGTTGTCTAGTACCCATAGTACAAGCTATGCTTAGTTTGGGACTAGATGGCGTTGTGTGTTAAAATGTCTGAACATATTTATTTATTTATTTATATAATAACCCACTAAACAGAATGTGCATGAACTATAATATCTTGTGCTCACAGTTTGACATCTTTCACGAAAGCCTAAATGTTTTTAAATCTTCTATCTTCCGTTACAGCAGACTTTATTTTTTGCACAGTTCCGTTTCCTACATATATTTAGTTTGTAACTGTGTACCTATTTATAGTTTCTCGTTGGTTCTCTTATGATTTTTAAACTTATGGCAAAACGAAACATTGTCTTCTGTTAAAGTTGTGTACATTTATAACTGGATGGCATGTTTACTATATTGTACTGTTAAGACTGTATTTTGTATTTTTTCTGTGCCTATTGAATAAAATAAAAATACATAAATAATCACGTATATTTGTTGCAGCTAATTTTCGTAATCTTCTGGCCATTTTTTTTAATAAATCGGGAACTACTCTTCCCAGTCTTCATCGACAAGATATTCTCTTTTAAGTCAAACCTGGTGATGCATTTCTGTATCTGGCCTGCTGCACTGTGGGAGCTGTTCTTAATACCAAGACCTGTTAAACTGTCGCATGTTAAAAATATTGCATTTTTAACATTTCTGTTTGTATTTTATAATATTGTGTAAGTATATCAAATTGAATACATACATTATTTTAATAATAATAATAACTAGAGGCCTTCGTAGTTAAGAGTTAAGCAATTACAGGACTGCCTCGGTGGCGCCAAGAAGTCTCGGGTTCGAATCCTGGGTCGGAACAAATGTTTGTACAATCCTACAAATATTTGTTTCGGAGTTTGGGTATTTTCTATGTATAGTGTGTATGTATTTACAAAAAAAAGTATTTATGTATTCATATCAGTTGTCTAGTACCCATAATACAAGCTCTGCTTAGTTGGGTCTAGATGGCGTTGTGAATTTAGATGTCTGAAATATTTATTTATTATTATTATTTAATAATAAACACATTTGCCCTATCAAATTTTGCGAATGGATGGGTAATTATCATATTGAGAACTCTCCATTTCTGGGAGCGCAAGTTACGCCATCGACCCCGGTTGCCATAGAAACATGTGTGTCAATCTTTATGAGTTATTGAACTTCTAAAATTTGTTTCTACAATCTATCTTCAGAACTTTGATTGGTATTAGGGTAGTGGAGGTTTGATGGTAGACATTCCACATAAAACAAAAATATTCCATTGTATCATAGAAGATGGAAAGCCTACTCCAACATATTTAATTCGGAAAAAGGCTCAAAAAAACATTATATATAGATTCTTTGCTATGAATGAGCCTACCTCTGCCTGATGGAAAGCATAAACAGAATCCAAGAGTGGTCATCATATTCTTTGCGAATGCAGACAAAGCAACAATGCAGCGTAGTGTGGTGACCCACACGATGGGAGCCTAGTGATGCTTCTGCATCATTGTGTCTCCGTTGTGGCTGTCTTTTTACGTTGAATATATGTACGAGGGTAGTACCGCCCCGAATGAGCTGGCCCGTTCGTGCTGAAACCAAAGTGGCTCCACCTTTGGTGACTGAACCAAATACTGGTGCTCATCACACAATTATTTATCCCAGGTGGGAAGAGAACCCACGACCTCTGGTTTAGCAGTCATGATCACTAACTACCAACCCACAGGCCCGTCTAATTCACCGACTATATTATATTATAGTATTTTTTTTATCGACTGGGTTAACCTATTTAAAAGATTATTTTTTTTATTTGAAAGCTGATTTTTCGCGTGTGTTCCCGTTCCAATTTGATCCAGTTCTTGAAGTAGTTTTTTTGTTAAGATTTGTGATTATCTCAACCAATAACTTCACATCGTGTGAAAGCCAAATATTCATAAAGTAAGAAATTTTTATCCATCTAATTTAGTTGATTGGTTTAAAACTATATTTTCTTCTTTTTCAGGATTAACTACACATACTCCAGGCGTGGTATATGGCCCTACCCTATTCTTAGCATAATATATCCCACCATCTATTACCCACTACTCATAGTGACTCTCTACTTGATAGTTTTATGGTGTTACTTAATGCAATGGAGATTTACAAGTACCGTGGAGAATTCTGACCGACGGGAAATTAAGAAAAATAAATTTTTATAGAAGAAAAATTCGTTTCTCTTTCAATATCTTTAAACTGTAACATATGCTTGAGCTAGAGACTTCCTGAAGCCGCGTCACGTCAGGAGGAGCCCATCTTGAAACCGTAGGTGACTCAAGGTATGTTGGGGTTCCAGGGTTTTCCTTCCTATGGTGTACCTTGTTCCCCTGCTCCTAGTATCCGCGATGAAGTGCGGTTTTAGTCGGTTCGAGTCCGACATGCCACCAGGAGGTGGTATCCGAGGGGAATTCCGCACGGGAAAAAAAGGGTGGGTACCTATACGCAGGTGTTCCTATCTGCTAAAGTATAAGCCCAAATGGACCTACGGAGTACACAGTTATAACACAGAATGCCTTTGTGTGTGACATTGTGAATGTCTTTAAGCAATTTATTTTCGTTTATAGTTTATAAAACTCTTTGCAATGCGATCTATTCGGTGGAAATTATCCTTTAGTCAAATTGTGATCACAATAGGATGGATGGATGAAAGATCTTCAGTAATATAATAATTAAAATATTATGAATATTATTATATATTATTGAGGCGCTCATAGCCCAGTTGCACTCGGTGATTAGAAACAATCACCGAGGGCAAGCAATGACGGCGCGGTCAGTACCTGGATGGGTGACCGCTGTTGGCATGTTACCATGAGCGTCTCCGTGATTCGGAGGTCACGTTAAGCAGTCGGTCCCGGTTGTTGTCATACGGTAACAGTCGTGAAGCTTAGTTGGAGGCCTTCGGGCGGCTTAAAAACATCCAACGGCAAGATTTACGTAGCCACAACGTATTCTTGCCAGTCCCCAACCCGCACTTGGCCAGCGTGGGGACGTATGGTCTTAACCCTCTCCTGAGAGGAGACCCGAGCCCAACAGTGGGACATTATGGGTTGTTGATGATGATGATGAATATTATTCTAGATAAAGTAATATTTTATCTAAAACAATAACCGCCGCAATAATAATGTCTATGGGCGTCAGGAGTCGCTAACCATCATCGTCAACTTGATACAATAAAAAAAACAAACCTACAGGGTGTTGCAGTTTAAAGAGTATATTAAATAAAACACAGACGCATTTGCAAGTGATTCGAGAATAATAATAAAAACAATAACATTTATTAACTATTGGTTCATAAACATCACCATCTACGTTAGGTACATAGTACAATGTTTGTATTTGATTCAACCAACAAAGCTTACACGGGGAATCACCGAAGAATATATCTACAGGCTGAGTTCTTTTTAAAATAAGAAAAAATATGTGAAAAGAAATTTTATATGATTTTATTATTATTTTTAATAATTCTTCAATAATTTCCCGCGTACAAAATATGTTTTTTTTTATATTATTTTAATATATTCTGTTTCTTTACATATATATTATAATGATTTATATTTGTTACTCTTCATATGTTTAGGTAATGTGTAAAAATACTTAATTATTTCATTAACAAATTAATATTTTAGATAATATAAATCATCTCATAGAAAAACAAGACATACAAAAATTTTATTATTTATTTTTGTTCTTTTTTTTTACTATTTATAATGATCTTAGATACCCGTAAATTCGTAGGTACCTTTATACAAAATAGAAACTCTTAGAAAAAGAATAGAACAAATATTAAAAACAAATATTAAAAAGACACTGACACTCGAAACGTTATTCCCACTATTATCAAGCTTGCTTTTTCCAAAATACATTTTTTATTCCTATCCCTTACGTGTCCAAATCTATATTAGTTTTTTAGTGAAAATTTAGCAAAACATAGTACAAAAGTTTTAGAAATACCTACTAAAACTACCCAGCAAGTAAAACTTTTACCCTATATATCTATCACTATCGCACTGACACCCACGCTAGTGTGCGAGAGAGATGCAAGACGCGCCTCACTTCACCCTTCGATTTTGCACCAGTCAAGTCTAAGTTATGCACATTGTTATGGACACGGCTTCTTTTAAAGGAGCTTACACACTAGTAAGGATTAATAGGAATAATAGTGACGATGAAATAAACTGAAAAAAGCATAAAAATCATATATAACTGGTGATTGTCTATGGGTGCGTTCATTTATCTTTTTTAATAACACATTTTCAACGTTTTAATTGACGATGCATACCTTTCAGTTCAATGATTGCTGGTAAAATAAAATAGACGGAAAAACTTAGTAACTCTCAGTAATAATTACATGAAAATTGGGAATAAAATGCAAATAATGATTAGTAAATAAGAATAATAAACCCGCAAGTGTGTAACACGCTCAATGCATTTATTTTTTATCGTTTATTTTTTTCAAAATAAATTCGTGATAATGGCCGGTCATAGTCAGTTAAAAATGGAATTTCAATTCGAAATTCAAAATTCAAAACTGAAAATTGAATTTCAAAATATGTTGTGTTATTTATATTTCAGTTGTAAAATTGTTTTAAGCGAAGGAAATAGGTATTTCAGCCAATTTCTCAGTCTTAGTGCTCTAAAATGTTTTCATCAAATTTTGTCAATTACTAATTTTTTACTTTGTAATTTATTCGTGGAAAATGTCCAATTGTAATTCTCAAAGGTTATTTGTCCATTTCAAAACATTAATACGGAATTTATCGACATATAGACAACATAACTTACATAATAATATATTATTATTATTACTTACATTTAAAAGATACTAAAGAATATAATAATAATAATGCAACAAAAATGCATTTTTCATAAGATTTAGGTACAAGTAGATATATAGTTTAAAATTTTATATTTAATTATTATTTTTCATCAAATTGGACATTAACCATTTGAAGCTAAACATAAATACTAAATAATCTAAAAGTGTGCGCCTAGTTTTTACATTTTTTTTAAATATCATATCATTTTTGCAAAAAAGAAAAATAATTACACATTTTGGAAAACTGTATTGCATACACTAATAGTCGTGGTAATATTAAGAATTAAATATTTCTAATTAAATATTTGAGTTTTTAATAAAATTATAATATAATATAATTTAAAAATTATTATTTGAACCACCCGTATATTTTTTAGCTATTACGATCTCACTATATGTTTATTTCTAATTAATCATTTAAAATATATATATATATATATATGTATATATAAACACGAAAATAGGAAAATAGGAACTGAAAAAATAAAATAAAACAAAATAGGACAATAACAGATTGCTTTATTTAACAAAAAATATATAATATATAGAAATAAAAAAAACAATGTTTTTCACATGATCTAACAAGCGAGCTCGGAGGCCATATTGAAAAATTTGTTTCTTTTGTATTTTAATTATATTTTAATAGAATGTAAAATTAAAGATAACCCATCGAACCTTAAGATATTTAATATAAAATACATACGATTAATAACTATTTACAAAATACAAGTTAAGTTTTTATATTTTTATTAACATTAATATAATCCAGTCTATAATAAAAGGCTATTCGACAAACTTAGCGTAATGTTAGAAAATTTATGGTTATTCAATAAATCTAATTATTAGTAGCAGGCAATTTAAATTAAATAAAAAAAATATACGTACAAAGTCGCGTCAAGCTAAGATTATAAAAAAAATGTGTGTAAAAAATAAAAAATAATAATAATTTACGTATCAACTGAGAAAATACAACAGGTATATTATGCAAAAGTTGTGGATTTAAAACTTTTTGTTTTGTATATTTTCATTTTTTTTTTGTTTGTTTGTTATTATGCAAAATGTGACATAATACCGAACATGGCACCCAAGCAAAGTTATGAAAAATGAGATCAAATTTATTCTATTCGAAAATAATAAAAAAATACAATAAAAATTGCCTGCTAAACATTACAATAATGATTTTTGTCCGCAATTTATTTTGCACTCGATCGTCTGAAGTTATTTTGTTCAACTCACGATTTTATTAACGACTTATTATTAATATATTTTATTTCATTATGATTTGCATGTTTTCCTTCGTTTCAACATCACCGTTATATGTACTTCATTATTATATAAACAACGGGGAAAAATACAAAAAATGGGCAGTATCATCTTAAATTACAACTTAAATCGAAAATCTACAAAAGAGAAAAAAACATTCATAATAATTAATAATCATTTGAAATAAATAACAAGTTTATAAGTTTAAAAAAACTGTTAAAATTAATAAAAAAATGGGTTCCTATTTAATAGTTTCGTTAAATGAAACTTGTGTGATCATCAACTTACTACTCTTTTATAACTTTTTATTTATTTCTTATTAAAACCTCTATTTCTATTATTATATCTTTATATAATAATAATTATTATTATTTCTTCATTCAGAGTTAGATACACTTATATTACGATATCCTCTATATACAATACACAATCAAACATACATATATATATGTATAATTATGTATTACATACACCACACGTGTTTATATGTATTGTTACACTACATTATATATTTTTGTTATGAAAAATAACAGTATTCATAACAAATAAAAATAATATAATCTGAAATAAATGTAAAATTAAACGCATTTAAATGTAACTAGAATCGAATTAAATAAATCATTTTTTTTTATATTATTTGAATTATTGTATGTATGTACATTTTAGTAAATATTGTAACAGTCGCTCAGTACATACATACAAATATAAATATATTAATAACAAATATTTAAATGCGTTTATTTCTACCGATAGTGGGAGGGGTTAAAAAAAATAGCTGTCGGGGCTAAAGAGTCTTTAAGAAAATTCTCAAAATGCCGTTTCTCAAACTTTTGCAGGCAAAAATGAGATCTAACGCAATAGAAATAAGCCAGGTATTATTATCCTGGGTTTTAACCGTGCGTATAGTCCAGGACACTGTCTAGGGAGAACAGTTCTTTGTACAGCGCTGGGAACACGTGGCTCTGGTGGGCCATCTTGAAACGGTGAAGCGCCTCTAGATGCATTAGCGATAACTCTCTGTAAAACACACAATAATTAACATATAGTACGATACGGAAGTTATTCAAAGACAGAATACAAAGCAAGACATTACTGAAAATCTATGGAAAGAAAAGGGAATGATTCAAAATCTGAATTAATACCTGAAATTCCTTCGTAAAAAGTTTTAAAAAAATATTTAGTATTTAGTGGTTGTGCAGGTCATCCCGAATGTTATAAGTTGTGTAGAAAAACCAAGCGACCTAATCAATTGCGTAAACGAAATTCATTAAAACAGGAAAAATGGAAAATATTTAATAATAACTTAATACTGGTTTGAAAACCGATGATATACCTATTAAAAAAACATTTAAACAGGCATAAGCCGAAATTATTTTTATTTTTTTTGGAATTATAGCAATAAGGGAGGGTCCATAAATTACGTGTGATGTTTAAGAGGGGAGGGGGTCCAGTCAAATCTCCTCTAATCTTATGTTGGAGAGGATTCTCGGCAAATATCACGCAATTTTTTTCTGATGAAACAAAAAATATACTATTTTGGTCCATTTCATCCATAAATCCATTGTACATGCTTAAAATTTAATCTAAAGCGTAATCGCAATACAATTAAGATCATTCACTAATTCGTTTGAAAGAAAATAATTTATTTCATAAAAAAAACAAACAAAAAACAAAAACCCATAATGTCCCACTGCTGGGCTCGGGTCTCCTCTCAGGGGAGGGTTAAGGCCATACGTCCCCACGCTGTCCAAGTGCGGGTTGGGGACTGGCAAGAATACGTTGTGGCTACGTAATCTTACCGTTGGATGTTTTTAAGCCGCCCGAAGGCCCCCAACTAAGCTTCACGACTGTTATCGTATGATAACAACCGGGACCGACTGCTTAACGTGACCTCCGAATCACGGAGACGCTCATGGTAACATGCCACCAGCGGTCACCCATCCAGGTACTGACCGCGCCATCGTTGCTTACCCTCGATGATTGTTTCTAATCACCGAGTGCAACTGGGCTATGAGCGCCATTTCTTTCATACTTCAACGTTATACATCTAGTGACTATCAAACCACCATATTTGTTTTATACCAAATAGCTCAATTCAATCTGATTTCACGGTATAATGTAGCCCGTCTTTTTATTTCGCGCCACTGTCAGCCGAACGCGCGATTCGATAAACGAGAAAAATCTCTCGTGAGATTGGGGGATGGGGGAGGGGGTTGAATAAAATCTTACGACGTTTCACCAAGGGGAAGGGAGGGATAGAAAATTTAAAAAAACACCTCACATAATTTATGGACGCGTCCTAACTGCAAGAATTAATAATCTAAAACCGACAAATACATGAACGAATATACATTAAAAAAAAATATTCCGGCGCATTAAAAACCTCATACTTTTTAGGATCGGTTAAACATATTCGATTCCTAAATCACCATGGAAATTATTTAAAAAAAAAATACATTTTTATCTGCTAGAGTTAGTCAAGCGTTTACTAAAAAGGCTGATACAAGCCAATACGTACCTGAAGGCGGGTATGTTGTTCAGTAGAGTTTGTAGGACTGTGACGTCACCCTTGAGAGGCGCGTGGTTCGCCTCGATCTCGAGACGCATCGCGGCCATTGACATGTTGAAAAGGCATTGGATCTCTGGGTTACCTCTAACCCCGTGCCGTTCTATAACAAAAAAAAAATATTATTATTTAATGGCTCATCGAATAGTTAGTGGAAATAAATGAAGTTTGGTTTTGGTTGTGACTTTTTTTGCAGTTTCATTTAAAGTCACAATCGGACAATTTGATTATTTTTTTTTTTTTTTATGTTTAAGCTGCCAAAATGACTCTGCCCTGCCTGATGGGAAGCATGAGCAGAATCCAAGAGTGGTGGTCACCATCCTCAATGCGAAAAAGAACAATGCAGTATGGTGACCCACACTATGGCGGCCTGGGGGGAAAGGGGATGGTGAGGGGGATAGGGGGCGTTGGATTGGGGTATGGGCCTCCGGTATCCTCACTCACTCGATGAAACACAGCGTAAGCGCTGTTTCACACCGGTTTTCTGTGAAGCCGTGCCGTATCACTCCGGTCGAGCCGGCCCATTCATGCCGAAGCGTGGCTCTCCCACGGTATAAATAGATAGATTTTATACGTTTTTATAGGGTTAAAATAATATTGAAGTTCAATTTTTAGCAAAGTGAAGAAGCTATGTTATACTGCTTCGACTCGTTTATCATCCCATCACATCAATAGTATTTGATCGTCTACGGCATAGGTTTTTCGTTAGAAAGGTGGTTTCGGCAATTCAAAATAAGGAAAAAACAAATCATTTAATGAAAAGCTTCACCTGGCCACAACAGCACTAGACTCTGGTACAGAGCAAGTTCAGTCTCAGTCAACTTGAGCCGCGCGATCGTCTTCGCCGCGTCGAATATGGCGGCCACCAGCGCAGCATCCCTCGGGTCGCTGGAATTTAACATAACAATACACTGTAGGAAAATGAATAAAAAATATTAACATTTCCATTCGTTCATTCAAAAAAAAATCACTATTTTTAAGACTATTAAATTTTTTTACTAAAAAAATATTGATATGTAATATGATAATCACGAATATGGGACGTTTGAATATAGAACGAAATGAAAAGCAATAATATACTGTTAACTAATTTAAATGTTAGCAAGAGTAAATGAACTAAAGTAAAGAAGTATAATCAATTCTAACGTTTTATTTTTCAAAATAATTAAAAAGTAAAGATTTATATTTGTATAGTATATAAAATAAAGATTATAGAGTACATACCGTGCATGCACACATTCTCTGATTGGCAAAACAACATCACCATACAACACGTGGTCTCGATTAATATCGATAAGCCGCGAAAGCCTCACGATCGCCAACTCAAACGAACCTAAAACAACAAATAAACATGAAGAAAACCCTTGTTCATTTCATACTTTACATATAATGATTCTGCGTCACAGATTCAGATCAGTATTGAAATTATACTTGATACTTTAGGATAACTACTCAAAAAAAAAACTAAATTATCTTAATACTACAGAGATGACTCCAGCTTTCCTCTTTGAAGGGCTCGTGAAATCGTAAAATAGTAAAACTATAATTAAAAAAACATGTGATTTGTAGAAGTCTTCTGAAGAAAAAAGTGTATCTTTAATACTTTCATAAGAAAAAAAGCTCAAAATGATAGACTTTTTACATTTTAAAAATATATTACTATTTGGACTGAAAATGAACAGACCAGACCATAATCATGATATCACCAATAGAAAGAAAACATTAATATATGTAACAAAGTACCAATTAATAAACCATAACAACTGCTTACCAGATTTTAACAGGAGGATCTGATCATCCTGTGACAACTTCATGAAGCCAGGTATAAGTTTGGCAAACTCAATGATATTTTGGATCATATTTGTCAGTTTATCTGCACAGTCCATCCACATCTCTTCGTAACTCATCGAGTTGTAGTACAGCAATCTGGAAATAAACGGAGTCGATTAGTTCATTTAATTCCACTAATTTATTTGTGAATTTAAATGATAAATAGGGTTTACATTTAATTGAGTTGACTTCAATAACATAATTAAATTAAATGAAAATAAAACTATTGAAAATTGAGAAGGAGATGGAGTGAGATGAATATAAAATAAAGCGTGAACGATTTTTGATCAGTAGATGAAGATACATGCTTGGTTTGAGTGTTCGATGATGATCTGAGAATGAAAGAAAAACAAATATGTAATAGACCACTGATGATTTCATTTATAAAACAACATAACATACAGCCAACTTACTACATGGCTCTTTAATCAAAATTTTTAGATCCTAATCGATACAGCGAACTCACAGAAAATCTAAATCTCTACCACCCTCAACCACTGAGGAGGGCCATCACGCACTTGTCATCTCCTGATGACCCTCCCTCATGCACTTACCTCAGGTATACTGGCTACTCATTTCCCATCTATACCGTAAAAACCCAGCCAATATACAACTATAATGTTACTCATTAAATAGCATTTAACTTACTTTGAAACATCCTGTGGTTTTCTGAACATCTCGTGTATGTACTCCAGTTTTGGGTTGGTGTTCGCATGGGCTTCTGCCAAACTCTTCACGAGTACCTTACTGATGTCTCCTTCCGCTGCAAAAAAAAATAACAAACTAGTTTAACGAATTATCACGAGATGGCGCTACAACCAAATTCTACAAAAGTAATAATCAACTATTCTTAACAAAAAGAAATAACAAGCTTTATAAATATTTCTAAATAGTAAAACTAAAATAACAATACAAATAAAAAAAGTCAACACATTTTTTGTCTATGCCATATTATCTACATTATCTATGCGTGACTGACAGCTGCTGTCACTTTGACAGTTGCATAATTTTTTCCAACAACTTTCTATTTATTTTTTTAAATAATGTACGATTAATAAATATTTGTGTACACATGATGCCGCGGAGCATTCCATTATGGCTGTAGACCCATTAACAATTATATTTGCGGGGACCACCTGCCTAATGGCTTGTTGGCGTGAGTAAATAACTGCTTGAATCGCCTAATTGCTTGCAACTTTACCGATTACGTATATATCTCTTGTTCTGACCAAAGTATATAAAGTGCCTAATGTTAATACTATATAATAGTGCTTTCGATATTGGTATTGTGTTGACTGAATTGCACCGGTTGTGGTCACGGATGGCTTATGACCACGTACTTTATACCTCAGACATCTTACTAACGGCCGTCTAAAACCAAACTTGTCAAAACCTGTACTACAGTAACCAGACTGACTTTGACTGCACGTTGGGCCTAGTGGTTTAAGCGGTCCTCACGCCGCTTTTTACTGCGCTAAGTGTCGTGGGTTCAAATCCCACACGGGACAACGCTTTGTGTAATCCACAAATTGTTGTCCTGAGCCTGGGTGTTCTTTGTGACCGTTATATGAATGTTTTTAAAGTCCCCCGCGACACAAGACATATAATCCTAATGCGGGAGTTGTCTTTAAAAAAAACAAAAGACTGCTGTTAAATTTAAATATTACTAAAAAGATATACATGACAAATGATTGTGCTCATAACATAAAGATTTGTGATAAAATTGAACCCACTCTCACCTCTGGTTTACGAGTCAGGGCC
The DNA here is from genome assembly GCA_003709505.1 of Hyphantria cunea. NCBI lineage: Eukaryota > Metazoa > Arthropoda > Insecta > Lepidoptera > Erebidae > Hyphantria > Hyphantria cunea. Next base: position 86,828 of record PKRV01003933.1, read on the forward strand.
ATCAACCACTATTCAATCTGGTAAATTCATACTAATATTATAAATTCAAAACTTATCTCACAATAACCCTCCCTATCAGCTACGCTTTCAGGTCTAAACCGCTTCACTGATTTCAATGAGATTTGGCGTGGAGACACTTTCATTCTCGGGGATTGCCCGCGATAACTAACATATACTCGTGTAAAATTGCGGGTCGAAAATAGGAAATTAATACTGTCTTTTTCTTCCCAGCATGCTTATTGCCGTTTTGCGTTTCGATGGCGGTAGTACCATTCCCATTGGTAATAATAAAATCGCAAAATAATGTAAATGGCCAACCAGATTTGTTTTGTTCTGACCAAGTAAGTAATTGTTTATCATAAACTATTGCCCGCGCGTATAAACCTTTTTGCTTTACCGTGTGCGAGTCACGCTTCGGTACGAATGGGCCGACTCGATCGGAGTGATACCACCACCTCACAGAAAACCGATGTGAAACAACGCTTGCACTGTGTTTTACCCAGTGAATATTCGGAGGCCCATACCCAATCCATAAAAGACGGCAACGCACTTGTGATGCCTCTGATGTTGCGGGTGTCCATGGGAGGCGATAATCGCTTATGATCAGGCGATACGTCTGCTCGATTGCCTTTGTTCCATAAAAAAGTAAAAGTAGCCTAAGTTACTTCTTAAAAATAGCTGTTTGCCAGGGCAAGTCCCGTCAAAATCGACCCGGACACGCTGTTATTATTTTCACGTGTATGTTAGTTTCGTTGTAACCAACATTTGTAAGCATGTTCTTTAAGTTTGGAATATCTTTCGTTAACATATCTTCCTTTTTCAGACATGTCCAAGACAACCAACTCCCGTACACCCCGTTAATATATTCCTGACCAAGAATGGATTTTTGATTAAAAAGGCCAATAAGCCTTTTGGTGTCCCATTTTGGAATACAATGTCATAATTAAAACCCTAATAATTCTTTTAATAACTATAGACATATAATAAACTAATTTAAACAAACCTATCGAAATCATTTAACATACAATCAGCAACAAAATTGATGACACAATCCGCTAAAATACACAAATATCTACAAGAAACAAAACAAATCGCAAACTAAAAACATTTTAGCCGTACAATGGATAAGAAGATCCACTTACACGGCAGATCATCATTCGAACTGTGACTGGACCCTTGATGCCTCCGGTTCGTCACTGCATTCGGATTCACCATCCCCATACCAGACATATTCATATTTAACGGGTCCATCAACCGACCATGCCCACTACTAGACGTGAGGTCATCTGGACTCAAATCCTCACTTGTTAATGACACGGAACTCTGACCACTGACAAGAACCGAGTTCTGGATTTCCATCGGACTGTGCTGGATATTTGATGGACTATGGAGGAAGGTTGTTGAGTCCACATAGCTGGCTACTAAGTTGTCTACCCCCATGGAAGTCTCCGGTTTGATCTCCTGTTTGATGTTGATAACCCCGCTTGAGATTGAAGCAGGAGATTGAATTCTTTCCTGTTCGTAGCGGTCAAATTCCTGTATCCGTCTGGGTATTTCGTTGATTGCGCTCGGCCGCATCGATGTAGTTGGGGTTGTGATAGTCGTAGTCGATGTGGAGCCTGATGGTCGGACGATAGTCGTTCCTTTTTGTTGGTCGTCTATAGATGGTAGATTTAGTTTAGTTACTGGATGTTGGACACTAAAATCTTGGGAACTTTAGAAGCTAACGAAGAGGTTTTTGGAAAGTTGTTTTATTGATAATTATTGGCTTTTGGTTTAAATATATAAACAATATCTCCGTAGCAATACCCTGAACACATAAATAGAAGTCGACGGCAGAAAGTCTCTATCCTGAACACGTTAAATAAATTAATCTATCTCTAAAAATTCTTCATTCATAATTACATTCAAATTTTACAACCGTAGGATGAATTGTCTGTCCTTTTCTTGTCACATTTCTCCAATAGCCTATCAGACCTGAACCTAGCCAAGTTGACATTCTATAAGACTGAATACGGATCGAACTAAGTAACGTGCCATTGGAGAGGCCTACGTCCAGATGTGGACTGCGGTAGGCTGATGATGATGATGAAGACTGAACATTATTAGAAATCTTACAAATGCATGAGAATGACATCATTTCAGCACCAAGTCACGTGGTCAACTCAAAATATTACAAGGCAATAGAGGCGTTGGCGATTATTGGAATTGGCGCGAAACACTTGGATCTTGGTAAAGTGTTGGTCATTCTTGTTCAGTAAATTTGAAGGTACAACTCACCGCTCATAAAATCTGGATCTAAGAATCCTCCAGTCTGTTTGGACTCGTACGTGATGGGTGTTGTTGAGTCCACGTAGTCAGATGTCGCTTCGTAGGACTGTTGTTGTTGCGTGGGAGGCTGGATACCGCCCATGTTGGATGTGAGCGCTGGACCGACGTTGTTATAGTACGGCGATAGGGGTGAGCCGTATGCAGAATATCTGGAATAACGGGAATGTTGGCAGTGTTAAAAAATCTCAATTTCTTGTAAATTTGAATTTGTATGTACTATGTGATTTAATCGACTTGAAAAAATAAGTAACCATTGTATTTTATAATTGTAAAGTCAAACCATAATATAATTTGTGGCTAGAAACATTGATACCGAATTAATATTAACCAGTCTTAGTGGTAAAATCTAATAACTTGCTGCACCTGCACGTCGCAATCTCATCATCAATTATCATAAGTGATTGAAGAATCTCAACAAAAAACATAAAACATCGAGAACATTCTCTCAAGCTAACAATTTACTGTTAAACCAGAAAAACGCATCATAAATCTATTAGCAGAATAGAGTTGCAAAAACAGCGCTATCTATCATTCTTAATGAGAAACTGTTAGTACCGCTACTCCATACTAGGTGGCGGTATTAAGTTTACCGTTAAGCGTCATTCAATGCTGTCACGACAATGTACCGTTGGAGGCTTACTATAATGTCAGCGATGCACCGCTGACACATTTTGAAGTCCGTAAAGTAATGAATTACAACGGTGATAGATGCTAGAAAGCTTTAAGACCGTTCATTCTTTAACATATTTCTATGTTTTAGATGCTATGTTATAAAAATATATTTTAAGATCTGTGTAGGAATAGCTTTTTGAATATAAAACACTTAGTTTAGACAAGTTACACCTTAAACAAAATGAGGGGTTGTTTGAACTGTACTAAATGAATAGCACATTATGATTGAATTTCTTTGTTGAGCTGCTCGTTTTGAGCAAAACTTGCATCACCATTAATTAATGTTGGCTCTCAAGTATAACTTCTTGTGGAAACAATATCAAATTAATATGTTGTAACTCTTATATTTAGATGATATAAATCAACCTTAGAAACAAATTTATACATGTTTGCCTTATCGCAAATTCCCAAATTAATTTAGTTCTCCTATTGTAATATAGATGGCGCAACATACCCATTGTAATGATGGAATTGATCGCTCGAGCTCGGCGTTTGCTGCTGAGTGTCGTATACTGAATCCGGCGCAGTATCTGCTTGAGCTCTCATTTGTGCTCGATGGTACCTAACCTCATCTTCAACCTTCTCACGCTGTTTCTTCGACATACGCCCGAATTTCACAGCTGGAAACAAAGAAACAAAAAGTTATAATTTATGTGATCTAGTTGCACTATTCGACGCTGGGAGCGCTGCATTCGGAAAAAGCGATGACACAAATGACATAACAGGGAATCCAATATTCACATTATTCCCATACCTCCTTGATATTCGCACGACAGAAAAGAAAAACGCTTGTTTAATAGGTACAACAATACAATGCAATTATATTCTCAATGACACCTAGCTTCGACGCTTAGTTACTCAATACCTTACTCACACATGGGTGACATGAGAATGTGTGCAGAACATGTTTATGTGCATGTGTGTGTGTGGTTAAACGGGCCTTGATTGGTTGTGTGTGTTATTGATGCGCGTGTGTGCGTCCAGGACACTTCGGCCGTTGGCACACTGCCTAGTGGAACAACGAACTCGCGAACTCTGACGTACGTATGTATAGTACGTACATGTGACGTATAAAGTGTGCTACGTAACGACGCGCGCGATCCCGTTGAGCGCAACCCGACCAATTTGAATTACGATCAGCTTAGTACAAAACGTATAGTGTGAGGGGCTTTTTCATTTAATCACTTGTTTTTTTTTAAGATTCGAACATAAGAGTTCTCTTCGTCTATGATTCTTTGTTAAAAAGTTCGATGACTTATCTATCCTGTATAACTTGAGCCTTCTCGTGTTATAGAACGTTTGTATAGAGAGCTCTTATGTTTTGGACGTTATTTTCTTCACAATTCCAGAACATTGCCTCCATAGTTAAACGTCCCAGATAAATTTTAATACGACGTTTGGTGGAAACAATTAAAATTCTTCACAATGCTTGTTTTGTTCACTTAAAACAAAGAAATGGAGTCTATGAACTCAATGTGTGTCGAAAATATTTATTTTAGTTTTAAATCAACATTTGACGCTCAAAAGCTCTTTAGCCCACAGTTGTTTTATTGTAATCAATGATACCATAAGTATCATCACAAATCACGTAAAGTTAAGTTCTTTTACTCAAAATTTCTACTGTATAAAGGATATACTTCAGAGAAAAACAGAAGCACTTTATGAGCCCTTCGCAACAGAAATTAATTATACAAAGATTAAATCAAAACGAAAATCGTGAAAAAATATCCGAATAACACATAACGTGACTGAATCCGTACAAAAAATTAAACATGTAAAGAAATATGGGTCGTTATGACTTGTTTAAGGAATTAGCGTATATTACATAAACACAACCAGCGTGTTTGTGTGCATAAGCGTGCGTGTATATGTAATGTAAACGTGCGCATGTGTGTATATGTCTTGTAAAAACTTGGATGTGTTTATGTCACGGTTCATGACTGCAATTGCACAATAAGTAGAGATGTTTGCATTTAGTTGATCGATAATTTATTTATTTTAGCTATTAATGATGCGAATCAATGTTTCTGAGAGTTTTCTTTTAAAAGATTGATAGTTGCAGCCTTGTTGTATGTTTTAGAAATCGTAAAAAACCTTATTCCTTTACGACTATTAATATTCGTGCGATGATGAATTAAGAATATGGAGTATCACACCGGTTCCTTCCAAATGGGTATCTTAAGAGTTTTAGAACTAAAGAGCAAAGTACGTAAGATAACATCAACTGCTCGACAAAAGCCGCTCCTCAGAAACAATTTTTAGGCCTGCTATATCACTCTGGTCAAATCGGTTATATATTGTATTATTTATGTCTAATTGCAACAGAGTTTCAAGAATCAAAAGCGAAAGATAAAAAGGAACATTACATTAAATGTTTTATCGACTTTTGTGTCAGATATATTTATATATCGATATTTTTTATCGATGTCTATAAAGCACTACTGTTGTTACGTGTATTGTGCAACAGTTGTCACCGCACGCGTCGATGACGACGTGCAATGTGCACGCGATTTTCGATTTTCTTATCGCTTATTGTTAGTTTAGGGATTGGCAGAGATGAATGTAATCTGGCTACTTTATTTTTACAAATGTTGCGAATGTGTGTTTGTTGTGCTGTCACTATTTGATATAGTTTGATTGAGATTATACACTGTGGAAGAGCCATACTTCGGCATGAATGGACCGGAGTGATACCACGGCCTCACATAAAACGGGTATGAGACAGCGCCGGCGCTCTGTTTCACCGAGTGAGTGAGGATACCGGAGGCCCATACACCAACCCCTCGCCCCATCCCCAAAGGTCAGGCAGCGTACTTGTGACGCCTCTTTTGTTGCGTGTGTCCATGGGCGGTAATCGCTTACCATTAGTATTTCATTAGTGACATTGTGGTTACTGTCATCAAGTTTTTTTTTCAGGGTTTTGTCTTATGAGAAAATTATCAAAATCTCTTCGAAGCTATTTTCGGAGAACTAAAATCTGAAAGAAACCTCTCGTCGTACGAATTAAGGTAGTTTCGTCACCAGCTTTGCTAAATTTTATAGAGGATTTTGTAGAGGGTCGCTTACCGTTGAACAAATCGCGTTTTTCATTTAACTTTTGTACTTAATTGTACATGTATAGAATGTTAGTGTTTCTTAGTAAATCCTTAGAAGTGTGTTAACTGAATTGTGAACATAATACGTTTTAGACCTGAGCCTTATAATTTGTTTACTTCCATTAACTCGACAACAGATGGCACTAGTAGGATTTAAATTCAATTAGTTCTTTTAGTTTGTTTAAAACTGAATATTTGCCTGAGCCCTTCATAAAAAAAATATGAGTTTAGATAACACAAAAAAATACTTAAATAGCGGTGTTGAATTTCTGTTCATTGATAAATGTCGCTAGTGTTGTACTACGCATGTCCCGTAACCTTAAGCTACCATGAAAAATCAATACATAAATACTTGCTATGTGTAATTGTTTGTCTAAGAACATTACTATAGAAAACATTAATTCATACCTAATCTTTTATATATGGCAATGGCCCACCAGGCATGATCACCTCGCCTGGCCGGAGGATCCTCCATTTGTGTTGGAGGAATATGTGACCCGTTCCCCCACAAGCAGTATATACGTGAAATCAATAATTTTCGCATTTATTTTATTAGATATATACTTAACTGATATATCTGTTATATATTCTCGTGTCACGTTGTTGCCAAAACTATTTGATTATCACGTATTTATATTCAATGAGTGTTTTAATAGTAGCCTAGGATAGGATAATTAACATCACGCTTAGACCAATAGGAGCTGAGCATCATTGAAAAGATACGCAGATGGCGTTGCGTGGGTTAGCTATTATATGAATAAATATTTGGGACGTTTCACACAAAACGCCATCTAGCTTCAAAATAAATAGAGTGTATGATAGCTTGATTGACAGATAGAATACTTATATACAATTTTTCACATAGAAAACACCCAAACTTCAATGCAAATATTTGCAGATCATACAAATATTTGGTCCGACTCAGGAATCGAAACCGAGACCTCATCAAGCACATCAGTCGCATACGCTACCGCCTCGCCACTGAGGCAGTATAAGGATTCGAATTCAAGTTAAAGCATTGCTTATATAACATTGTGAGTAACAATTTCTTACTCCACGACATTTTCAACTTAAGTTACCATTATAAACAGTGCTGATAACACAACTGATAACAGTTCGTTGACCCCGCTTTCGTTTCCTGATTACACGTGTTGAAGGTATAAAAATCTTTGTTACCGATTGCTAAGTAAATGAATTGTTTGAATTATATTATCACGACTGGGACTTCCGGGGTAGACAGAAGTGTAAACAATACCTTATTTTCTTATTAGACAGATGTCTCATGAAGAAGAAAATGCGCTCATTAATATAAAAAAGATTTTTTTTTTGGTTTTGAAATATGTAAAAGTTTTGGATGGATTGGTGTTTATAACTCAACCATGCTAAAATGCCTGAACAGATCTAGCTGTTTTTTTTACAGAGCTAGATCAACCTGACTTTAGTTAGTAATATGTGAGCTCTATGGCATTTATCTGTCTTTACCCTTAAACGAGCAATTCTTATATTTATTTATTTATTTATATAAAACTTTATGCACATTTGTACATTAATAAATGCCCAAGGCATTCTCTTCCAGTCAACCTTAAGTTGATGTAGAAATCTTCTAAGGTAGATGGTGCACAGAGGTTATATATATATAGGTATATATATTTTTAATCTGAATCTCGGCAACAGCTCCAACCATTTTCATGAAATTTAGTTGTAGGGGTTTCGGGGGAGACAAATCGATCTAGCTAGGATTAATTTTTAGAAAATTTACCAAAAAATAAGTACTGTGATAAAATTGCAAGAGTTAGATGTTTTTTATAAATTTGTTGGGGTTTTTTATAAAGTAATTGCTCTCAGACTAACTTCTGTTTAACAGGAATTGTTGTTGCTTTTGTTTTTTGTTTGTCTATGAATAATATATGTTGCTAACTTTGCCTGCGTCTCCGCCCGTGTGTATACCGATTACCGCGATATGTTACTCGATGATAATGTAGCCTTGGTGGGCAAGAATTTTTTAAGCCAATTACAAAGAAACAACAAACAAAAAAATTATTATATAAAAGAAGTTTGTAAACATATCTGTAGTTTATACTGCGTCGGTGGCGCAGTGGTAGCGTATGCGACTGCTGTCTATGAAGTCTCGGGTTCGAATCCTGGGTTGGAACTAATGTTTGTTTAATCTGCAAATATTTGTTTCGGTGTTTGGGTGTTTTCTATGTATATGTATGTATTTAAAAAAAAAGTATTTATGTATTCATATAAGTTGTCTAGTAGCCATAATACAACCTCTGCTTAGTTTGGGACTAGATGGCGTTGTGTTAGATGTCCGAAATATTTAAGCTCAGCGCAGTTTTGATTGCTTTGTTGACCTAGTGGTTTTGTTTTGTTTCTTCGTTACAAATCCCAGAATTTTCAAATTCTATTTCAATTTGAAGAGTGCGAAACTTCACTTAACATTTAATGTTTGTTTTATTTCAATCGGTTGACAAACAAAAAGTTATATCAGTTTGACTGCCTCGGTGGCGCAGCGGTAGCGTATGCGACTGCTGTTCTTGAGGTCTCGGGTTCGTTCTCGGGTCGGATCAAATGTTTTTATGATCTACAAATGTTTGCTTCGGAGTTTGGGTGTTTTATTTGTATGATATGTATGTATTTACAAAAAAAGTATATATGTATTTATATCAGTTGTTTAGTACCCATAATACAAGCTCTGCTTAGTTTGGGACTAGATGACGTTGTGTGTTAGATGTCCAAAATATTTATTTTTTATTTAAAAAATTACCGCGACAACCCACATACACGTGAGCGGAGCTGAGACAAAAGCTAATCTTTAATAAACATCACTCTATCGTCGTCCATTGCTGAACGAAGGTCTCCTCCATGCAGCGCTAACTATTCCGGTCTTGGGCTGTCGGCATCCAACCACTGCCAGCCACTTTCTTCAAATCATCGGTCCATGACGCCGCAGTACACTGCACTTTTGTCTAATCGTGGTCTCCACTTAACCACATTTTGACTTCATCCCATTGGGTCATGCGTTTACATGGAACCATTACATTATTATCGATAATAATATGAAATTTTTTTTTATATTTCAGCTGCCAAAATGACTCTGCCTTGCCTGATGGAAAGCATGAACAGAATCCAAGAGTGGTGGTGACCATCCTCAATGCGAAAAAGAACAATGCAGCATGGTGACCCACACTATGGCGGCCTGGGGGGAATGGGGATGGTGAGGGGGATAGAGGGCGTTGGATTGGGGTATGGGCCTCCGGTATCCTCACTCACTCGATGAAACACAGAGTAAGCGCTGTTTCACACCGGTTTTCTGTAAGGCCGTGGTGTCACTCCGGTCGAGCCGGCCCATTCATGCCGAAGCGTGGCTCTCCCACGGTATAAATGTATGTAATGTGTGATGTGTTGTGCTATCTAAAGTCCCTCATACTATTCATCATGATCATCATCATCAGTCTGTCACAGTCATCAGTAGATTGTAATTAGGCGTCCGACAGTGCCAGTCCAATTACACGCCACTTAGTTCGATCCTCGGCTTCCCGCATCCAGCTCCTGCTAGTCTTGTGCAAATCATCACTCCACCTGACCTGTGGACGTCCTATAATACGTTTGCCGAGACGCGGTCTCCACTCAAGAACCCATTTACCCCAACGGTTATCAGTTCTACGGCAAATATGGCCAGCCTACTGCCACTTCAGCTTGCTTATCCGAGCCAATATATGATGCGATCACTTAGAGAAAAGCGAAAAGAGAAATGCGTTTCTCTAAGGGATTGCATCAGAAAAGGGGTGATCCGAAAAATAAAATCCATCTTGAGTTCAATTCAATCTATGAGATTCTAAAAGGGAGACAATGTTCCTACTGAGTTGCAAGTACCCACATCTACCATTGTTAACAAGAAAGAAGTAATCACTTACCATCACGACTCATGCCAAGTTTGAGACATTTCTGCAGCCGGCAGTACTGACATCTGTTCCTGTTAACGCGGTCCACCACACACGCTTTTGTTCGGGGGCACTGGTAGTTCACCACTGAAAAATATTAACGAGTTAGTACTAATTAACGTAAGAAGAAGAATACAGCTGTTAGAAGAGAATAAGAATAATGACTACTTCTTTATATGCAAATATTTTTAGAAGACGTTTCTTTTGGAAGACGACTTTTTTCCAATTTTTATGTTAATATAGTATTAAAAATTCTTAAACATGTATTTGGGTTATTTTTAAAGATCTAAAAGAGTAAAGAATACTTAGAGAAGATTAATTATATATCTCACTCTGCACATAAATTAAGAATATAGTACTTTATAGGCTCCTAGGCCTTAAGTCTTGATTATGGGTCTAAAAGCATCAAATTTAAGATTTAAAGGAATCTGATATTGAGTCCCAAGTACGCGTTGCTCTGGCATCGTGTGATTTAAAAAAGGAGTACTTAATAATAAGTCGCATTTTAAATGACATCAGACAAAGGTACTTTTTAACCGACTTCAAAAAAGGAGGAGGTTATCACTTTTATGGTATTTTTTTTGTTTGTTTCCTCATAACTTTCGACTGGGTGAACCGATTTTGATGATTTTTTTTTATTTGAAAGCGGCTTTTTTATTTGAGATTGTAATGGTCTTATTTCAATTTGGTCCAGTCCTTGGAGTCGGATTTTTTTTGTTTACTTGTTACTAACCAAGGTCAAGGCTATTTTTTTTACTAAAAAATTCTGATAAAACTTCTTTTGACCGACTTTAGTTACGATTGATGTTACAAAAATTTGAACTAGCTAAAGTACTTTCAAATAACGTCAAATATTTTTCTTTTTATTTAACGATGAGCCTCTCTGGTTGATGAAAAGCATGAGCAGAATCCACAAGTACCACCATACTCACTGTGAATGCAGACAATGTGAAGTAAATGCCTCATACAACTTTAAATATTTGACTTCTTGTAAATTATAAATAATGTAAAATATTATTTTGGGTTTTGATTTTAAATATATATATATATATATATCAATAACCCATAATGTCCCACTGCTGGGCTCGGGTCTCCTCTCAGGAGAGGGTTAAGGCCGTACGTCCCCACACTGGCCAAGTGCAGTTGGGGACTGGCAAGACTACGTTGTGGCTACGTGATCTTACCGTTGGATGTTTTTAAGCCATCCAAAGGCCTCAAACTAAGCTGCATGGCTGTTATCCTATGATAACAACCGGGACCGACTGCTTGACGTGACCTCCGAATCACGGAGACGCTCATGCCAACAGCGGTCACCCATCCAGGTACTGACCGCGCCGTCGTTGCTTACCCTCGTTGATTGTTACTAATCACCGAATGCAACTGGGCTATGAGCGCCTCGAGCGATATATATATATAATATATAAAAAATATATCATCATCAACAACCCATAATATCCCACTGCTGTCTCAGGAGAAGGTTAAGGCCATACGTCCCCCCCCCCCACGCTGGCCGAGTGCAGGTGGGGGACTGGCAAGACAATAATATGTATATTATCATATACTTAAACAATATATTTAATGGAATTTTAACCCTGGAAATTTAAGTTTCAAAGTTCATGGAAATTTAAAAGAAGAATATCGACCAGCGCTGAATAGACAAAAGAGAAGAAGACAGAATAAAATTACATTGCTTCAAACTTCTTAATAGCTAAAATTCCAAAAAAGTTAATAACAAAAGGAAAGTTCTGTATAAAATACACTTTGTTATCCATTCAGTATAATTTTGTTTATCGGGAATCGAACCCGCACTTCAACGTTGTAGTCGAAACACAAACTTTTGAGTCCTTGACTAAATTCCATTTCAACTTGTTCATTAATCAATTAGGCTTTGTGTGACAGTAGTACCGTCTCAACGATACGTATAGCCAACACCATCAATATTTAGAAGTGGTCAAAATATTATGACACCCAATATCCAGCAATTCAGTTTCAAGAATTCCCAGATTAAATGTAACCAGATTCAGTTACATCCATAAATACGACTCTACATCCTACTAATATTATAAACGCGAAAGTTTGTATGGATGGATGTTTGTTTATCTTTCACGTAAAAACTACTCAATGGATTTTGATGAAACTTTACAGTAATATAGCTTAAACATCAGAATGACACATAGGCTATTATTTGCAGCGATAACCGACATATACGCGGACAGAGCCGCGGGTATAAACAAGTATTGATATAATTATCGCTTTCATTTTTTTACTGATAGAATGTCCTTTACATTTAAGAAAATCGTCTGGACTTTAATAGGAACAAGAGAGAGAGATGATCCCCAGAATACCTGAATAGCACTCTAGGATTAGTAACTTCATTTGATTCAAGAGATGGTCAATCTAAAAGTACTAGTAACTTTACTGTAGGGCTGGTTTTCGAATGAATGGTTTCCTAACAGCTGTGCAAAATGGAATAGCATCAAAAAAGAAGCCGACCTGTACTTTGAGAACGTCTGAAGAAACCTTTGCACCCCTCGCAGGTGATGACCCCGTAGTGCACCCCTGATGACTTGTCTCCGCACACCTTGCATGGTATTATCTCGATTTGAGCTGCAACAATAGAAAGAAAATCATAAATATGTGAGTTTTTTTTACAGGTAACTCCCACACTAGCAATAAAATCTGTGTCTTTACAAACATATATATTTTATATGAAACAGACACAAAGTGCACCGATTAGGACAAGTATATGTAGATTATACACGATATGTGGACAAAGTTTTGTCCTATGAGGGATTTGAACGCACAACCCTTTTACTCGGATACCACCAATCGGACACGAACCGACTAAAATCGCACGCCGTCTCGGGTACTAGGAGCCGAGAACCAGGTACACCATAGAAAGAAAATCCTGGAACCCCGACGTACCTCGGACCTACGGTTTTTAGATAGCCCCCTCCTTCGTGGAAACCCCGATGTTTCCGTTGCTGCCCCAATAGGTGGGAAACGAGTGCTGTGAAGCACGCGCACCTCCCACCCGAGCCTGCTTTTGCTAGGGCAACAAATTACCACATCTGTCACCCCCAATGAACCCACAACCCTCAGTTTTATTGAAAGCGTTGGGGAATCTCTTAAACCGCTACGCATTCATGCACTTTTATGTTGGATGAATACTGTCATTTTATTTTGAGTAAGTCTTCTGTAAGAGGATGGTTGATACCTGGCCGGCCCCTTCTTAAATAATCTGCGTGGCTCTACTACCTTACTATACCTACGAAGTTAATTAATCAACTTCTTTACCGATCTTCCCCCCTTCTCTTCCCTTTCTTAAATTACCCGCACCTTCCATAAATACCATAATGTACTTATTATTCTAATAAAATCGACAAAAGCTTTTCACAATATCTTAAATATGCGATAAGATTAAGTTTTTTTTTGTTTTTAAAAGACAACTCTCGCATTAGGAATATACATTCCTGTGTCACGGGGATCTTTACAAACACACATGAAACGGACACAAATTACACCTAGACATAGAACAACCATTTATGGATCACACAAAGTGTTGTCCCATGTAGGATTTAAACCCACAACACTTGGCGCAGTAGGAAGCGGTGTGGCGACCACTGAAACCACTAGGCCAACCGTGTAGTATTTATTATTAAAAATAATAGTAGTTTGGTACTTTTTATACATTTAGTTTGACACGAACCTAACCATGTTATACCAAAAAGTCTTTCTAATGTGGTATAGTACGCCCCAAAATGTCCTTTCCAAGGAGAGCCTTATGTCTAGTAATGGTCTATGAAAGGGTGTTGAAGTAGTATGTAGTAACGTGGGCGAGTCATGTATTGATACATATGGGGTGGGAAAAAGGACCAAAGCCTCGGGCTGTAGAGAACTGTACATATGCTAATATTTTGTTATTTTTTACAGTCTATAAGTGAAAGGACCGAAGTCTCTACATGGCAAGCTCGCTATGCTATCATTTATCCCGAATTTCAGGTTCCCATAGCCACTCTTACTGCGAAGGACATAAATAGGTTATCTTTCATTTAGAAAAAAGAATTAAAAGAGCTATAAAGAACACTTTAATAGATCCCTTATTGATAAAATGCTGCAAATATCTATAAACAAACATAATACATAAATATATTTACTATGAAAAAGGTTACTTCAAAATTATTTAATAAAATCTACAATTCAATTAAATGGGTGTGGCTTCGCGCCATATACACGCGCGTTCGCCCTTCAAAAAAAACAGTTACAATGTTGCCACACCAAAAAAACATTATTTATTTTTTAATCTATACACACTATCTGTTATCAATGGGGTCTTACAACAAACGGTTGTCGGCCATTTTCGGTTGCAGTTCGCCGACCCCGGCAAGGTCGGGCCGAGGTTATTGACTCCGGGTAGCTATGTGTGTGTGTGTGTGTGTGTGTAATGATAGGACGAGCCCTGCGAAGCTCATGTCCTTTTGTAGGTACCTGTTATTTTAAATGGAGATTCTATTTTTAAATCTATGATTTATGTTTTTCTGTGGTAGAATGAGTAGATAGATTTTTTAAACTATATGAAATAGGGTAAATTTGAACTTTGAAAATTTATTGCCAAAAGTAGTTTTTTTAATAATGTTGTCAATTATTTGATAAAATGGTAGAATAAATAATATAGAATAATAAATTGTTCAAGAGCTTCTAATAGCCTTTGAAGCATTATATGTAAATAATGGTTATATTAGTAAAAACAGACTTATTTTAAGTCAGTTTTTAAACGTCGATGAGACAATTTTTACTTAATTTCTTTTGATCAAAGAATACTGTTACTAAACATTCTGATTAAACTCAAATGGATTTTAAGTTATTCTTAATTACAATATCTTAATAATTCTTATCTACTCAGAGTTGAAAGGAACATATTTGTAACAGATATATCCAATCCCTACAAACGTCTGTTTTGACTTAATATATAATAAATTTTCTTTTTTTAACTGATTTATAAATAAATTAATTTCGAACATTCTAACACACAACTAGCCATCTAATCCCAAACTAACCAGAGCTTATACTATGGGTACTGGACAACTGATATTAATACATGTATACTTTTTTTGTAAATACATACATATTATACATAGAAAACACCCAAACTCCGAAAAAAATATTTGCAGATCATACAAACATTTGGTCCGGCTCAGGAATCGAAACCGAGACCTCTAGCACAGCAGTCGCATGCGCTACCACTGCGCCACCGAGGCAGTCATTTATTTCAATCAATATATTTTTATCATGTGTAGGGTATCCGTGATTCATGGACTAATTAGGATTTTTTTTCTCAATAGAGGTTCGTTCCGAAACGGTACCATTTAAATTTCATACGATACTCTTCAAAGAATGACAACAAATCAATAAAGATCGCTGCTATCACACATCACTTACATATTATACTTTCCGATACTTTTTGATCCATCCTAAGGTTGCCTGGAAGAGATTGCTTTCGGCAATAAGGCCGCCCTTTGTACATTATACATTTGTTATTTCTGTGCTTTTTTATATCTGTATTACGATGGACAAATAAAGAGTTTTCTATCTATCTATCTATCACTTTGACTGCACGGTTGGCCTAGTAGTTTAAGTGGTCGCCACACCTCTTCCTACTGCGCCAAGTGTTGTGGGTTCAAATCCTACATGGGACAACACTTTGTGTGATCCATAAATTGTTGTACCGAGTCTGGGCGTACTTTTTGTCCGTTTTATGTATGTTTGTAAAGTCCCCCGCGACACAGGAATGTATATTCCTAATGAGGGAGATGTCTTCAAAAAAAAATACTTAGTGTTGTTAGAAGACAGTTCAACGTTTTTTTCAAAAAGACATTTGCTTGTTCGGTCATATTATTATCTGCAGGTATCATCATCATCATCAGCCTATCGCAGTCCACAGCTGGACATAGGCCTCCCCAATTTCACGCCACTTAGTTCGATCTATGGCTTCTCGCATCCAGCTCCTGCCAGCCGTCTTGCGCAAATCATCGCTCCACCTGGCCTGTGGACGTATTACGTATCTCTGTAAGTATGTATATTTTGTTTATACAGTAGATTTGTCCATCCAAAGGTTGCCTGTAAGAGATTTATATTTAGCGATAAGGCCGCCATTTGTACATGGTCATTATATTGTTTAGTTCAAATATAACTATAGCATTTGGTGTACAATAAAGTTTATTCTATTCTATTATATTCTATATTCCCAAGGGTTCTTTAAAGGCGTTACTGACCTTAATACGGAAGCTTTATAGTGTCTTGACTTCGCAATAGGGACGAACTTATTGCCGCCTGCCGGATAAACGACAGCACTGTGCTACTAAGACATCGCAATCTAACAATCATTTTTCTATTTTTATTTAGGTAGACATTATATGATTTGCCTCATTATACACTCTTTTTTCAAGGCAATGGAGCGTACGTATCGCCTGATGTCGCCCATGGACATCCGCAACACCAGAGACATCACAAGTGCGTTGTGCTTTGGGGGATAGGGAAAGTGATGGGGCAGGGTTTGGGCTGTTGGCCTCCGGTATCTTTACTCACTCAGTGAAGCACATCGCAATCGCTGTTTCACACTGTGAGGCCACAATCGAGCCGGGGGCGAGTGACTTTCCCACGGTAAAAACTTTTATTTTGTGCATTGATCTCTTCTTTGGTTTATCATCAATATAGTTCACTGAGGTTTTGGTCTACAATACCACGCTGGCCAGACAGATTGGTAGAGGGTTTCAAGTCTGGGAGGGGAGCAGATGTGTTAATACCCGGATCCCTACCGTCTCACACCGTGTGGTTTTAGTCGGTTCGATTTCGGCAAACCGCCTCGACGAAAACCACGGTGGGGTTTCCACATAAAAAAAATTAGTGGTAACACTCCGTAATCTAAATCCGTCACGAGTAGCGGATACAAGTATATAGCTAAATACATAATAAATCAATAAAGCTTAATACAAATTAATGTATTATTAATAGTTTTAACTATTATTGTATTAGAGGTATACAGGTTTAATGTGTAACACGTGTAAATATCGAAATTTTTCCTTTTATTTTATTAATTATAGAAAATTTATCTAATTAATGTTTTAATATTCGTATATTAGTCGTTTTTGATAAAAATGGAGTGAGAAATGCGCAGGATATTTCTGCTTGAATAAGAGCTGCCCAACTTTGAAAGTATCTTTAAATATGTGTTCATATTATATCTTTAAATATATGAATGGTTGGTAACCGCTTTCTACCAGGCCTATGTGTCTGTACTAACATCCCAGTTCTATGAACTGCTGTCTTCTCTAGTCTTCGTTATAGTTCTCTCGTAAGTTCCTTTTTCAAATATAAAAATAAATAAATTGCAATACCCAGAAGTTTATAAAACAATAGTTTTCGAAAACGTTTCTTTTCACGCAATATAATTACAATGGAATTGCGTTGACGGATCCACAATCTGCAATATCCTATTCGAATTTGGAATATCGTTACGATAATTTAATTGTCTATGGCGTATAGTTAAATGAATAGACAATTATAGGATATATACTATTAAGAAACCATAGACAGTCATTCCACTATGATAAGTACTTGTGTTATGTTCAAATATTTTAGGCAATGGTAACATGTCGACTTAGCAGTATAAATTTAAATTAATTATATCCCTTTTCATTTACAAGATACTAAAAAACCCGGCAAACTATGTACCGCCATATTTTTCATTCGTAAATATTTTCTGGATTTCTAAAAATCTTATTTTAAAAATTTTCGCTTCAGTTTCATGAATAAGCATTTAATCTTGTTTTATTATCTATACAAACCTTGTCCTAACAATAACGAATACATAGAGAAAAAAACTATCCAATTTGGTGCAGCCGATCGGAAGTTATGCGCGTACATACATTATGTTGATTCATTTTTATTTATATAGATTATATTTAACTATTTCATACGAATAGGTAAGTCATTATCACCATTATTGACAGGTTTCAATGACTACTTTCCACTGCTGGACATACATCTCTTCGGAGAAAGGAAGTTTTGGTTTTGTAGCCTGGCCTAAGCTTGTACAGGAATAGTTGTCTAGTTTTCCTTCTGTTTTCATTACATCAGAGTACTTTTCCCACGAAATCACATCAAAGCGAACAGAGCAGGTTCCGCGCTTCCACAAAAAAAAATCGATAAGCAGACATTAATATCTCTGTCTCATATTAAATCTATCTATCCTGTTCTGGCACAGCTGATTGTGACGTCACCGGCCGTCGACCGCGGACATGTTCGGAATTGTATCACGCCTCACTACGTCATACTACAGTTAGCGTTTTGAATTTGGAACGTTTAGGATGCGTTCGAATCGAATACACACTGTTATATAATTTAAAGATTGGTGCGTTCGATAAACGTGCATTCAGGTTTTACGCTTGAGTTAGCTTAGTTTTTCTTTTTTTTTTCCTGTAACTCAGATGTAACTCGATCTGTGGATTTCGTTTCATTTAACGCACAATATGTTTTATGTGGTCTTTTATTAACTGTCTTGTTTTGAATTTAGAAGTAGACGGTCGTCAAATTTCGTAAATAAGTGAAATTTATACAAAAATAAGATTCGTTGCGAATAGTTGGAGCTTAGAGCTTTGAATTCACCAGAAGGAGGCTACATAAAAAACGAAGTTCAACCGTATCGTTGCAGTCTAATGCTTACCTAGTTTGAGAGGTTCGGCAGATGAAAAATATAAAAATGATGATTTGAAGTGTTACCATCTACTTTTAATACCGACCTTTTAATGTCAAGTAAATAGGTTAATAAAAATACTGGCAATGTGTGCCATCAGATATTTATGCAAAAAAATCTTAGTGACAATTGCTGTCTCTTTGGCTTAATGTAGATATCTTTGCTTTACGATTTTTATTTACCAAACTATTTCGCACACTAGTACGTCACAAAGGTCAATGGCTGCGAAATCTCGGAACAAGGTTCCATTTTCAAATTTGAATTTCAATCTAATAGCTCACGTCACGGATCAATGAACTGTCTCTCTAGTTTTACTAATACAAACTGTTAATCCTCTAATACGTTAAGAGGACTCTATTCCTATTGAGTAAGGTTAAGTTTTGAATACAAAGTAGTAGGCAAAATATATTCATGTAAAATTTGGCACGCTAAAAATTCGTTTTGCTGTTGTGAAAAGCGGTTCGTATCTATTCAATTTTCAAATAGTTCCAGACAATTCTAAGCGGCGAAATTTTAACAATCTTAAATTTCTAACAGAATTCGACCCGCCAAAATATGACCACTATTTTAATTGTTTTTTAGGTTTCTGCTCTCTTCTCTATATAAACTTTTACTGTGCCATGTTTCATACTTCCCTATTCGTATAAGTAATATTCGTAATAAGTGGTAAATTTTTTTTTGACGTTGGTTTTCAATTACCTTTATGTATATTGAATAGACCTTTTATTATTAATCTTCATACAGGCAATATTAATACACATCAACATTTCCTTGTGATCCTATAGTGTTTGTCACAGTACATATATATTAAAAAGTTAATTGTGATTGTCTGAAAGAGATCGCCGTGAGGGATAAGACCGCCGCATTTACATATTTGTGACTAATCCTCTGTTTTAATTCTGTAATTTTGCATGTATACAATAAAGATATATAAATAAATAAATAAAGTACCCCATCTTTAATACGTTTTTCAAATTACACCCAATAACAATTGAAGTGATTTAACTATTACAATGATTGTTACATCCCTATCTGTTCAAGCAATTAAAATTTGTAATGGACTAAGAGAATACACATGCATATACCCGATATATTAAATAGTAAAATTAAAAATCGAATGTAATTAAATAATTAACCGTTACGCATGGACTAAACGAACAAGGAACGCGATTCTATTTAAAAGTAAAACATCAATACAAGGAATTTATAGTACTGGCCAGTTACAAAAGAGTCCCAAAGGGTATTTACTTTCGAAAACCTATATCGAATTCATTATTTAAAAAGAAAATAATATTCAAAACTGTATTTAATAGTTGTTTTATAACGGTCTGTATTCTAAATTTAAAAAAGTATTAGTCATAAAAATAAGTGTTCTTCATTTGAAAATAGTATATTGCCAATATGTTGTTATTCAAACATTAGCACATACCATTCCATTACAGTTTGTTGACAATCGTATCGCACATCGAGGTCATTGACATTTTGAAAAAAAAAGCAAAGTGACTAATTTTAATATAGTGCAACATTTGGCTTAAGATCAGCTGTGTGAGGTCATCGAACCGAACTATTGTCTTATTAATGTATTGTAATTGAATTCCTGTGGCGTTGCACAAGTTTTTAGTGTCTCGCATTGTGCTGTTCTACTTAGGCTTGGTCAGAGAAAAATTTAAAACAAATAAATTTTTGTTGCAACAAAATAGGCTCTAATTCGGATTTCAAATATGGAATGAAATTCTGAATTTTAAAAAAGGAATTATTTTTTAATGATTTTTTTTTCTGATTTAAGGGCTGTTACACAAATAACGACAAAAAAAATATTAAGAAATACTATTTAAATATGTCAGTTTCTTGTTATAAAAAATTTAACCGAGTAATAGTGACCCCAGTTTCGAGCTTTATGGTATGAATGACACAGATTTAGTTTAAAAACGAGGTGAAAAGAAAACCCAGTTACATTGACCCGTCCTCCGGCCCACCGACCCCAATTACTGGGTTTCTTTGAAAAATATAGGTTAGATTAGAATGAACGAAATATTTAATTACCTCGTTTTTCATTGCGTTTTTGACCACAAAACAACACTTTTTATGGGTTATGGATGGACTTTCTTGGAAAAAAAATGCTTGTAGTTTATTAAACAAACAGCTTCATAACAAGTACATAAAAACGATAACGTGTAAAAATACGTAACAATCTTTTACGTAAGAAAAAAGTATGCGACCATGAATCATTTTTATCAAGTCAAGGCAATGACCGAATATCGGTCAGACGTAAACCGCAATACAGATTGTATCGCAAAATAATACACGTAACGTGGACGGGCGCGTTACCGTAATCCATATCACCTACGTTTTGTGACGAGACTGACATCACGGGCCAATGACCTCGAACATCGCGTGCTTCATTTATATTTAGGCGTTTCCATTTTACTATGACCCTCTTAAAATAGTAATTTGTTTAGGTCGATAGATCAACTTATAATGGATGTTGTTGGTGAGGCCGTTATAATTGTCAAATATATTTTGGCCTAACGCCACCTTGTAGTTGTTTGGTACTTGAGATCATTTTATAACAGTAAAGTTTCTTGAGAGTGGTGATTAATACTTTGATCTGAGGAGTCTTTTGAAATATATTTAGATAAATCTTTTGACGTATCTTCCTTATTTAGATGTTTATATATACTAAAGAGTTTTATTTTCAGTCGTTATTGTATTTAAATTAATTTATGCGACGATAACCTTATGATCTTGTATTATATTATTATATATTTATCAAACACTGAGCCTTGTTACATGAAAACAATAATTATAACTGCATTAGTGGCATTTTCCTTAACCATTGTAAATAAATAATCCACACAGAAATATTCAACGTTTAATAATAATTGCAAAAGTATTACTAAAAATTTTGTAAAAACCTCCGTTTATAAAAGACAGGGGTAAAAAATTTGTACGATTCGAGTCAGCAAAACTTCACAACGCGATGAAATCGAAATAATGACTGTCAAATAACCATGACACATGTCAAAATCAAAAAAAAAAGATGGCGGAACATTTTATCGTAAGACACTGACGTGCATTTTAACCCGTCGGCAGGTCATCGACCCGAAATCATAAAAAAAAATGATGACTAAATACAAATTACAAATGAAATGAATCATTTTTGTAATTTACTTGGAAACTGTATGGTTGAGCAATTACTTATATTCAAGTAACCAAAGTTGTTTTAAAGATAGCCTGTTTTTGGTGTCAGCATTTTTACCCGACTATAAATAAATGGAGATTTTTATTTTGTTTGTTTACTTCGATATTTGAAAAATTCTTTAACGATTTGGGCTGGTACATTTTCATTTAAATTTTCAGAGGATATACTACCTTAAGGGTAGATAAATAGGGTTTATTATAATTTATCGCGATAATAAGCGTATTGAAGTCGATGATAAAGGCGTGTATTATATGTACAGTAAAAAAATCTACATACTTATAAAAGTATTTAACAAAAGTACATTGGCACTCATATTTAATCTAATTATTGTTGTCTATTTTTGTACAATATGTACACACAAAGCATGCTTTTACCGCTTAATTAATATGCTTCAAATTGTCTGTTATTGGATTATAAATCATAAAATAGTTTCTTTTTAACTTACATTTTTTTTTTTATATATATATTTAAGCTGCTAAAATGACTCTGCCCTGCCTGATGGAAAGCATGAGCAGAATCCAAGAGTGGTGGTCACCATCCTCCATGCGAAAAAGAANTATTTAAGCTGCTAAAATGACTCTGCCCTGCCTGATGGAAAGCATGAGCAGAATCCAAGAGTGGTGGTCACCATCCTCCATGCGAAAAAGAACAATGCAGCAGGGTGACCCACACTATGGCGGCCTGGGGGGAAGGGGGATGGTAAGGGGGATGGTAAGGGGGATGGTGAGGGGGATAGGGGGCGTTAGATTGGGGTATGGGCCTCCGGTATCCTCACTCACTCGATGAAACACAGCGAAAGCGCTGTTTCACACCGGTTTTCTGTGAGGCCGTGGTATCACTCCGGTCGAGCCGGCCCATTCATGCCGAAGCGTGGCTCTCCCACGGTTTACATGATCTAGTGCTAATTTAATAAAATGACTACACGGTTGGCCTAGTGGTTTCAGTGGTCGACACACCGCTTCCTACTGCGCCAAGTGTTGTGGGTTCAAATCCTACATGGAACAACACTTTGTGTGATCCATAAATTGTTGTTCTAAGTCTGGGTTTACTCTGTATCCGTCTCAAGTATGTTTGTAAAGATCCCCGTGACACAGGAATGTATATTCCCAATGAGGGAGTTGTCAAAAAAAATAATTAAAAAAATATATATATAGAAAACTGCTGATAAGGAACCATTATTGGTACCTTTTTTATGTATGAGCCTGCCCAAGTGACTCTACCTGATGGAAAACATGAGCAGAATCCAAGAGTGGTGGTCACCAATACTCATTGCGAATCCAGCCAATACAACAATGCAGCATGGTGACCCACACTATGCTGGCTTATTGAGATGCTTCTACATCACTGAGCACTGAGTTTTAATACTAGCTGTTAAGTCACTAAACATATTGAAAACACTCACGTAACACAACTGGTAATCATTATCAACAGCATCAATTTGTCAACTACTGAATATAGGCCACTCCTTAGAATAGGGTACAACCTTTGAATTTTATTAAAATATAAAAGCAAGTCAAGTAAAAATATCCGAACAATGTTATAATAAACTCCCTACAGCACGGTTTTAAATTATATCAAAAGAAATCCATGTCATCATCATCATCATCAGCCTATAGCAATCCATCGTTGGACATAGGCATCTCATATTACACACCACTTGGTTCGATCCTCTTCTCGCGTCCAGCGATAAGATAAAATAAAATTTAAGATATAAGAGATTTCCTCTTGATGATTCCAGTATGATGATAAAAAACGTTATCTACTGTACCATGGCAGTGTTAAAAAAGTCGTACATTCGCGTGCGCGCTAAAATAAAAGTGACAGCATATGTCACATGCCGTCATGGGTCGACGACATCATGCGTACGTTCTATATTTGAAATGTTTTAACAATTGTTTTTTTTTTCATTTTACAAGGAATGTATTTAAATCCAGTGTTTTGACCTTGGCTTGGCATCTTTATTTTTGTCTAAATTTCAGTCTAGAATATTTAATTGAACTTTTAATAGGATTTAACTGTCGTAGGATTAATAACGCGTCAATGTGGCGCTTGTTGATTATACCATTTGATACATTGTATTTATACAAGTGCGGTTTAAACACTATTAAATACAAACATACATACTCGATGTATTATTGAAGTAGAAAATAGTTACAGCTACAATAACCTCTGACTCGTCGTTTTGATTGAAACTATTAATGTCAATGACCTTTAGTTACCAAGTTAAATATAAAAAAGTAAGTTTATAATTTTCAAATTTAGAATAGAACTTTCGACGATTGTATTGAAATTCTGGCAACATTGAAACTAAAAATAAAGTCAGCCTAATATCGCGTAAGACTCACGTAAGAGAGTGTATCATCAAATTAACGTTCCACGGCCTTGAACCGGTCTGAGGCCAATTCAGCGGATGACCACCCCAAATTGTTCCATTAGAACATTTTAACTGTAATGACAATTGTGACTTAAAAAGTCGAGGCGGATTGGATCATATCAAACGCGTTCCTTGTTTAAAACATTACACAATTATCAAATTTAAAAAGAGAATTGTTCAAAACTACACTAAGATAAAGCTGAATACTGCATGCTACATAGGACTTTTAGTTACGACATTTTAATACCAGCGTATCAGTCCACGTGTCAGTTTTCGAAGGGTCATTGACATGACTGCACTTTGACTTGCCTAGTAATTGTTTAGTTTTCATTAATCGTGACAATAATTATTGTGTGTATTGTAGTAGCTATTAGGAAATAATAAAAAAGCGTTTAAATTGGAAGCGAGTAAACCTTCGTATGATTTAGAGTTCGAATTTTAAATGATTGATTCTTGACCGGAAACAATATAATTTCAAATTTTATCGTTTTTTTTATTTTATTTATAATTCTTAATTGTTAATATAAATTGAGTAAGACAGTTTTATCCAGCCAGTGTTTAATGAATGACCTTCACTTCGTTTGAGTGCAATTGGGCTCGTATTTTAATAGCAATAGAAACTTTTTTAAAAGCTTGTTGCTATGTAAGCTTTATACAAAGCAGTTTTTTTAAATCTCTCTGTCTTCCTATAATATACTAATATCCCTTCTAGAAGAGACATGACATGTACATAACAGATCAGACAGATGACAAATAGATGTCATAAATGACATTAAAAAATAACACCCGTCATTGTTCAACCCAAATAGGTGTCCAATTAGCCTGGTTAATTTAAACAAAGAATAGTCCTTGCAACTGACTGCGGAAAAATAAAATTTAGGGCATAAACATTTAAATGCAATTTGGAACACGAGATAAATGCATTGATTGTCAATAATTTGTTCAAAGAGTCAACTAGCACACGACGCAAATTAGTGCAACCTTGTTGTCTATGACCTCAAAGTAGGTATAAGTAGGCTCCAATATGGGTTTTTTTGTCTATGATCTAATGGCATGTTAACCTTTTTTTCTTTTAGTTTCCTTAAAAAGTAATTAGGGTCGGCTGACTACTATAGGAGTAGATAATTATTTTCAGGCGAATTCACGCGATCACTTATTTAGAGGTATTACATACCTCTGAAATCTCAAAATAATTATTATGTCATGACATGAGAAAGTTTAAAAGTTAGCATAGGAGACTTTGAATTTATTGAGTTTTTGTGCCTATTGCAATATTCTAATGTACATTCAGAGGAAAAGAATTACATAACAATGTTCCACAGTTTCGCAGACTTAAGACTGTAACATGTGTAATTTAAGTTAAAATAAATTAAAAAAAAAAAATGCTCGTGGTTTAATTAATGATGGTCGTCACTTCATCAAATATAAATTTTATAGTGCCCTGTCTCTTATAAAATATATTATATTTCTTACTTGGGAATCAAAAAATCATTCGAATAGTAATAATATACTAAACTACTGCATTTAATAAAGTGTTAAGTAAAAGGTAATATTTTATTGAACATAACACAAATTTTTTCTAAACAAAATCTGTGTAATTATAATTTCTAAAGAAGTATATTATGTATGTAATTAGTAAAGAAATAAATCCTGTAAATAATTTGTTAAAAAAATCCACCTGTATATAGACACCTACAATGTAAGCGAACATCGTTCTTCATTTAGGTACACCCTGTAAACAAACCCAAACACTACGAGCAAAATTAAAAGGCCTCTACACACAGGTGTGAGGTCATGACCTCACCTAGAAACAGTGTAATTTTTTTCATTTTGATCATTTAAAAATCTTATACTTATTATGAATCGAAAATGACGCATGTCCATATTATGAAAACCCTCAGTTCTATATTTAAAATTTTATAGTTCTATTTTTGAAAGTCTGGCTGTATGAAACTATGTTGTAAAAGTCGATTGTTACATTCCGTTACATCCTTCCTCTAAATTAATCAATCGAGTTTTCAGTTAGATGGCGCTAGTCGACTTTGGAATAAATAATTTTCTTCATATTTAAATGTAGAATTACGTATTCTAAAATATTTATACTACCATACCTAGTCTACTAACTAATCAGTAAAAAATCTCTCTCACTTTTGACAAAACAAAATTTTTATCAGTGTTATTTTGACAGGTCAGCAAAGGTCATTGAACTGTGAAGTTAGGTTTCGTTGTTGCTACACTTCAATGGAATCTGCTGACACCAAAATGGTATTGAAGATATGCACTTTGCTCCAACTAACTACACCTACGAAGTAATCAGCATACATACAAACAATCAATATTTGCATAACGTATCAACAATTAGCTTCTAATTACACTTATCCGACGAAAACTAAGTTTGACTGCCATATTGTTGTGACAAATATATCATTAACTAAAAAAACTAAAAAAAATTACCTCTGATGGAGTTAGCGGCTTTCTTATCCATGAACATTCCGGACATTGATGATCCAAACATCCCATCACTACTCCCAGGTGGGGGGGAGGTGCTGTCGGCCACAGATCCTGATATATCCATCCCCATCTGGTTGTGCATCCCGGGCACATCGGTATGGGGTTCCCGTTTCAGCTGCATACCTTGAGGTAGACCCTGTGACTGGTGCAGCATGGTCGAAGCGGACGAATGCCCTCCGTGCTGGTCTGGGGGCCACTGAGAGCCGAACAGGTCGTGGAACTGGTTGTTATTATTCATCATTCCAAATTCGATTTTCGAATTGTTTAAAATTCTGTTTTTTTTCTTCTTTTTAAAGTTGTTTTATGGAGAAATTAAGTTATTTTCAGCCAATGATTTTTTACGAATGCGAATCGAATTCGCATTGCTGTTTACACTAGTATCACTGTCCTTTTTGGTATTCCAATCGATAGTTTTTTTATTCTTTTTTAATCGACTATGTCGGTAAGGCAACTGTTTTGTGTCTGTATTGTTTTATACCAAGATTTTTCTTCGAAAAACTATGGCACTCCCAATTTATTGTGTCTTCAACTTAGTTGATTTTTAAGCACCAGATATTTGGGTTTTTAACTGATAAATATATTCCGGCCAAGTGGTGATGTAAGATTTCTTTTAGCGAAGTTTAATTCAGGTATTAACTTTTTGAAGAGCAACAATTTTTTTGGCATTTTGTCTCCGTGACTCTGTTTTGTTTTCTTCCTTTTGTTTTAAATAAATATTATTTAAGGCACTATTTTTATTATTGTAATTATTCACTTGTTCCCTTATTCTACTGCATGTGTGATCATCTCTTTATCAAATGTGATAACACAAAATATCTGTAAAGAGAAAATCGAAGCAGAAAGAAGAATTTATTTGAATTTTGAAAAGGTTTAGTGAATATTTGAAATGCCAATAATACGTTTTTAATTGCCCGTGATTTTAGTTAATCGAGCAATACTAACTGCTCAATTATCCAAAATCCGTTATCCAATATTAGGCGGAACACAAGATTTAAAATTCAAATAGAGAACCCGTTAGACGTCACCACGTTCTATTTTCAAAAAAGAAAATAACGAAAATTGTTGTCACTGTTGCACTTAAGGGCACTGTCACTAGGTATTGTAAAAAAAAAAACAATACTTGATCACCTCACTGCTGGAAAAAATTTGTACGTTGTATGTTTGTACTATAGGTTGTGCACAACTCGGCTTCGCGACGGCAACTGGCAACTCCAAAGATGTTGACGCCAGAACGGCCCGATCGTGACTGACGCATTGACGAATCTTCGGCCAGGCTCACGAAAAAATTATATATTTTTTTCATTCCGACCGAATAATCAACTTAGCTCATAGCGATAGTTCAGTCGCCCCGGCGGCGCGACGCGGACTACGACAAACATTTTTCTTCAATATTCATCTTTAAGGCAAAATTCCTTGCGGTGCCTCAATATGTACCCCTGTGCCTTCCAAATTACTAACAAAATACACAGAAATGTATGTAATTACTATGTAATTAAGAGACAAAATTGCCCATCACAGTTGCGTGGATCACAAGGCGTGATTCGCATGTGTGCGTTCGTCGGTGTTGTGTACGGACAGTGCGGCGCGCGCACACACTCGCGCGGGCGTCACACCGGTTCATTGACCCCGGGACCCAAACAAAGTAGATTTCGGTGAAATGCTGTTGAACTCTAGTTTTGAATGTGGAATCACTGAGCGATATTACGTCGACGCCTTTTCTGCAAATTTTTTTTTGCTTGCAAAATTCGTCTCTCTTTTTGCTTTGCAAAAATAGATTTTTGTACACTATTTAATGAATGACTGAAAAAAATACTTTCAAATGAAACTAAATAATACTGATTAAAATAAAATCGCTATTTTTCTTTTGGTTTTGTATTAAAAAAATTAGATATTATAATAATATTTTATTTATCATGTAATAAATCCTAGAAAACATAATATATATGTACTATATTATTTTAATGCATTCCAACAATACTAAGCAACTCAATTCATAAAAATAATCAATGAAATTAAATTACGTATAAGTACTGTTGGCTCTAAACAGTTTGATACCAGTGTTAAGGGGTCAATGACCCAGGAAAAATGTGTTGTCAACCGCAAATAATGTAGGCAAATTTGTATCGCGTTGTTTTGTTTACATGTCTTTCCTTTAGGATTTACAGATGTAAAAAAGGTCTCGTTCCTTATTTCAAAAAAATATTTTTTTAAAAAGAGAACACACTACTTTGATTTTCGTTGCAATTATAAACACGTTTTTTTTTTAAATTTCTACATTATATGCATGAAGTGTTATAACTTTAAATTCTATTTTTAAATAAAAATTAAAAAGAATAAAATACATGCATGTAATACATGAAAGGTCATTGTCTATGCTAGAGGGCTACGGAAATAAATACACAGTAAACAAGAACACAGCTTCCTTATCTGTGGTTCACGTCTAAACATCAAAAAAGCGACAACAGTCATATCAACACATCTAACACGAATAAAAACTGTTATTTGGAACAAAACATTACCGTTTATGGCCATACACCATTAAGTTTTACTCTCGCCGTCCCATTAATAAATTTCTAACAGTGTCAAATCTGTCAAATGTGTCAAAATTTGTAATTGGAACATCATACACCCCCACAGATAAAATATATAATATAGTTGAAAAATTTGTGTAAATAACCCCAAGTTGGAGCCGGTAACCTTGCGAGTGAAAGAGACAGTTAGTTGTGATGTCAGATGGTGTGGTTTCGCTCTGGCACGCGGCTAATGACCTATTGATTCGGGACCACGTGCTACCACGATGTGGTGACTCCTCAGCTGGGCCTTGAGTTCGTGTAAAAGTACAATCGCGTTTATGAAAAAAAAGGAAAGTCAAACTGACGTTTTGAACGTTGACATTTGGATATTAACCTTATGGCTGCGGCATCACTCGCTTTTAGGTTTTTTTGTGGGATGAAAATTAGCCAATTTGCTTTTAAAGATGTCAAATGATAACAGATGTCATCCAGATCCGTTTAATAGTTCTGGTAATAACTAGAACTATTAAACGGATCTGGATGACATCTGTTATCATCTGAAATATTTGTAAATCCATAGATTTACTAGAAATCTAGATATATAAGAATGGATGAAAGGTAGACTGCCCTGATTCTATCAGGAGTGAAAATGAAAAGCTGCAACTAAGTAATACATTTATTTTCTTTTAAAGGCTATATTCGTAATAAGCTTTCAAATAGGAGTTTTTTTCATGGCTTAGTAAATATAAATAAATATCTCGGACCGTTTATATACAACGCCATCTAGCTTCAAACTAAGTAGAGCTTGTATTGTGAGAGCTAGATTGACAGATAGAATACTTATATAGTTTTTTGTATCATAAACAACCAAACTCCGAAACATACATTTGTGGATCTTACAAAAAAAATTCATTTACTAAATTAAGTTAGTCCCCAACCCGCACTTGCCCAGCGTGGGGACGTATGGCCTTAACCCTCTCCTGAGAGGAGACCCGAGCCCAGCAGTGGGACATTATGGGTTGTTGATTGATTGAATGATACTAAATTAAGACACTAAGTGACATTTATGAACGTTAAATTGAAGCTACAGGTAAAAAATATAACCACAAACAGACTCCACAGATGTACTGTATTGTCAACATTTGGTCCGACCTGGGAATCAAACTAAAAACCCCAAGCACAGCAGTCGAATACGCTACCATTGCGCCTACGAGGCATGGCAAACCAGCAGCCAGATGGTTTTTGGACAGCTGCCTCTCTCAAATAAGAGAAACAAAGATTACCTTACTTTAACAACCTTTAACAGTACAATTTGCGACATAGGCCTCCGGAGAATAGAGGTTTTGGAGAGCCAATCTTCGGCATGAATGGGTCGGCTCGACCGGAGTGATACCATGGCATTACAAAAAACCGGTGTGAAATAGCGCTTGCGTTGTATTTCACCGAGTGAGTGAGGATACCGGAGGCCCATATTATAAAAGAAACATCGAAATCAGTTGGCTTGATATCGAGCTATTTGAGTTATGCGTCTGTTTGTCGCGCAGATACTTAATCCAAATTGAAGACTTATATGATTTTCTCATGAATGACATTATCAGAACTGGACCAAAATGAAATGAGACCACACGAGAAACACCAGCTTTCAAATAGAAAAGAATCATCAAAATCGGTTCACCCAGTCGAAAGTTCTGAGATAACGAACATAAAAAAATACAGTCGAATTGATAACTCTTCCTTTTTTCTAAGTCAGCTAAAAATGGAGTTTTCCTATCTTATTTCTTAAAATGATAGCTACAGGCTTGCCCGTATTGCGTAACCAAATTATAATCTATAAAAAGTGGGCGGTTTAATATACCTCTGCCTACGTAAATGTGTTTAGGCGTGAATATATTTATATGTTCATATGTTGGTTATGATATTGTCTTAGTATGACGTCATTGGTTTTGTTAATCTTCTATTTAGATACATTTTAAAGCTATATTGATCTTTAAAGATATACCGTGGGAGAGCCACGCGGGATGCATGGGCCGGCTTTACCGAAGTAAGCGCTTCAAGATCTGACTTTTAAAAAGATAGGCCACGAGTTTCTTTGCCAGCATTCTTCTTAAAAGGCCCTACCATACGCGAAACAGGAAGTTATGAATTGACACAGGCAGACAGTGAAATTTGGTGATTTCACCCAATTCACTTTTACAATACAGTACATGTGGCGTCTATTTGTGTCGATCTATGATTTTTATCTGTAGCTTCAATTACACGTTCATACTTCATTTAGCTTTTTAATTGAATAAATGATTTTACCCCTTCCCCAATCTCATTCCCATCTCCAAGGACTTTGATAACGCACTTGTGCCGCGTCTGGTGTTGCGGGTGTCCATGGGCGACGGTAATCGGTTACCATAAGCCGATACGTATGCTCGTGTGCCCCCATAAAAAAACGGGGGGAGGTCAGTCTGTGTGTCGAGCTTATTATCGTTTGACGTATAACTGTCTGGCATTTGAGACGTTATTTGTACGATAACACATTATCATTATAATATTAAAAAAGCCTATGTCGGCGACCTACTTTTTAAATGTATTTTTTTATCGGTTATTCGCATTGTTGTCTAGACGATCAATCTCTTAATCTCCTTCCGTGTTCAAAACACAGTATTATCTAACTCTCAATATCTTTGGTTATCATCATCAGCCTATCGCAGTCCACTGCTGGACATAGGCCTCTCCAATCTCACGCCACTTAGTTCGATCTAAGGCCTCTCGCATCCAGCTCCTGCCAGTCGTCTTGTGCAAATCATCGCTCCATCTGGCCTGGTTATATTTTTTTTTTCTTGTGTTTGTCTGTACAAAAAAAAATCCTTTTTTCATGTATAGACCTGGGGGAAAGTGTCTCTACTCTTTCAAGAATTCAAGAGTAATGGTCACCATACTCATTGCGAATGCAGACAATGCAATAATGCAGCATGGTGACCCACATTAAGGCTGCCTACTGAAATGCTTCTTCGTAATTGGGTCTTGGGTCTCACACTCACTTATGAGTTTGTCCATCCAGTTATTTTTAGTAATAAATTACTTTTAATAAAAGTCTTATGGCCATAACTTACACTTGTTGCAAACGGCAGTCTGATTTTAAACTAGATAAATATTTAAATATTTCGGACATTTAACACACAACGCCATCTAGTCCCAAACTAAGCAGAGCTTGTATTATGGGTACTAGATAACTGATATTAATACATGAATACTTTTTTTGTAAATACATACATATTATACATAGAAAACACCCAAACTCCGAAACAAATATTTGCAGATCATACAAACATTTGGTCCGACCCAGGAATCGAACCCAAGACCTAATGGACAGCCGTCGCGTACGCTACCACTGCGCCACCGAGGCAGTCAATATGATGAGGATAAAGTCTGTACTATACGATATCAAAACTGCAGGTAAATATTCTTATATATGAATTTCTAAATACTTACATCTTATAAATAAATTATGCTTAGAACAAAAGAACAATCTCGTCATTTTGTCTTGAGTGGGAATGGAACTGAAGACCTCTGATTTGTAGTCAGGGTCACTAACCACCTGACCGAGAGCACTAGTACCCATAATGAGTGTGTAACCTTTGAACAGTTAAACTTTTGGTAGCTTTGGTTTCGATAGGGAAATTACATATATTAAATGCATACAGATTTTTTGCACTCACAAAGCAAGTCACGCTAGATTTCAACTCAAAACTGATCCTTATATTAAAACTAGTATAAATTCCTATAAAGTCGTTTTTAAAGTGAATTTTTTATTACATCGTCTCAAATTTTTTGGTCTGTGTATCGCATGTGGCGTGACGCGTGACGCGTGACGGTCGTCCAGTGTCCAGTGGCCAGTCGGACGGTGTGCCAGTGCTCCACGCTATTTTGTTTGTTTTTGTCAGTGTTTCATGTAAATGTTGTTATTTATTTGCTTTATTAGACTTATTTATTTGCATGTGAAAAAATCTTTCACTTTTACCGTGGTTTCATAAAACCACACAATCCTTTTAATATAAATAGCATTCGATTTGTTTGTTTT
This sequence comes from Hyphantria cunea, assembly GCA_003709505.1. Taxonomy (NCBI): domain Eukaryota; kingdom Metazoa; phylum Arthropoda; class Insecta; order Lepidoptera; family Erebidae; genus Hyphantria; species Hyphantria cunea. The sequence goes on from PKRV01003933.1 coordinate 120,294, forward strand.
GACTTTTGTAGCCTCAATCCACAGATAACGCAAAACGTTACATTAAGTTTGAGCCTCCTTTAAAAAATATACACCATTCTTAAGCAAGTGCTTAGTTGTAGAGTTGATATTACCACAGTTACCAATTGGTAACTGTGGTTATATCAACTCTATAACAATATACATAAATACAGTATTGAAATGCATGGGACGGCTCGACCGGAGTGATGACACGGCCTCACAGAAAACCGGTGTGAAACAGCGCCAGCGCAATGTTTCACCGAGTGAGTGAGGATACCGGAGGCCCATAATTCAACCCTTCCCCTCATTCCCATCCCCATCCCTCGATGCCGGCAATGCACTTGTGACACCTCTGGTATTGCGGGTGTCCATGGGCGACGGTAATCGCTTACCATCAGGCGATACGTCTGCTCGTTTGCCCTCTATTCCATAAAACAAATATCTACTTGTTTGCCACCTTAGTTGTACACAAAAAAAAAGAATAATGGTAAAGGTGTTAATCAAATTACAATGTTTGTGGTGTGAAAAGGATTTAGGTCAGCGAATAGGCAAACTCGTTGTATTTGTATGTATGTGGCTATACAAAGGTTCATTGACAAAAGGGTCGCAGTTCGCGGAGTTCAGAGTTCGATGAACGGGTACGGGAAGTGTCCCGAAATTTGTAATTCTTATACCTCAGCGGGGCGCCTAATTTGTTATTCTTTCCGTGTTTTTTTTACTGCAGCGCAGTTTACTGTTTCCCGCGCTATTTGTTTTGGTTTTGAGTGGGTTAACCTGCATTCGAAGTTCAAAATAATAGTAAATCTAAGTATTAAAAATGGAATCTTTAAAAAAAAAGAAAAAATATAGAGGTGCATTTTTTACTGTGTAGTAGTTCAGTGTTTCCCGCGTTAATGGTTTTGATTTTCAGCGGGTTAAGCGTTCGAAATTTGAAATAATAATATACTACTTGTAGAGCACTAGATTGGAACATAGATTAAAAATGTCGTTCTATCCTAAAATTGCGATATGATTATAGGTATATAGCGACGTAAGTATTCTTACCTACAGATATTTATATTACCGTAGGTAATGAACGCAGGCCGCATATTATTTTTCAAATATTCCATCAGACTTATTTACAAGCAGTAGCAACCTCAGACCGAACTTAAGTTTTCTTTTTGATAATTTTATTTTATTACAAAACATATAAAATAAATAAAAAAAATTACAAGTGATGCCTTTGAGCGGAGCTGTTGCTCATTGTAAGAGCTAAGAAATATTTTTTGAAAATCGCACCACAAAAAAAGTATAACAGTAATGTGGAAGCTAGTCTTTCAAAGTCAGAAACACGAAATAAAAAATAATCACCCGAGCGAAACCGCGGGTTAAAGCAAGTGTTGAATGATAAAAAGAAATCTAAAACGGAGCTTTCAAGAAAATTGAAAAACGAACACTTCACTGACAGACAACGGATATCCGCTAATCGAGGTGAAGGTACATCAATCTGGAGTTTAATAAATCGGCGATCGATATCGCGCCGGGCCGCGTTATCGCCGGCGATTACTGTAGGTCTGTGGTTCGTCGTTCGTTCGTACATCGAACCCCGAAATCGCCGAGTTCAACGGCCAGTTTTCGTCTAGTCGACGCGTTGGCGATGCATCCGCAAATCTCTATTGGCGCGAATTGTAACAAGAATCTTGGAATGCATGTTTAAATTGAGAACGTATTGCTAAATATACTGAGCTAGTTTTAAACGTTGTTAACATCAAATATCAATAGAATACGAAACTTGATTTTTGAATATTGGAATGTTTTTTAAACTCATTACGGTGGAATGGGTTGCCAATAAACAATTTCTAAAATGGCAATTTTAATTTTTTTTTAAACATCATCTTTTTAAAGTCTTGTTGTGTTGTCAGCCCGAAAATGTATTAATTTGATTTCACCGTGTAAAACGAAATCAGTCTTTTGAGAAACAAGAAAAATATAACAGTTAATTATTTGTCAAACTGTCGGAGTATTGGGGCCACAGACATACATATAAAGCCATTATAATGAAAACATTTCGAGCGAATTTTCACGTGAAACTAAAAGCAAACATTTTTATATCAACACCAGAAACCGGGTTAGATGAAAGGCTAACTAATACTTACATATTATTATTATATACATAGAAAACATGCAAACTTTGAAATAAATCGTATTTTTATAGCAAACTAGCTTTTGCATACGACCCCGCCCGCGTTTATCGCGATAAAGAGTGGCCTTCCTCAAGAATCAAATTATCTTCATACCAAATTTCATTAAAATCGGTGCAGTTGCCTTAAAGCGTAAAAGATAGCCACAGTTACCTTCGAATTTATAACATTTGGTTTGACCCGACAATGATAGACTAGTTATGCCTCCCGGGTTCAGACACATAAAACATCTACCACTCATTAATTTTATGTCATATAATAAGCTATCGTCGTTCTCAAGCAATTTTGTTGGTACATTTACACGTCTCACACACGGCATTATATACGTTCGTGTCGGTTAACCGGCCATCGGTTTATGAGAGAGAGGGAACAGAGAGTGCACCTGTGTTTGCACACACCTGTGCACTATAATATCTCCTGCGTAGTTGGCTGGTCTCCGTTGAGACTGGTCGCTGTAGCCGTATTCGGCTAGGAAAACATCATCATTATATTAGTAGAACTACGCTGATTTCAGCAGGAGCGGTACAACCCTCTCCCGAAGATCAACCCTTCAGCAGCAGACAGCACTTCGTTAGTGAGCGAGACCGGAGGCAGTTGCAGAAGTACCTCAATAAGCCACCATAATGTTGGTCACCATGTTGCATTGTCTATATTTAAACTGAATATGGTGACTGTGGAGGAACGGGTGTCATATCCCTCCAAAACAAAGTGAGTTTTCTCGGACCAGGAGAGGTGATCATGTTTGGCAGGCCACTGCACAGCGCTTGATGTTGGGAGGTTATATATATGCAAATCGGCGCGAGTACTTCTATTGCGCGATTCAGGATTGGTAGTTTCTTCGTTTACTTCGTTACTCTTTCTATTCGATTCTGCTCATGGTTTCTATCAGGCAAGGTAGAATCAGTTTCTTTCTTTTCTTTGAAAAAAGACTACTCCAGTATTAGGAATACACATCCTGTGCCGCGGGGGACTTTACAAACATACATGAAACGGATACAAAGAACACCCAGACTTAGGCAGGTCCATGTATTTATTAAAAAAGCCTGATCCTAAAATAGGCGGAGTTTTTAATATGGTAACCAGACTACTGATAACATACTTTTGTATAATGATTAGTGACTGATTGTTAACCTGGAGGTCATGAGTTCATATCCCAGTTAAAATAATTGAGTAATAAGCAGGATCGCTTGTTCTGTCTCTGGGTGTAATTATCTATAATTAGGAGTATTTAGAAATATACAAGAATGTGTATCGACAATCTGGTTATCATAGTCCTGTACTGTCTGCCTAGTTTGGTATCAGTCTTTAGTGTGTGAGATATATAGATACAACTCCATAAATCCTATATTCGTTTAATAAATAATCAATTAGCATACTTATTTCTATCCCATTTAAATTCTATTATTTTTGTATCTAAGTATGGTTGGGTAAAGATATGACCACCTTTAATGAACTGAAGCTATAGATACTGCTGTATTTGCAGCATCCTATAAACGGCTGATGATTCTCATCTCCTTATATAGAATTCATTCAAACATTGGTGTTTATTTATAGATTGCTCATGAGTCTTTTGACTGGAAAATTTTAAACAGAAAGGCGATCTTCAAACTCGACAAAAGCCATTTTCGTAGTATAAAGTACCAGCTGAGCCTCGCGGCGTAACTCGCGGTACAAAGATATTGTGTGAATTGTATCTTTATAAATTGTAGCCTATGTGTTATGCTGATGTATAAGCTAAATTATAGTAAGGTTTCATTAAAATCCATTCTGTAGTTTTTACGTGAAAGAGTAACAAACATCCATCTATGCTAACAAATTTTCGCGGTAATGTTATTATTTCGTATTGTGTATAAGTAATAGTATAGTACTATGAGGTCTCAGATTCGATTCCCGGGTCATGCCAAAAAAAGTGTTAATGAGTTCTTCTAATTATAGAAATGCTCAATAACAGCCCGGAGCTTGGAATTTTGGGTCCTGCACCAGACTTCTCCCGATCATACCGGATAGCCGTCCCATCAGGTTGTGAGAGTGTGAGAACAGAGAGTGCACCTGTATTTGTGCACTCTCTAGCGCACTATAATATTTCCTACGTAGATGGCAGGTCTGTGTTGAGAGTATTGAGACTGGCCGCTGTGGCGAAAATCAGCTAGGAGAAAAACATCATCCTTACTGCTGGAATATTTGTTCTTTATTTGTTATAAAACTGGCACGCATGGAATGAAAATATAGGATATATTTATAATAAAATCGCTCGTTCATAGTTACTTAGAAAGATCCATAAAAAATACCATAGTCGCTCTTCTCTTTAATGTTGTGTTTTTTTTTTATTTTTCTTTTTTTTATGGTATAGCTGGCTAAGGAGCAGGCGTGTCGCCACGCCACACCAGAGGCATCATAAGTGCGTTGCCGGCCTTTTAAGAAGGAGTACGCTCTTTTCTTGAAGGTTTCATACCGTGGGAGAGCCACGCTTCGGCATGAATGGGCCGGCTCGACCGGAGTGATACCACGGCCTCACAGAAAACCGATGTGAAACAGCGCTTACGCTGTGTTTCATCGAGTGAGTGAGGATACCGGAGGCCCATACCCCAATCCAACGCCCCCTATCCCCCTCACCATCCCCTTTCCCCCCAGGCTGCCATAGTGTGGGTCACCATACTGCATTGTTCTTTTTCGCATTGACGATGGTGACCACCACTCTTGGATTCTGCTCATGNGGCTGCCATAGTGTGGGTCACCATACTGCATTGTTCTTTTTCGCATTGACGATGGTGACCACCACTCTTGGATTCTGCTCATGCTTTCCATCAGGCAGGGCAGATTCATTTTGGCAGCTTGAATATAAAAAAAAAAAAGGTTTAAAGAACTATATTTGACTACAGAATTAAAAAAGATATATTTAAGAACGCAATCATATAGCTGCATAGAATTTTTCAATATATATAGAGTCGATAAGAGTTACCGAACTCATGAAAGTGAATTCATTTATTTTCTTTCAGAAGCTCTGGGGGTCGAAGAGGTCACAAAGAGATAAATAAATAATAATAAATAAATATTTCCGACATTTAACATACAACGCCATCTAGTCCCAAACCAAGCAGAGCTTGTATTAAGGGTACTAGACAACTGATATAATACTTATATACTTTTTTTGTAAATACATACATATCATACATAGAAAACACCCAAACTCCGAAACAAATATTTGCAGATCATACAAACAATTGATCCGACCCGGGAATCGAACCCGAGAACTTTAGCAAAGCGCATACGCTACCGCTGGGCCACCGAGACAGCAGTCGATCAGATGCAAGATACTTGTGTCTTTTGCGTTTCAGTGTCCAAGGGAAGCAATAGTAACGTACTATTAGGTGATCTGTTTGTTTAAACTCGTAAAAAAACTGATAAAGGATCTTCGAAACGAAAATATTTTTAGAGGCCTATACATACTTTTAGTTAAAAGAATCTATAGTACTGTCTATATATATATATATATATATATATATATATATATCGTTGTTGAATTTGGGCGAGGATCAAATTTTGAAACCGAATTCACAAGAAAACGTGACGTTCAAGCGTTTAAAGTTACCAATTAGCATACAAATGGCTATAATTATTCGCATCGGTTTTGAAAGTGGAAAAAGAATTAATTTTATTTTCTCTCGATTTGTGAATACGAATTTAATTGTGTAAGTATTCAAAACTAGAACATTGATTATATGGAAAACTTCATAACCAAACTTTTTAGAAAAATGTGTTATGTAACTTTTGCAAATTACTTATTTAAAAAAAGAAGTTCCTTTTAAAAAGAGAATGTTTTGGAAAAAGAAGTTTAAAAATCACAAATATGCGACCGGGAAGTGAACGCTTGGCGATAAGACGGGCCGGTTCCTTCCACCGGCCCACGTGGTGGGTCAACGGCTGCCCCACTGCGCACCGGGGTCGCTGAACCGAACACCACACGCAACCACGCACAATTTACGCACACGCCTTCAAGTCTTTGAACAAGACGGACATACTCATCGCGCACACATTGTACTAGGAACAAGTACTAACATGAACATCGCGCGCACACAAATGAAGCGTATGTAAGTGGTTTGCTTATGCGCACATCGGAGATGGGGCGTTAACGTACAGGTGTCTAATTTGTATGTAGCCTTTTAAAAGCCTTTTACAATTGCATGGTTGGCATTTGTTTTCATAAGTAACGTTTATGTTCTGAAAAAAGCGTTGATAAAAATAAAGTAAATTACAAGAGAGAAACGTCAATTAGCTATGTCAAACAAACGAGTTTTTTTTTTATAAACTGGCAACTCTGTATTAGGCCGTTTTTTTCTCTAGTCATATGACAGACAGTGTTTTGGCGCGTAAAATACCTTTGGCTACGTCGTCGTTCCATGAAAAGTTTCGAATTCCTTTTTTAAATAGGTCGATCTCGTGTGCGATCTTTGGCAACTATTTAGCCTTCTTACACGAGTCTTCAAGTGCTCGAAATTTAAAAACGAACCAGCCAGTAAATTATGAATTGCGCCTTGTATTTGGTAACAAACCCCCCTCACATCGTTATGTCTGATTTGACTTTGACAGATTGAAATGTATACAGCGGAAAGAGAGAAAGAGAGAGAATAGAAACAGAGAGAAAAGAGAGAAGTGTAAAAGCCAGTAGTAAAAGTCATCACCCTTGGGTAAAGTCTTGTTTACTTAAATACCTTCTACATCGATACTTGCGGATTTATAAATGTGTATTGGAATGTGTGACCACATACACACTCTGTTATTATTATGTTTATTTTTTTTATTGTTCATAGTAACATACGGCACTCCTTTTATTAATGCGGAGTTACAACTATTGCTATTTTCCTCTTTATGCGGTTTTCTTTTTTTAATTTGTTTTTGTTTTGTGTAAATATAAAACTTTCGGGTAGAAATCCTGTATCCTGCATATTAATTTGAATGACAATTATTGACACACCAATGCAGAAATGCATATTATTTATTACGCGATTCGTGGCATGTATATTTTTGCAGTCTTTACTGTGTATCTTTATACACATTATTAAAAGTTACGAAATTGACGTTGGAACTATTTATTTGTAAAATATATTAGCATCTAGTTAGTAAACTCATCTTAAAAGTACATGCTAAATAGGAAGGAAGTATATAGGTGTTACTCGTGCTTTTCTTAATTTAAAATACAAGGACCATAAAATAACATTATCTTGTAAAAGACATATAAATTAAGAAACAAGTATTTTGAAATTAGAATATCACTGCAAATGTTTAAATTGACATACAATGTTGCCTTGTAGAAATATAATAAAGCACAGATTAAATTTTCGTTTTTTTTAAAGATAGATCTTCTGAAATTTATGTTGAAACAGTATGAATAACATGAGTGAAAAGCTAAAAAAGTTAAATTATTCAAATTATTAATTGCCATTACATTAGGACATCTTAGATGAAAAAATGACTCACAATTTCTATGAAGCCAATGAGATCATTAGAAAAAATAAATCTATGATCGAATAATATGATATAGTACGAGTATGGTCATGATAAAAATAATAATGCCTGCCTAGTATATATATAAGTAGTCGATAATATGGCAATTATATTACCTATTAAACTTAAATTCAGATTTTTTACCTGCCAACTTTAAGATAGTAACCGTGGGAGAGCCACGCTTCGGCATGAATGGGCCGGCTCGACCGGAGTGATACCACGGCCTCATAGAAAACCGGTGTGAAACAGCGCTTACGCTGTGTTTCATCGAGTGAGTGAGGATACCGGAGGTCCATACCCCAATTCAACGCCCCCTATCCCCCTCACCATCCCTCTTCCCCCCAGGCCGCCATAGTGTGGGTCACCATGGCCATGCTGCATTGTTTTTTTTCGCATTGAGGATGGTGACCACCACTCTTGGATTCTGCTCATGCTTTCCATCAGGCAGGGCAGAGTCATTTTGGCAGCTTAAATATGAAAAAAAAAAAAAGATAGTTGTGTATTCTATATCTTATTATTTCTGAATATTAATCCTTTTTTCACGAAAACTATCTCACTGTTATATTGATTATAGGGTTTTCTAACTCTCAAAGAGTTGCAGAAGCTTCGAGAATAAGTTGGTGACCCACACTATGGCGGTCTATTGAAAGAATAGACCGCCATGGTGTGGGTCACCATGCTGCATTGTAGCATTGTCTGTACAAGCAATGAGTATGGTGACCACCACTCTTGGATTCTGCTCATGCTTTCTATCAGGCAGAGTAGAGTACCTTTGGTAGGCTCATATATAAAAAATAGTCCACGCCTTACATAGGCCTTTCTTCGAAAAGGAGGTTTTGGGCTTAGAAAAAACCATACCACGCTGTCCAGACATATTGGTATGGAGTTTGTTTTTAAGATTTCTTTCCTTTCTCAAAAAAATACTTATTTCCCGGCCCTCTTAATAATAAGCCCTGTTGTTAGTTGGATGACCACGAAAGCACCTCGATATAAAAGATTAAACATTCTTGTCGAATGCTTTAGATTATTCTAGAAACAAATGGGTCAACGACCTGAAGATACATGACGTTGAATTTTACGAAACAATTGCGTAATTTGAAGCAACGTTATAATAATATAATTATCACAAAAAAATATAATAAATTATACAATTTAATTTCGTAATATTGAAAAAAAAATATCTTTTTTTTTGTCTGTGGAACTGCTATGTTATCTGTGCAAATGAATTTTAAAACTGTCATCAACAGTCTATAACAACCGATTGTAGGGCCTATGTCTCTCCTGTGAAAGGAGGTATTGGCCTACTATACGACCCTGGACATATGAGTTGGTATAGGATTTATGCCAAGTCTTTTTACTCTTTGCAGTGTTGTTGTCCAGCTTAGTACATTTAATTAGTTAATTCTTACGACACCCTTAGTATGAACAGGGGTATTGTTGCTCCGTAATTTTAATGAATCGTCTGCAAAAATGTAGGTGCAGTTACAGTTGCAGGTGTCGTCCTTGACCTTGAAACGCAATTGCTTATAGAACCAAAAACTGTACAAGCAATACCTTTTCCCATGTTTTACTTTCTTTCCCTTTTAGTACTCATAATTTACCTATTTTTTTGTACCCAAATTACTGAAATTATAGGTTGTTAATTATAAATTTAAGTAATAGTTATCAAAGTATAAGTTTTTAATACGGCTACGCCTTCGGGGATATGTCCTTGAATTTTTAAGTACACTCAACTATCTACGTATGTTAATAGAGTCGTTTATTACAATATTGATAAATTTAAGATGGTTTTCTTTCCACAGGAATATATATACATGAGCATACAAAGAACACCCAGACTGAGAACCACAATATGTGGATCACACAAAGTGTTAACTCCCGTGTGATTTGAACCCATAACACTTAGTCCAGTAGTTACCGACGTGGTAACCGTTTAACACACTGCGCACACTCGTTTTTATTCAAGAGGCACCCCTATTGTGTGACGAACAATAAAAAAAAGTGTTGCCAATATACTAAACAGAACCTAATACACGAAATTGTAAGTTTACTATAGGTCAGTATAAACTCCTAGCCGAGGTCAACGACTGGCCGACGACCGCCGAATCCGCCCGAATTTTGCCGAATCTATGTCAATTTTAAATAGGTAGATAAGTACTTTAAAAATGAATGCCGTGTTTGTGGTTTGGTCGGCCATCTTTGTTATGTGTTTAGAGTTTTGCGTAAAAGCAGTAATTTGATTCTTTGTTTTAATTTTAAAATGCGTTAAATTGACAAAAATACATTTTGTTTTTGATGAAATTTACAATTAAACAGTTTTTAAATTATAATTTTGTTTTCATCTATTGTTAGTTAGTAATCTTATTATTAGCTGTATTTTAAAGTGGTCGTTTTAAGCTAGTAGCTGTCACTATTACTTTTGTTGGATTGAAGCGGTAAATATCCAATATTTGTTAACATTTAAAATCAGTCGAGCTATATCAGACATAACGCCTTTAGAATTAATTTTTTCCAAACGTTGGCGAGCATGTTTCAAGAAGATATATATATTAATCAATTTCATTTGAATGGATTAGCCAGAGAGTGGTGACTTAACTAGTTTGCTTTGCTAACTTCCTTGATAACTTTTATACACAGCCTATTGAGAATAACTTATATTATACTAGCTTCTCCCCGCGGTTATTACGGTAAAGAATTAAAGTATTTCAATGCGAAATTTCTGCCGTGAAAGCGTAATAGACAGATACATATCCTATCGAATTTATAATATTAGTATGGATGGTCACCCATCGACAAAATGACACTAGTGATTGTTCTTACCTGATTATCTTGTCTGTTAGCTGTGAATTTTTATTATTACAACCCATAAAAGTAACAATTACGGTAATAATGACTAGAAAAAATTGTCACAGTATAAAAAAACACAGTTTACCAACCCTTCAGATCCACCCGTAACAATAACACTTACACATACCATCCATCAAATTCAATCATATATTTTTAATGTGTCAGGCCTACAACCTCTAGAGGAATGCCCTTTCGGGTCATCTACCCCGGAGGTTTTAATGAACCCCTATAAATTTTCTATAGAACATTAGGCTACACTCTAGATGATAGAAAGTTGAGAAACGTAGCACATTGTGCCACAAAATCTTTCCTACTGACACCGAATGTTTCTGAGTTCAATCCCTTCAGTTCACACATGGAACATAAATGTTTTGAGTAATTATTATTAATTACCTGAGTAAATATAATTAACTAAAACTTCACAGCATTAGAATTTTTGTTACTTATGCCTAAAGCAAGAAAAGTGTAATATGTTGTCTATGGTTTCTGATATGTACATGTGACAGACGCATTATACTATCTATGATAAAGTTTTGGTGGGGTAAATGCCAGCCCAAAATATCCAGACACACATTTTATTACAGAAAAACTATAACTATGTAAAATATTTCAGTAAAAAAGTTGGTATTTTCTATATTTATTACACCGTGTTTGTTGGTCGGTCGTTCACCCTTATTTTGTTACTTGAATATCTATATTAAGCTTTCGTTTGAAATTTTTATATAGAAAACGATTTGATTTTCGATCCAATACCGGCAATACATGTCATATATCCAACATTGAACGTCTTTGGACTGAAATAATGATGAGAAATCTGTATATGACTTGTACACAGATCTGTTTTAGGTAACCTCTAATACCGAAAAACTGAAAATTCATAATATTTTGGAATATATTAGCGGTGCAAACGGGCAACGCAACAGTGTTAGGGACGCCGGCCATAGCATTTTTATTGAATCTGCGCATATAATAAAGGGAGCCAAAATAATGATTGTATACGGACTCTTTACGGGTAGACAGGCCTCTGACTGTTGGGCTAGGAAGATGATTTTAGAGAAGCATTAAAGAGTGGTCAAATTACGAAGATAGTATAGATATTTCTATAAAAAAATAACAGATAATCATAAAGTTGTTTATGCCAAATAAAAGATCAGAAAGGTGGTTGACTTTGGGTGTTGATAACACACGGAAGTGGTATACGGACGATAAAGTTCGCGGTCTCGATGTGAATCACATAGACTGATAAGGACATCGGTGTGAACAAGCCAAATATTTTTCGTGATAATATTGGAATATGATATTATTTGTTCTTAATATTCAAATAAACAAATGGATAGTTTGCTGTACATGTACCATCATGATGAAGTGAGCGAGAGCAATGGTAATTTTCTGTAGTTTTTTTTGTCATCTTACTCACTGCTGTCTGATCCAAAAGTAAGTGGGGCCTGTGGTATAAACATATATATTTCAAAATACATATAATGTATACATGTATTTTGTAATCACCGGGTAGCCACGCTGATTTCAGCACGAACGGTTTGTCGTTTTTCGTTGGTGAGTGCGAGACCGAAGGCCCATAATGCAGAAGCATCACTAGGCCGCCATAGTAAGGGTCACCTGCTGCATTGTCGCATTGTATACACGAGCAATAAGTATGCTGACCACCACTCTTGGATTCTGCTTAAGCCTTCCATCAGGCGGAGTAGTCATTTTGGCAGCCCCATACATAAAAAAATATATTTGATAAGTAACGCCCAAACAGACCAACAAAACATTCGTTATATATTAAAAAAGACTGTTTTTTTTAATCGTAACACGTAATAAAAATAAGTCGGTACATCGAGCTACTTGTATTTTAAATTATATTATGTTTTATACCTGTATAAATCAGGTAAGTAGGTTTGTAGAGTTCAAAACCTTGAATGTTTCTGTACCAGTTGAAATTGTTTTAATCCATTTATTTAAACCACAATATGGCACATCGTGGCAAGATACAACTAGTATACTTTAATTAACAAAATGTTAAGCCGAATAGACTATTCATTTCAGTTGACTAAACTTATAAATCTAGAATACTAGACTAAAACTCCACACCCTATTAGACGGTAACATCCTCAGAGCAGTAGTTTGTTGTGTCAACGATCGATGTCAATGCACGACCTTCGGGGGCTTGGCCTTGGTGCCGGTTCGACTCCCGTCTGACGTCACCACAGAGAACCACTGCCGGGGGTGAGTAGACTCCCAAAGGTGGTTGACCCGGAAATATTTTAGGAAATTCATTAGAGATGTGTCATGTTCGATTTCATCTATTGATGAAATTTTACTTATATTATCTAGTGTTTTTATCTAATACCTTTTAATGAGAAATTCTTGTCTTTATCTGAATCTCGGAAACGGCTCCAACGATTTCCATGAAATTTAGTATGCAGCGGAGTTTCGGGGGCGATAAACCTATCTAGCTAGTATTCATTTTAGAAAATTAAATAAAAAATGGGTTTTCTGAATATTCGTGAGTATAGGACTAGCTTTGGACTCAATTGACCGAAGAGCCTGTAAGTTAAATAATAACGAAAAGCTTTCAAATAGCAGACTACACATCCTTGAGCATCGTCGTCGAGTTGCCAGCTTAACGGTTTTTTATAGGATACACTTTGGAGAGTGCTCGAAGACTCTTTTCGAACTGATTGAGCCATCTCCATTCCTTTATCTTTACTAGGCGCAGGTAAAAGTTCCATCCAGACGTTGTTGACATACCCGAAAGTCGAACTAAACGGTTTGATACCTCATTTTTGCTGAGAGTCGCCAAGGTTTGGAACGACCTGACTGGATCTATTTTGCCTGATAAGTTGAACTCTGGAGCCTTTTTAGAGTGAACAGGTTTCTTTTGGAAGGGCGTGTACCACCTTCGTCTCATCTACACTTTCCATCAGGTGAGATGGAAGTTAACGCCTATTCCATTACAAATATATAAAAATACAGGGATAATTGATTCGATTTGTTTATGATACAGTGAAGTAGTCTTTATGGGAAATAATTCCCGACATCCAGGTACGTCTGAAAATCAAGAGTTAGAAGATGGTGGTCTGCCTTTTGTAATGGGAGTACAATCTACAATGACTACACGGTTGGCCTAGTGGTTTCAGTGGTCGCCACGCCACTTCCTACTGCGCCAAGTGTTGCGGGTTCAAATCCTACATGGGACAACACTTTGTGTGATCCATAAATTGTTGTTCTAAGTCTGGGTGTACTTTGTGTGCGTTTCATGTATGTTTGTAAAGATCCCCGCGACATAGGAATGTGTTTTCCAAATGCGGGAGTTGTCTTTAAAAAAAAAAACAAAAAAAAAACTTTTCATGAAGGCTTGTGATCTGTGTTATTCTCAATCAATTTGATAATCTTATTAAGATTTTTCAGTCTGTAAACCATACTCATTTATTTTTAACAAACTTTGTATTTCACAACCGTCAGCATGACCATACGTCCACTAATTATTAGAATGATGATTCATTACTAATGATAAAATTGTTTGTAATACTTCATGAAAGACCGTAGAAGTATTCAGATTTAGCATTTTAGCCAAAGAGGTATTAAAACGTGAGAACTTTTGGTAATTTCTACCCTAAGGAAGAATAATAAATGATGAAGGTTTAGATGGAAGTCGTTATTTTCTTAGTTAGAAAACGATATCAATAGCGAATTTGTAACAAAATATTAATCATACGAGAGAACCTCCAGGAAAATGTTAGTTTACTGTCTACCCACACATTTAAGTTTCGCGTGAATAAACTTATTCGTATACGAACACACCTACACATAGATGAGATGAGAAGAATTTGAACCAATTTTCTCTCAAGGAAATCCACATTATTACTAACAAACTTGAGAAGTTCTTTGACCTTACAAATACCTAACTTTTTGAGGGTCAAGAACCAGATATAAGTACACACTGATATAGATAATCAAAACAGAAATCGATGCTAATATTAATAAGGTGAACGGTTTGTTAGAACGCAAAAATTTCAGAAATTAATGGTTATATTTGGATAATCTTTAAGAGTTCTATAGCTGATTTATCCAAGATCCAGGATATAAAAGGCTGTAAAAAATCACTGAAATCGGCATCAATGAAAAATATTTACAAAAATGAATTAAGTTTATTCCTTTTGATAGGTTCCTGTCTATTCTATCAAATTAAGATTAGCGTGACTTCAACTTGTCAAAGTGGGCTTTATTCCCCATTAATATTTTTTACAAATACTACAGAAAAAGTTTCAAACCAACGAATACTAAACCTTCGTAATCAAATTTAAACGCTAGCAACACCAAGAATATTACTAAAAAAAATTACCAATCATGCATTATTAAACTTTGAGATGTATTTTTTTTAATCCTGTGGATTTTCCTCTATATATTTTATAATAACAGGGGTGTTTGCCATTACTATTGATAAACAGAGTAACAACATGGGGGTCATTCCCCCCAGGGGAGTCAATGACTCCTGAAAATTGACAACTCACCGCCGCTCGTACTATGGAACTTTTATGTATGTACTTTACGTAGTACTATTTATTGGCAAGTGAGGTACATAGATCTAGAGACACGATAGCGTTTGATTCCCGCTCCGTGCAAATTTTTTGATTGCATAGCAGCTAGAAATCGGGAAATTTTCGGATGTCCTTGGAGGAGATTTAAGTCCAGGTGATAAAAGGTGATAAAACCTGACATTGATCGAAAGGATGGCTTCTGTTTATATATTTGTGGCTAAGTATGGCTTACCGCAGTTAAGTATGACTTACTGTCCAAAACCATGATTCAGCACATGGTCCGGCTCAACCGGTGTGATACAAAGATCTCACAGAAAACCAGTGTTAAGAGATTCTACTTATCATGTAGATTAGCTGCCCAAATGGCCTCTACTCAGACTCGTGGAAAGCATGAGTTAGATCCATGAGTCACCACACTCATGGTCACCACACTCATTTTGAATTCACACACACTATTTGCCTTTTCTTATCCAATTAAATTTTTCAGGTAACTCAAAACTCAACAATTCAAAACAATTGACTGCCTCGGTGGCGCAGTGGTAGCGTACGCGGCTGCTGTCCATGAGGTCTTTGGTTCCAATCCTGAGCCGGACCAAATGTTTGTATGATCTGCAAATATTTCTTTCGGAATTTGGGTGTGTTCTATGTAAAATATGTATGTATTTATAAAAAAAAAAGCATTCATATCAGTTGTCCAGTACCCATAATACAAGCTCTGCTTAGTTTGGGACTAGATGGCGTTGTGTGTTAGATGTCCGAAATATTTATTTGTTATTATTATTATTATTTAACTTTCAATATCCAAACATCTATTTTTACAGATATAGATGTCTATGGGAGAGAGTTTCTGGTTTTCTTCGCAATAGAGCCTTGTTAGGTGCGCCAATCCGGGGAGGACCTAACATCACATAGTCCGGATCTCCCCAGAGTAGAATGATTGACACCGGCTGCCAAGGAGTACACGCCACATACTCCCGGCTCTTGTGTACCCTATGAACTCCGGTTTATCCGAACGGATTTCCAACCAAGGAAGTATAAGCGTTAATGTATTATATGTACCTATATTTAAGTATGTTTATACATGTTTCAGAACTAACAGTCTTGTTTTTATACAGTACAGCATCTTAAAACAATAAATAATTACACAAACACTTTATTTTATTTACACTTCGAAATTAAAACTACAAAAAAACTAGGTCAGTTGGAAAATTTAAATTTAAAATGAACTAAACAGTTTTAAGAAAATAATACGTAAGACTTATGAATTAATCATCAGCCCATCGTAATTGTGAAAAAACGGCCCTAGAGATCACCCTTTGTTTATAAATTTGCTATTTTGAACTCAATGCATAACTGATATAAGTCTCCTTTTTATCTGACAAGCCTTTTTTTAGATTCCACTAAATTGACTCCACTCTGCTGATGGAAAGCATGACCAGATTACAAGAATGGTGCCACACTATGCCAGCTTATTAAGATACTTCTACATCAATGGAGAGGTCTCGCCCTCACTAACGAAACAAGACAGCAAGAAATGTCATTTTAAGTTGGTGTTCTGTGCGAGGATAGTACCTCTCCCATCGAGCCGGCCCGTTCGTACTCAAATCAGCGTGAATCTACAACCTTATTACCTTCTTTTCATGTAGAGGAGATATAACTTATCTGCTAGGTCTACTTATGTGCTGTGTCTGACTCTCCACACCATCACGCTCCGAACCTTTCCATGATAGGTTGCAGTCAGTCTACCACGATACGGCTGAACTTCGTACTGGAACGACTACAAACGGACCTCCTTAACCCAAGTACTAGGCTATATTAAAATTCTGTAGAAAGATTGTTATTCGACTTTTTAGAGCTCCAATAACGATTGCCACTTATGATCCTATGATAACAGGAACCAACAGCTTGGATACTAAGGGCCTTAAAATGTTAAGATGGGTCACCCATTCGCATACTGGCCTGGCTAAACTTGCTTAACGTTAGCTAACGTAACAGATACATGAGAAAGTTTCAAAACATAGACAACCCAGTATTTTTTCGTAGGCTCAAGGTCTGTCAATGAGTCATTTAAGTCATTAATACACTAACTATTGTCCGTGACTCGTCTCGCCATACAACAGTGAATTTAGGGCGGGCTAATAACACTGCCTAATGATAATTGCTCTAAAAACCGGCGAAAGTATTATACAAATCGGTTCAGTAGTTTATTAGATTAAGAGAGCGTTTTTTTTCGTGGTTTGGACTTTTATGACAACGATTGTACATTTTGAAATTGTGTGTACTTTTTTTTTCTTTTTAATCTTTATTTACGGAGCTTAGCCATACTTTTGACAATGTCGCTTCATCATAGCCAATTTTAATATTACATTAGTCTTATATATTCAGTGTACAAATCAGCAGTGATTGTTTTATGGGTACAAGACAACTGATATTAACACATATAAACTTTATTTTTGTAATTAGATACATATTATACATAGAAAACACCCAAACTCCGAAACAAATCTTTTCAGATCATACAAACATTTGGTCCGACTCAGGAATCAAATCCGAGACCTCTGGCGCAGCAGTCGCATACACTACCACTGCGCCATCGAGGTAGTCAAGATTAAGGCTCCAATGTTCGTCCGTCTGTCTGTCCATCTGTCACCAGACTGTAATCTCATGAACCATGATATATTTCTGTTGCCGTTATAACAACAAATACTAAGACACAGAATAAAATAAATTTTTAAGGGGGCTCCCATACAACAAACGTGTTTTTTGCCGTTTTTATAGATAATGGTATGGAACGCTTCGCGCGCTAGTCCGACTTTTACTTAGCCGTTGTTTTTAATAGGATTAGCAAGCTGAAGTGGCAGTGGGCTGGCCACATTTGCCGAAGAACCGATAACCGTTGGGGTAAACGAGTTCTTGAGTGGAGACCGCGTCTCGGCAAACGTAGTGTAGGACGTCCACAGGCCAGGTGGAGCGATGATTTGCGCAAGACGGCTGGCAGGAGCTGGATGCGAGAAGCCATAGATCGAACTAAGTGGCGTGAAATTGGAGAGGCTTATATCCAGCAGTGGACTGCGATAGGCTGATGATGATGATGATGTTGTTTTTATTTATTTGTTTATATATTTAAAACCTTATGCACTACAATTGTACATCGGCGGACTTAATGCCCAGGGTATTCTCTTTCAGTCAACCTTCGGGTGGCGTAGATATTGTAATTTATAACCTTAAAGTATTAATGTAAACTTTTTTATTATAATGAACGATAATTATTATTTCATGGAAGTTTTCACAGAAAATATCGATTTATCAATTTTATATCATAGATCGAGAGATATTATTTCCTATCCAAATTAATTACTTTTATCTTTTCCATTTAACAACATCAACACTATTCTTTACATATATAAATGTAAATATATTTTTTAAATTTTGGAAAGAAACGGTTTAGGCAGCGTTACTGGTACAAGGAGTCAATGACCTTAACAGAAATTCGCTTTAGAGGCATCAAAATTAAATTCAGAGAGGCTGAATTTATTGACCAACTATTCAACTATTCGCCGTTTGGTGACGGATTATAAAAGCTCAGAGTGTAACCACCCCAACTCATTATGAAGGTGCGCAAGAGTTGATTAAGGGTGTAAATTACGCAAGACAACATCACTGAAAAGAGAAGGAGACCTTGAAATAAGCCCAATCTATCTGATCAGCGTGGTATACTAGATCGACCTCCTTTCTAAGGAGAGACAGTCCAGCATTGGACTATTAAAGGCTGTTAGTGAAGAAAATCTGCCTTTCTTGCCACATTTGGGAGAGCTACACTTCGCACGAATGGCAGAAAACCGGTGTGCATCAGCGTTTGCGCTGTGTTTCACCGACTGAGTGAGGATACCGGTGACCCATACCCTAACAGATCAAACTCCTTTCTAAAGAGAGACAATCCAGCATTGGACTATTAAAGGCTGTTGGTGTAGAAGATCTGCCTTTCTTGCCACATATGGGAGAGCTACGTTTCGCACGAATGGCAGAAAACCAGTGTGAATCAGCGCTGGTGCTGTGTTTCACAGAGTAAATGAGGATACCGGAAACCCAAACTCCAACCCTTCACGTCATCCCCCACCCCATAGGCCGGAATTGTAACGCCTCTGGTGTTGCGGGTGTCCATAGGCGGCGGTAATCGCTTACCGTCAGGCGATATGTCAGTTGGTTTGCCCCCTAATTCTTAAAAGGAAACATTAATGTTACAATAAAACAAAATATCTAAGTAATAAAACGTTATTTTCGCTGTAGAGATAGATGTTATATTTAGTTTCAGAACCGATAACATAGTTATTTTTAAAGCAGCTACGATATATTTTTGTAACACTAATATCTAACGATAAATGGAGGAAGAGTGTATTTTTTATTAAATTATATTTGTTTATGGTTTAGAGTGCAAATGGGTAGATTTTTTTTACCCGACTGCGAAAGGAGGAAGTTTATGTTTATCGAGTGTATGTATTTATATTTCTTTGGCACGCCCTAGAGCCTTAACGGCTTGTCGTATTTTTATATGAGTCCATAGATTCGTCTTAGTCGTGAAAATGACACTGGGTACATCGATATTCAATAAATATATTACTAAGGATTTTTGACACCAAAAAGTAATCTCAAAAAAATATGTTATCAAAATATATCAGTGTAGTATCAAAATAAAGAAGACCAATATATATTTTATATACAATAAATATATTTATTTAGAAAAAAAAACAGAATTTAATAGAGAAGACAGATAACGACGGAGTCTAGTTATTTGAAAAAATATTTTTTCTAGTTTTAAATTGGACTAATCACGCCCATAGCCCACCACTCTAACTCCTGTACACCAGGATCAACAACAGTGACCCACGAACACACCGAGTTATGGCGCTCTAGAGGTCCCAGGAAAAATTAAACTGTCTTGTAACCCTCGACGAAATTAATCAGAAGAAAACTGGAGGAGTTGGAAATATAATAAGTCCAGTCCAGGGCAGATGGTTTATGTGATGGAGAGTGATTATCTACTGCTCTTGAGGTCCAGTTCTAAAAGGAGAATGGGCAAAAAAGAAGTCAGCGACCTTCGTATTGCCCCACCACTTTCCCATTACTTTAGAGAGAAGATTGTAATTAAAATATTTTTTTTTAAACCAGACTTCCATAATGACAAGTAATTTTATCTGGTACTTTTAAAAGAGAAATTTTTTGTTTTTATATAAAATATGATTTTAATCTGGTAACCTGAACCAACGATTTTCATTAATCGATCTATATATGATTAAATTTTACAAAATTTACAAAAAAAATACCGCTCCAAGCCGTAATCCAAGTACTAGCTTATTATTTGTCCTTACATGGCTACATTACTTCCTTATGGTGTAAAATATATAAATTTAATGAATTTTCAATTTGTTCATTATCTAGTAGTAACAAAATCATAGAAAGTAAGTTTTTAACACTAAATACCGTTCTCTGTTGAACGAAGTACTCCTAAAACACTTATAAATTGTAAAATAATTATTATTCAAATCGTAATGTTCCTAAATTAAAAAGGAATTAACAATAACGCCCTCTAATGACATAAATTACCTTTTATCATATATTTAAGACCTTATACACACGCATTTTCATTTTTATGTGGCAACACTCGAACATACCCTTGTAAAAATACCAAGGAAAGAAAAAATAGCAAAGCGTTACAGAATGAAACAGTGAACCAAACGCGGTCGTTCGTTGACCCAAGAATTTTGGCAGTTCGTCGACCCGGCCACTGAACCGCTTATTTATATCATGCGAGCGAGAGAGACAGGCGTGACGTCACAGAGCAAAATCAAGTCATGTCGTCACTGACCGTTGCATCATGATCATGACTTTTTCTTTTTTTTTTGTTAAGGTACACTTTTGCACATCCTACTTTTATTGTTTTTTTTTCGGCCTGTAGTTTATGATTTAATGTAGGAACCTGTAGGAACGTCTTTGGTTTTGCTACTAAACTGATATTTTTAACACGTTTTTATTAGTATGTTTGTATGTAATCGATCTTTTTTAGTTTTTTTAGTTTATTCAACTATATTTTTACTGTACAGAAGGCTACAAGTCCATATTTTTCTATGCCTATTTCTATCGTTTGACTACACGGTTGGCCTAGTGGTTTCAGTGGTCGCCACACCGCTTCC
This sequence comes from Hyphantria cunea, assembly GCA_003709505.1. Taxonomy (NCBI): domain Eukaryota; kingdom Metazoa; phylum Arthropoda; class Insecta; order Lepidoptera; family Erebidae; genus Hyphantria; species Hyphantria cunea. The sequence continues at coordinate 141,555 of PKRV01003933.1, forward strand.
TACTGTGCCAAGTGTTGTGGGTTCAAATCCTACATGGGACAACACTTTGTGTGATCCATAAATTGTTGTTCTAAGTCTGGGTGTACTTTGTGTCCGTTTCATATATGTTTGTAAAGATCCCCGCGACACAGGAATTTATATTCCTAATGCGTAAGTTTTCTTTTTAAAATAAAAAAAATGAAATAAAAAATAAAATAAAATATATAACCGGGGTAATAGGTTTGGTTTATCGAAATCTACATTCTATAACTTCGAAAATGTCCCTCCACCATAAAACTTGATAAATATTATCGCGGCAAATAGTAGCCTATGTATTATTCTGTTGTAAAAGCTATATTACTGTAAAGTTTCATCCAAATCCGTTGAGTAGTTTTTACGTGAAAGAGTAACAAACATCCATCCATACAAACTTTCGCGTTTATAATATTAATAGGATTTATTACAAAATATTTTTCTTCCATCGTTACAATAATCGTAATATAAATAAAAAAATTATTATACTATTGACCATATAGTATTTGTTTTAGATAAATATGTATATTGATTCTGGTGTATACTATTATTGATAAATTAAATAATGTACTGTTATTTATTGAAGCTTGTGAATTACTAAAGGGGTGGGCAGAAGTGAACATACACAGAGCGATCCTATAATCACTTACGGCAAACATTCAAAGACCTTATCTTACTATTTTAAATTAGTGTTGCCTGGGAATCGAATCCAGTACCTCAGTTACTTGTGTTTTAAAAAATACTTATAATAAAACATAGAATCTAGTCCTTCTTGAAGACGCTTCAAAAACCGACTGTACTTCTATTGAGTAGTAAATACTAATTTGTCTGGGAATCGAACCTACGAACACATAATCTCAATTTTATTTACCTTCTATAAATATGATTGATTTTGATAAACTATTTACTATAATCAGTGAAGAAATGGTACATCATATATCTGACAATCAGAAATCTATAAAAATATTCTCAGATAATCAAAATGAAAGTGATAATATTATGTCAAGAGAATGATGGAGGCACCAGTCTATCTGCAACGATAAAAATTATAACAGCAAATAATTTATTGATTTGCCACCGTAATGTTATTAATATTACAAAGGCAAAAGTTTATATGGATGTTTGAGACTCCTTCACACAAAAACTCAAAAATTTTGCAAAGATCTATATCTTTGCAAAAATTTTAAGTATAGTCTGAAACAAGGGTTATTTTTATTGCAAAACTGTGGTGTTGGGGTAAACAAGACCGAACAACAATAGCGGATAAAACCGTGGGCTGTAGCTAGTCTATACAAATAAATAATATTGGATTGTTTGTTTGTAATATTCAGATAACCGCTATTTACTAAATGCACTTTATGTATACACGATGATTATTATACAATTTCTGTCGGTCTATTTGTTCCAGCTAATCTCTGGAACGGCTGAACCGATTTTGACGGGACTTTCACTGGCAGATAGCTGATGTAAAAAGAATCAAGTTAGGCAAATTTTTTCCGACCAGTTTTGCCCCGTGGTGTTTCACGTGGTTGTTAACATTAAACAATAACCGCGGATAACACCGCAGGACTCAGCTAGTATAAAATATGATTCAAATGTGGTAGCAGCTAATAAGTTATTTTAAATGGTAAAATAATTTAGTTATTTATGGTATGTTTGAGTAATTTGGAGGCCTTATGACCCTTTATTGACCTCGGTATACCAACCACTGCCTAGTCTCCGCACCTTCGCTTGCGTTATTTTTTCCTTAACGTATGAATGAGGAATTTCTGTACAACAGTTTATAACTTTTTTTTTTACGTGTCGGGTTAGGTCGGGCCTTCACCCCACCGGGGTTTGCGGCGGGGCAGTGTGTCGGAATCGAACCGACTAAAACCACACGGTGTGCCACTCTGCGCCTGAGACGGGAGGAAACCAGGAACCGCTTACTTACGAAATCTGTACCACAACCGTTTATACCTTGTTTTAATCCTTATTTCGTCAACTATATTTTCATTTTTGAGTGTCAGTGTTAATACAAATTAAGTGCTATATAAATAATTTACAAGGTCTGTTCGTAATTTTAAATTAACAACTTCATACAAAATGCATATAAAAGTATATATATGGTAATTGCATCAAAAATACCATGTCTATAATTTTTGTATCTCTATTTGTTCCGGCACATATCTGGAACGGTTGGACCGATAAACGGCACTTTCACTAACAAATGACTGATGTTTGGGTTAGTCTTAATTTATACAAGCTCAACCCGCGGTGTTACATTACATGTATAAAAATTTACGCCTTTAATGTGCCTGGTATCTACTAAAATGACACTAATGACAGCTGTGACAGAGATCAGGCTGTGTTTTTAGGTCCTAGTCTTTATTATTCCCAAGATTAATTGGGGTCGGCTACTAGTTCAACCGGTTTTCTCTGAATATCAGTTTTTCCACGAAATAACTGGCATCGGACCTCCGTAACCCTGAGAGTGAACTGAATTCGAAGATTGAACTAGTTGTCAGTATATTTGAGGGCACTTACTTCCCCAAAACGATTGTCATAGATGTTCATGACAACTGGAAACGACGGCTTAACGTGCCCTCCGAGGCTAAGGTCTGTAGAGTTTTAGTCAATAGTTAGTTAACTAAGAGGAAGACATTCTTTTTCCTGTAAAACATTTTGTATAATTCTAAGTATTTGTATTCGATTAACATATAAATTGTAATTATTTATCTAGGCCAATGGCACACTTTCGGCGATGTGACTAACTTGTTGTGTCGACATGGTGTTTTCGCGTAATTAAGTGGACGTAGGTTGCTTGACCTCAATATTTGGAGGGAGCGCGGCGATTAGTTGCGGAAACTTAAGGTTAAAGAACATGTAGTCCAGGATTGTGGTTTCGGTGTGTAAAGTTATGGAATGTTTTGTTTAATGTTATAGAGGGATAAAAGCAGACTCTTCAGGTTCTCTTGGTGGTAAATGATAACCGAAAACTCCTGGAAGTTTTATTAATCGACTTAAAAAAAGGAGGATGTTATCAATTCGACTGTATTTTTTCATGTTTGTTACCACATAACTTGTGACTGGGTGAACCGATTTCGAGGATTCTATTTTTATTTGAAAGCTGGTGCCCGTGTTGTCCTATTTCAATTTGGTCCAGTTCTTGAAGATAGCTTTTTTTATAAAATTTCCTATAGTTAAAAAAATTTTTGTTTTCATAATATACTAGTTTTTGCCGTATATATCAGTATCTTTAAGGTCTAATTTTATTGAAATCGATTCAATGATTTTGACGTAAAAGCCCAACATATAGACTGACAGAGTTACTTTTGGATTTATGATGTTAGTATGGACATGGATGGGCGAGCAGACGGCCTATATGTAAGTGATGTACTACTCCGTATGGTGACGGATTAAGAACATGGTATATCCCCACCCCTATTTATCTCGTTGGTTAGAGCCCACTAAGGGCGCAAACTATGTAGGAATACGGCACAGTAAATTGAAGAAAAACTTGATACAAAACGTATGATGTTCTCCTAAACGATTACGGCCACGGCGGCCAGTCTCAACGGAGACCAGATAACTACGCAGGAGATATTATAGTGCACAAGTGTGTGCGCAAAGATATGCTCATTACACAATATGTATTTGTCTTGGGAATCGAATCCCTGACCACTAGATTGCCACAGGTACCTTTTTTTACTAGACACAATACTTTTTAGCAGTCCTGTTTAATTTCCTTCTATTATATAATAACTATAAAATAGTGGCTATATCTGTACAAAACATTTAAAAAAAACTGGCTATAATTAGGAACAAACATAAAACGAACAAATATAACAATTGTACTTCATGTCTGTTCCTATACTCTCATAATCCGATGGGACGGTTAACCGACACGATCAGGGAGTGATCGCGCAGGACCGACGGTTTTACCTATATCAACCTGTCTGTCTAACCCGCGTGGTGAAGAACATCAGTACCACCTTTCCTAGGAGATCCTAAGTCCAGCAGTGGACAATAAAGGCTAATACCTAAAGGCTGTTGACCATTATAATGATAATCTTCTTACTTATTTAGTAAAACGAGCATCGTACAATTTTAACGCCTTTTTCAAATCAAACTTACTACACTTACATTCCATATTCCGTGACCTTTGCATACCTGCGTCAAAAAAATACCCTCAAAATTACTAAATACCACGACCCGCTAGTGATTCTAGAGACTGTAGTAGCAATTTTAACTTGCCGACGGGGCCGAGGCATAAAAGGTAGCAATACACAGATCTAACGTCACTTGCTTTTCCAACACTCCTTTTCCAAAAAATCCAAGTCAGAAATACATGGAAGAAGTATTTCTGAAAAAAGATTTTTTTTTTACTATAATATCCATAATTTACTCGATTTTTTCAACACTAGAGTATGAAAATATATACTTGACAATAATAAGGGCGGGAACATCAAAATCTAAGAGGACTAACGCTAGATAACACTCAACAAACAAAATTAACAATTGAAAACAATCATTCAAAAAGCTTTTTACCAAAACACACGAGACCAACAACCTCCGACTAGGAGCAACGCACTCCAAACCAGACGTTCGGGAAATACCTCCAGCGAGAACGCCATCTATTATCAAGTAGTCATACTAAAGGTCAAACACGTAAGGTTAACGAACCATGACTGGGCCCTATCGAGTGTGATTGTATGACTATTTTTGGGTAATGTATGTAATGTTTCAATGGGATAAAAAATATTTCGATCTGATACTATAGACGGAGCGCCCACGTTCAAGATAAGCTCGTATTGTGTTAAGGATTACTTTAAATCTTTCTGAATTATATTGTAAATTACAGCAGAGGTATTAGCATTGATTTTTCATTAAGGAACTAACAAATATATATTTATAATGTGACAACAAATATTTTTCTCTGCTAAAAATAAGATCTATGATGTCACACAAACTTACTAAATGAATTAAAAGCTTCAAATCACAAAACAAAATGTAAACGTAAGATTATATTAGCATTAAAAATAAGTACACTGATCTAAGAATATCTAGAAAACGTAAAAAAAAAATTATCAGTTATCACACAAAATAAGCAAAAATAAATATTTAAAAACAGTGCCATCTGCCGTTCAATAGCAGTACCAAAGTTCAATTGCCAAACTGTGGTGAATGACCCCAGTCGCTGGCTTATCTCCTACCTCATGACGCATGGCTGGTATATTTTTTCCATACGGTACCCGCCGTCAAGGAAACTGCGTAAACAATCATCATTATTTGTGTTTCATGTGAATTTCGTCAACGATTTGTATTGTTTTTATTGTTCGTTATTATAAATTCTCTTCATTAGGGCAACTCTTTATGACGCGATAAAAAATCTTTTGAAGGATAATAAAAGAATATGATTATTAACAATGTCTGCTTTTTAAAGTACGATTGTTATATTTGTTCGTTTTATGTTTTTTCCTAATTATAGCCACTTTTTTTAAATGTTTTGTACAGATATAGCCACTATTTTATATTTATTATATAATAGAAGGTCTTAATTAAACAGGACTGCTAAAAAGTATTGTGTTTAGTAAAAAAAGGTACCTGTGCCAATCTACTGGACAGGGATTCGATTCCCAAGACAAATACATATTGTGTAATGAGCACGATAGTTTGTTCTGTACGTATTTAGAAATGCAAAGGTGTTTTTATCAGCAGTCTAGTTACTATATGTACATATTTGCATAGTTTGTGTGTGTACATCTTGTGTCCGAAATGAGTTAGTAAAGCTAATGACAAAAACGTTCACTTGTTTATTTCGCACTGAAATAAGAAAGCTTATTTATATATAAGGTAGTTGTGGGTTTTATTCTTACTCACTTTAAATATATGTGGAACTGTTCTCATCAGTATTAAAGTAAGTTCTGTTATCGAGAACTAAGAATTACAAAGTACGCTTAATCTAAATCTAATCTTAGCAATAAAGTCAATATTTAGTTTTATGATATATTTAGTTGATATTCTTTATCAGTAATTTGGTTTTCTATGCAATAAAGTATTACTATCTATACATATCAAAATTACTTGACCTGACTGACTGATTCACCAACGTAAAGTCTAAACCAAAAACCGGTAGGAGAAGCTTTTTTTATAATTAAAAACAAAACCAAATTGAGATGTGATAACACGGGAAGCACCAACTTTCAAAGAAAAAAAGAATCCAACCTAATCGAAAGTTATGAGATAACAAATATAAAGAAATACAGTCGAATTGAGACCTTCTCCTCATTCTTTTTTGAAACTGGTAAAAAATGAAAAATTCTACCTCCGTAGGTGTCAAATAAAGAATAAACGGTTGCAGATAAGTTCTTGATTGTCAAACTCGGTAACTACAAACATAGATGTAAGAAGCCTAAAATAGATCAGAGTGATCTTGCCATAGGAAAAGCCTATGTACAGTAATAGCTTGCTATAAGTTGATGGTGTAACTTAGCAACACGAAATAATCAAGCAGGTAAAATTGCGATCTACTCTCAAGCTACGCACAGCTTGTATTATGGATACTAAACAAGTGATATAAATGCTTTCTGTAAACCGGGAATCGAACTCGAGACCTCAAGCACAGTTACTACCTACTAATATTACAAATGTGAAAATTTTTAAGGAAGTACGAATATTAGTTAATCCTTCACGCAAAAGCTACTGAACATATTTAGATGATTTTTTTCAGTAATATAGCTTATACATCAGAATCACATTCTCCTTATTTATCGCGATACAATTTACTCTATAAATTTGACGGACAATTTAAATTATTGTTTTAGAAAGCGGTACATTGGAACTCTTGGCAGCTGCACATACGTCGTGAAGATATGTAATTGGACACAGGTGTGCCAACATTTGCATCTGCATTGCTTTACAAATTTACCAATGACTTAAAGCATTCACTGGACTGGCTGTACCGTCCATACTTTCATTTATCCATCTATTTAAATAGTGGATTTTAATAGTCCATAACTACAAACGTACAAAAAATTGAACTACAAATTATTATTCTGATTTCGGGTGTTTTTGTACCCCTTTCATTTATGTTTGCAAAGTCCCCCGCGATTTAAGATTATATTCCCAATGAAAGGGGTTATTTTTTAAAAAGTACAGACAAGTCACCTCAGTGAATTCCGACCCCCATGGACATGTACAAGTGAAGAGTAATATGTATGTTGCCGTTTTTTGGGATGCTTCATCCTCCTCCATCGAAATCTGGAATTCATGGGAGAGTTGGTCTCTCGAGGAAAAGCTACAAAAAAATTGTGTGTGCATTGATGAGAAATTTTATGAACAAAACAGATAAAAACGGTCTTTGTGTATATATCGTGTCAAATTCTAGCTCTTTTAAGGCGACAAACATTCAAAAAACAACTTAACATTAGCCCATATTTAAGATTGAAAATCTAATATTCATGATAATATTTTTGAGTGTCATTGATAGTCCGAAAGATTGAGTACTATATATAGTTTATTGTGGCATAGTTTATTTATGTCAAATTATGGTAATATTTATTTTTTATTTTTTATTTATTAATCTTTAGTGTACACACTTAACAGACAGAAAACAAGAGTTACAATACAAATGTGACAATTGGCGGTCTTATAGCTCGTGGCGATCTCTTACAGACAACCTTTATAGTGTATTAGAGAAACTGTTCTTGTTTTCTCAGTAAGAAAATGTAAATAAAACTACAATAAACTGCACTCGGTCACCGTACGATTATCGTGGCTATGCAGTTAGTGGCGATAAAAAATATGACATAACGTAAATGGCCGGTCGGTGACCTGCGTAGTGTGACGAGCGACGTGTACCGCCATCTGTTATCGAGTTTACGTAAGCACTTTAACATTTTCTGTATTTTAAAATATTGATAATATTCTTTGTATTTTATACTTGACTGGTTTTAATTATTACTGTACACTTTAAACTTAATACTTTAAAGTAGTTCAAAAGTAGTTTTACTACTCAACGCAAGGTGGCGCTGTTAGTCTTTTCTTTTAACAACACGCCGACGAATTTGATTTACTTAAAATCACAGTTAAATATTAATAAATACAGAATAAACAAGTTAGTTATGCGTCTATTACACGTTATGAAATCAGATTCAAGTTGCGTTACTTAATACACGCCGTTTGCCTTTGCCAGTACGTAACCAGCCAGTATATCCCCTCTTCAAGCTTGCCGTCCAAGGTTAGACACGCAGATGAATATAAAAAGGGTCCTTTTGAGATTAAAGTGGTCTTACAAAGATATTGCGTAAGGGCGTCACGTGGCCACGATATTTAAGAGGGACAAATTGGTTTCTTAAAAGTGGAGGGAAAGTTCTTTATGATCAAAGAGTTTAAGGTTCTATACATAATTTGAATGTAGAACGTGTGTCTATACTTTTAAAAATAGAGATATTCACTGGCTGGTTTTAAATATAGACTACGTTCTGTTCAAATTATAAATTAAAAATAGAACTGGACTAAAATGTCTTTTTTGATAATCTTTTTTTTATTCGTGTAAAAATTAGCATATTAAATAATCCTCAAGAATTTGAAAATAATGGAATTCGTTTTTGATACTTAAGGAATCTATTGGAAAATTTGATGGGACTTGTCTTATAATTTTCCTTATTTAGGTTACTATAGATGTATTAGAGAAATCTCCGGCACTACCCTTAGCTACATTTTTCTAGAAGCATGCGTAGACATAGTGTTAATAATTAATCAAAACCAACCCAGGTGTGACCATTAATAATAATTTGCATGAATCGAGTTTAGTATTATAGTCTTAGCACACTGCGAAAACTATGGATACGAAATATATGATGGGATCTAATAATCAAACACTTCGTGAAAGTCAATAAATATTAGCAATTTCAAAAGATTTCCTGTTAGCTTTACGTAATAATCAGTTGATAAACTGTTTATATATTTCTTCCTATTCTATCCTTACTCAACTTGTCCGAAGAGCCATATAACATGTATGTACTATTGACTAACTACTTATCTTTGGTAATAGGTAAAAAAAAATAAAGTTTTTTTTTAAATCGCTTGTTTTTTTTTTTAAATACAATTTGTCTATGAAATAAAATTAATTAAAAGAAAGCACTATTATACGGCCGTCAGTGTTACACAACCCGTAGCATCTAGAAATATCTGGTTTAGTAATATATGATTAGTATGCGATGCGGCTCCGCCAGGCCGTGCGGTTCGATGCATGGTGTGTGAAAAAATTCCAGCGAAATTTACAATAGATTTATAACTAAAACGCAATGGTTTATATAGAATAAGTATCGACTTGAATGTCGTTTAGTGTTAGTAAAACTAAAGTTGATTTTAGAAGCTTGTTTTTTCGATAAAGGAAACAGATTTGGCAAATAGAGCGTTGCCTTCTTGAAAAGAACTATACTATTAGTTATTTAGTTGACTTAAAATAAACTTTTCACATGAGATTTTTAAAATTTTCAAACTTTTTAAATTATCAAACTAACTAGAATAATATCGATAAGGTCAATGAAAATAAATTATTTGATTACACAATGGCGTAGTTATTTTGTGGTCTTTTCGACATTTTGTAGGCTCGAACTGCACGTTGTACCACTGATTAATCATGAACCACAGATAAACATCCATATTATTCATTTTCTATGCTCACTAATAAGCTGATGAATACAAGTAATGAATTATTTAAAAAAAAACCCGACTGACGTACCCAGTGTCACTCTCAATCTATTGACACCATTCAAATAAAAATACGACAAGCCGGCTCTAGGGCGTGCCAAAGAAATATAAATACATACACTAGAAAAACATAACCCTCCTTATTTCGCAGTCAGGTAATAAAACAGTGTTTTAAACCACATTTACCCTGATTTAGCTTTTCAGTTTATTATAAGTTTCTTTCACCCCTTATACGTCGCTTGTCGTGGGGCAATTATTGGGCAATTTTATCGTTAATTTTGACGGGATGAGTAAAGTGATCGAAACCCAACCTTCCCTTAATTCTAAAGGGAAAGTCACACGAAATACAATTGTATATTTGTCCTGTAATCTATAAAAATAATAGCCACATTGACTCATTACAATTACTTGAATAGACGTCATCTGTCGTTGATAGATATAAAAAGAATGACACGGTACAGGAAAATTGTAGATGCGAATACATTGACATATTGACATTCAATATTTCAATCACTAATTAATTATAACCTATAATAAAACACTAATTCAAGAAGAAAGCCACTGGTTTCTTCTTTACAACTTTGAAGTTTAAGAATGGTTTTTAAAAAAAGTAAAAACAACCCTTTTTTTGTTTTTTTTTTTAATTTTGATGTACCCAGTGTCACTCTCACGACTAAGACGAATCTATTGACACCACTCACATAAAAATAGGACAAGCTGTTTAGGCTCTAGGGCGTGCCAAAGAAATAAACATATATACCCTCAAAAAACAACCCTTCTTTCGCAGTCGGGTAAAAAAGTCAAGTTACTGTGATTGTACTTTGTTTTCATGTAATGTTTGCTATTTCTATTTTTTTAATTTATTGGATTATTTATTGTTGTAAGTTTAGTAAGTAGCCACCCGCACTTGGCCAGCGTGGGGACGTATGGCCTTAACCCTCTCCTGAGAGGAGACCCGAGCCCAGCAGTGGGACATTATGGGTTGTTGATGTAGAAGTTTATCTTCCTCTATCACCCGACATTCTCTTTCACTCATTCTTATAGGTATTTCATTGTAATAGAGTTTTTTTGTAAAATATATATCAAGTGTAATAATAGTTAGATTTTAATTATTTGTTATAATTGACACTTTATATAATCAGTTGTAATTTATTTCGTTGTATAAAATTACGTAAAATTATCTTTAGAAAGTATTCTAACAGATTGTTCAACAAACTAGCGAAGTTTGAAAAATTTGTAATATAACTTAAGATTATTTCTATATGTTATGTAAATATAATATAAAGTACTTAGCTCAATACTTTTTCTATTATTTTAAATATATGTAGAATGATTGCAAAGAAAAATTATCTACAAAATACTTTAGAAGTCACATGATAGCTATATTCATACTAATCCGTACTAATACTATAAATTAGAAAGTAACTCTGTCTGTCTATTACGGCTAATTACACCGATTTTTATGAAATCTGGCATGAAGATACGTTAATTCTTGAGAAAAGACATAGGGTACTTTTTACCACGATAATCGGGATACACGCGGGTGGAGCCGCGCTCAAGAACTAGTATTATATATTCAAAAGTAACTTTGTATATTTAAATTAAATTAAATTCGAAGAAGATTGGCATTGTAATACAACTACTTAATAGCGATAACCAACATACTAGTAGCCCTATATAAGCCGAATTAAAACTGCTAGACTCCTGAATCTCGCAAGCATAGTCTAGCTAAAAATACCTAACATTTTAACCGAATCTTTTTAATTAATGTTACGTGTTCTTCCCAAGAATATTATTTGTTTGTTTTCTCTGTCTCGCCTACAGTCGCGAATATTACGAACTAGGGCGGAAGTTCAACTTTGACCTCGAATACGACTGAACCTGTTCAAGGTCGAGGGGTCAGATTAGGGCCGTTCGAGAGCTAGTCCATAACGTGTCAGACTATGACCTGTATTTGACCTACATTTCATCCAAGTTTGAGGTCACACTGTGTTTGTTTTCGAAATTTAGGACCCTTGACTTAAATTTTGCTACACGGACGCTCTGCTTAACCTGAAAACCTATATTTTTAGAGCTCAACTTTCATTTGCGTAAGATAGGTTTGTAATATGTTCCAGAGATTGTTGCTCATGAACTCCGACCCAGAAGTCACCACCGGACTGTCGGCTTTGCTGTAATAATTAAATATTTTTGACACACAACGCCATCTAGTGAAAAGCTAAACAGAGCTTGAGTTATGGGTATAACACTACTGATCGGAATATATGCATACTTTTTTTGTATACATATTATATACATAGAAAACTCCCAAACTCCGAAACAAATATTTGCGGATCATACATATAATTTGTCCGACCCGAGAATCAAACCCGAGACGTCATGCACAGCAGTCGCATATGCTAACACAGGCCTGTTGGTCTAATGGATAGTAATCCTGATTGCTAAACCAGGGGTCGTGGCTTCAATTTTGACCTAAAATTAATCGTTGTGTGGTAAACAAAATCATTTGTGTACATTTCCATGGGATAACCACGCTTCGGAATACATGGGCAGCCTCGACCGGAGTGATACCACGGCCTCACAGAAAACCGGTGTGGAACTATGCTTGCGCTATGTTTCAACGAGTAAGTGAGGATACCGGAGACCCATACTCCATATTATTATTGTAACATTATAATGGCGATTAACGACATTTAAAAAAAACACATAGTGAAGCTGAGATTGGTTGAGATTTCTTCTACAATATTCTTCTTTCTCTTTTTTTATGGAATAGGGGGCAAACGAGCAGACGTATCGCCTGATGGTAAGCGATTACCGCCGCCCATGGACACCCGTAACCCCAGAGGCATCACAAGTGCGTTGCCGGCCTTGGGGGAGGGGGATGAGGGGAAGGGTTGGATTATGGGTACACTCATTCGGTAAACACAGCGCAGGCGCTGTTTCACACCGGTTATCTTTCAGTATAATACCACATGTATTACTAATATTATGCCGACTTTTTAAATTTCCCAACCTAACGCTCGTAAATTAAGCTTCATGAAATCAATTTATTATCGGAACTACTTGCCGAAATATCGTACTGTCACTTTTCGTAGGGTTCAAAATTGAATACTAAACAACGAGTCCATAATTTATAATTTATGGCTTTGTCCAGTTAAGAATATGGGTCACTTAAGTGCGTTCACTGGTATACATAGCCACTTATTACTTTCATGCGTGTTTGTACTTTACACTGTTAAATAAGTATTTCGTAATGTGGTTTTAGTTATACAAGTTACAGCAAATTACCAGTTTTGTTGCTAAGCTGTTTAGTTACTAAGTAAATACTTTCTCAGGGAATATATAACAAGTTAAAGGACAAAATACTCTCTGAAAGCTAGCCTAACTAAGAGAAGACACATATTATAACAATAAAGTCTACAAATAATACATAAGGCCAGTATATATTTAAACTTATTTTAGTACAAATTTTATACAAAGACAGTTACAAATACAATGGCCAATGTACTAAACTAATTCAAAACAGTCGAAATTCGACCATCGGTCTACCTAGCAGTCAGGAAATACACAAGTGCATTATCCCACCCAACTGTTCTTTCCAAACAAGTCTCAGAGCCATTATGTTCTATATAATGCTAACTATTCTCAATCCAGAATACATTGTTATTCTTTCAAAACGAATTCTTTTATTCCAGCGTGATATTCCCCCTCGAATGATAGCAAAAGGAAATTGCAAGACCGCTTTCCAAACGCCACGTGGCCTGAAAATGGGTCAGCCATTATCTTTTAACTATTTAAGTTCGCCTATCTCCCTCTTAACACAGTAACATAATGAGTGCGACAGAGAGAACGATATTAAGAATATTCCCCTCGTAATATGATAGCATTTCTAGAAGTCTGTAGTTGAGGTTAGGTGTCAGTTATTTCCTGGACTGTCAAGCTTTTGTTAATAGTGATGTGAAATGGAATGTGTCATTTGACGTTGATAGTGAAGATCTTTGATAGTTTTTCCTCTTTGTTTTGTTAGAGTATTCACAAACCTACACAGATATATGTCGTATGTAATTTCGTATTCATGCGCTTGTCAAAATGACTACTTTGACGGTTTTTTTATGTTGTAAGGGGCAAACGAGCAGACGTATCGCCTGATGATAAACGATTACCACCGCCCATGGACACCTGTAACACCAGAGGTGTCACAAGTGCGTTGCCGGCCTTTGGGGGATGGGGAGGGGTATAGGGGGAGGGATTTGGATATGGGCCTCCGGTATCCTCACTCACACAATGAAACACAGCACAAGCGCTGTTTCACACCGGTTTTCTGTGAGACCGTGGCATCACTTGGGTCGAGCCGGCCCATTCATGCCGAAGCGTAGCTCACGGTCAATGATGGAGAACATGGGCAGAATCCAAAATTAGTGGTCACCATACTCATTGCGACTACAAACAGTACAAAAACGCAGCAAGGAGACCCACACTGTAGTGGCCAATTGAGATGTTTTTAAACCATATTTGTTTGACAACTGTTAAACGTTGCGCCTTATGATATACAATTCTTAGTAGTAATTAGGTTATATCACAATTCATTCTTGAAATCTTATATTACCAAGAAAAATACCTCAATGTAGTATCACTTCCGCTAGTGGAGTTTTCTTTGGGCGGGCAGGGGTCACAGAAGGCTATTTAGAGGAGAATCTTACCGTATGCTACTTCCTTCAATGAGAGAAGAAGAGACATATAATACAGAAGACTACAATCAACACCTGGTGGTAATTGAAAAGCTACGGTCGTGGATTTCTAACTTACTTACTCTGTTGTACTAGCTTGTTAAATACCGACCGTTTTCGCATGAACGGGTTCCTTCGAACCGTCTATTGTTTAGTCCCCTTTGCTTTTCAAATTTTTACATCTTCCCTCTGAAGATAGATTCTATAAAAACCGCGATTATTTCACCAGCTCCGCTGTACTATTGACCAAACATGGCTCCCTTCAGTCAAACGATAAACTTGAGTATTTCTGGCATTTCACCCTGGGAAAACATGGCATGGCAGGCATGTAATTATGATCATTCTCAAACAATCGGGTTATAACTACCCCGAGATACATTTCGATCTACAGTACACTGCAGGGCTCAACTTGTATCTGGGAGGGGTCCGGATGGCGTAAGAAAGCGGTTCCCGGATCCCTCCCGTCTCAGGCGCAGAGTGGCACATCGTGTGGCTTTAGTCGGTTCGATTCGTCGTCGATACACCGCCCCGCCGCAAACCCCAGTTGGGTGAAGGCCCGAGGGGGTTTACACTCGTAAAAAAAAGGGCTCAGCTAGTATAAAATAAAACTGCGGGCACAAAGTTACTTTGTCAGTTTCGTAGTCATCTAAAGAGAGCAATCTTGACCGCCTCTGTGGCGCAGTAGTAGCGTATGCCACTGCTGTGCTTGAGGTCTCGGGTTCGATTTCCGGGTTGGACTAAATATTTTTATGATCTGCAAATATTTGTTTCGGAGTTTGGGTGTTTTCTATGTACAATATATATATGTATTTACATCAGTTGTCTCGTATCCATAACACAAGCTCTGCTTAGCTTAGCTTGGGACTAAATGGCGTTGTGTGTTCGATGTCCGATATATTTATTTATTTATACTTTAAAGACTGTACCAATAAGACATTTTAACTAGATTTTGCCCAAAATCAGTGAAACGGCAGTGGAAATGACACATCTAAGCACACATGTCAATTGCTCTTGTTATCATGTACCATGTACCAACATTCAGCAAATATAGGTCACCGATTCCCGTAATTTTAGTGTTTATATTGCAACTTGAAATAGTTATGACGTGGTGTCCTGTATATTATCTATCGGTTTTCGTCGAAACCAAGATAAAAGAGACTTCATTGCTTTGTGCTTTAATAATAAGCGGTTATAACACTTTGTTGCAATAATTATTGTAATGTTATTCAAAAAAAAAGTTACAAATGAAAAATATTGATAGAATTTGATAAACGCATCCAGGATATTAATGCTTGTTGGCTAGATCAGTGGAATAAAAACAGTGTGGTCTCCTTTTAAAGGTTTAAATTATGTCTGAGCGCTAATGTTTATAGTCTTTTGCGTATGTTACTTTAAAAAAAAAAAGAAATTGTCATTTGAATTGAAAACATAATTTTCTAATTATATTTTAAAATATGTCGTTCAAAAACATTTTGGTAATAATAACTTATAGTTAGTAATAAAAGCGAGGAAAAAGTTTTCATTGGTCATTGTTATTATTTTTTTTCTATTATTTTTAAGAAAGTTATCAAAAACAACAAAAATTGGTGACGAATGCTACTTAATTGACAAATGAGCCTGATGCTTGTGCACATTCTACATTTTAAAACATTTCAAAAACAATTGTTTCTTTTTCTAATTACCACTGCAATTATATTATGAATTATTTCACGTAATTTTTACTGTCTATGATCGCTCGAACTTACAAAAAAGTTTTTTTTTTCTCATTATCATTAAAATAAATAATTCTTATTATATAACAATATTATATTAAGTATAAAAAATAAGGAAGTACTGTCGTAATATCACTTTCCACATTCAAATAAATTCTAATTGATATTAGGAAGTCGCAAAATGTCTAATTTCAAACTTCAGCATCGCGTAATAGCTTATTATTCCATTAGCTCAGTTACCGTAGCCAATTTAAACACTACAACCAAACACGACAGTTATTTTTACCGTTATCGCCTCTTTTCTCATGCAAAATTACTTCACGCATTTAATTGCGTAATAAAACTAACTATTTTCTTTNCTTTTCTCATGCAAAATTACTTCACGCATTTAATTGCGTAATAAAACTAACTATTTTCTTTCTTAAATTACGTTAGAAATACTTTCGATGTAAAAAAAAAAGCTTATTGCCGCCAAAACCGAGTTGTGTCAACGATTATAAACGAACTGTCAAACCTCGGATCATTCCATTAGCATTGTGTTTAGTTTTTTTTTTTCACTGCACTTTACACCACAGATAACACAACACTGTCACTTTTTTTTAAGTTTAGAATTGTTTCGCGCCGAATTTCTAAGGACCCGCTCACACCGAGATGTTGCAAGCGGGCCATCAGGGGAACAACTAGGAAACGAATACAAGCGTCGGCACACCACGCCGCGCCGGCCACACATAACCTCTTTACACGCACCAGTGTGTGTGCAGTGCATACGTTTTGACAGCATGTGCAACTTTATTTATAGCCCTATACTTTCGTATATATACCAAAACAGTAAATATACTCAAAACATTAATAAATACACTTATTACATTTAAAATATACTGTATTTCATAATTTCTAATTAGATTGTTATAAGAATTTAGAGAGATTAAATCAACAGAGCAATTAAAATACTTTAATCAAGTAAGGTATCTAAAATGACAGATTAAAAATCTAACACATAGCGGTTTTAGAGAAAAATGTTACTCGGCTAAATCACAACCACCGTTATTACATAACAATCAGGTAGAGGGAGAGGGGTATACGATTTATACGCGTTAAAAAAAGATGGAGCTATGAGGTTGTGTAACTATTCAACACAAGGAAAGCTCACATATATACTTTCTTTATGCACGACAACACTTGTGTAGTGTTCTATTCGTATACAGGTGCAAGTGTGTGCACGTCTTTACAATTTTGAGTTTCTAACGAAAGAGCGTAAGAATCGGGATATATTTTTTGAAATTCGACCCTTCGGACTAAAAAATGAAGTATAGTTTTGGCTGTTATTTCAAAGGATTTAAGGTTGAATTTCGAAGTTGGATCGGAGCACACAACAGCGTTTTGAAGGAGTTCAATGACACAATGTTTGGCACGTTCCTGAGGCCTACTGATTTTTTGTATGTACTGTATGTAGGCTGAAAACACCACAAAAGATGTGATATTTTCACAGAAACTAAAACTAGGGCATGCGTAGCCAGTGTTATGGCATTTTAAAACACATACTCATCGAAATAAAGATAAAATTTAAAATTCTGTATGAATAATATTTTTACAGTTCCGAAAATCTGCCTGTGATGCGTTCTTAACGAGAAATGGACGAAATGAGGACACCGACAGATAATAAATAAACAATAATAAAGTGTCGCTACCCGCCGGCAGATGGCGTAATATTTAATTTTATTAAAAAATATTTAATTATTCATGTTTTTGGTAAAAGAAAAAATAATAATATGTATGTATTGACGTTTTCATACACAAAAGATGAATACTGATACAAATTGTAATAAATCTAGACTTTATACCCTACAGACTGTTTCTATTGACAACAAACATTAAAATAAAGTGGACTTTACGCATATATTATTTTTAAGTACTAATAGGGTAATAAATAATTACGAAATACTAAAAATAAATGACTGTTTGTCTCAAAATAGATGCTTTACTGTAAAATTGCTATTGCATCACAGCAGAGGAAGTGAAATAACAGTCATAATATTTGTATAGCTAACTCTTTCTGGCTGTATGGCGTCATCTTTGTCGCACGCGTTGTGTTCATCATTTGAACCGCAAGAGTGACGGTCGTATAGCCGTCCTTTTCGCGCAACGGTGAAGTCGGATAATGTCTATATGTTCGTGCAAGGCAACGGAGTGCATTGACCTGTCCTTGTTGCGCATGTGTGCAGCCTTGCTTTACAGTTATACAGCGTTTCTATGTATTATACGTGCATCGTAAGGATCGGTACACACTGCTTCCATTTTATTAAGTTAATTATTTTATTTATTTACTTTAAAATACGCAGTATTGGAGCAAGTATTTTATATTTTTCAGTATTTTTTTATACAAACCCAGCTTTTTCGTGGCGAATATTGTGCGAACTTACCTGTAATCAAACAAAATGCATATTAATACAAAGTATTTAGTTAGAATTATTAGATATCATTCTATGGTCAGAACAAAGTAGTTATTATGACTAATTAATAATTGATTTATATTCAATAAAATAAAGATCAATAAGGAAATCAAAGCAATCGTATCCGTAGCAATTAAAAATGTTATATCGTATCGTCTAAGATATATACATATTATTAAATTTTCAAACTTTCATTCCCTAAAAAGGGTTTTTCAGATTTATCTTGCATATATATGTATTATTTTGCTATACTGATCTGTCATATTTTCTGACCCGTAAGTTGATGATGCAGAAGCATCATTAGGCCGCCATGGTGTGGGTCACCATGTTGCATTGTTGCATTGTCTGCATTCGCAATGAGTAAGGTGGCAATTACTCCGGGACTCTGCTAATGTTTTCCACCAGGCACAGTAGAGTCACAGATCTCTTATTACAATCCTATAGAAAGATGTCTGGATATGTTGGTTTCTAAACCTTCTATTTTTTATACTAGCAACCTTTCTCGGTTTCGCACGGAAGTCTTTGAAGTTCTCGGATTTCCTCCACTATTAAACATGTCATATAGACCTTTCAAATTGAGTCACTCTATCTATTGTTTAAAACAGCATCGAAATCCGTTGAGAAGTTTAAGAGATCTAAGCGACCAGACTGCGGGCGCAATTTCATTCTATACTATATAAATATGTAGTGTTCAGGATGTACCGTTTTCCAAAAGCATATACCCATTACCACTATCTTAGTGGTTTTTGTGTTTTAATCCATTCATCTATACAAATAAATTAAGTTGGAGTTCCTATTTGTAATTTTAAAATAAATGCTATTTACTAAATTCATATTTATTAATACACGGTGCATATAGAATTTTTTTACAGGTTTTTCTTTCTATCTTTCTGTTCCGGGTAATCTCTGGAACGGCTGGATCAATTTCGACGGGGCTTTAACAGGCAGATAGCTGATGAAATAAAGAGTAACTTAGGATACTTTTTTTATACTAGCTTCGCCCCGCGGCTTTTCCTGCGGTTACAACTATAAACGAGGGCAACACTGCGGAGCTCGGCTAGTCATGTTATAAAATACCTGTGACTTTGATTTTTACAATAACTTCTGATGCCATATCACATTTTTTGGAATAAATCTGGAGTTAGATAAAAAAAAACTTAAAATTAAATAATTATCCTGTATGTATCGAGTTAATATACGGAACCAGCTCTAATAGGCGAAAATAAAACTTAAAAACAACCTAAAACGCTACGCTTATAAAAAAAGTTGCGTCACAGCACAGCCCATAAAAAATGTCTGCCAGGCGTCAACGGTGCCATTACATCACGATGTGCGCCTGTGTGCGTAACACACACATCTTGTGTGTATGCGATAGTGTGTATGCACGTGGTGTCGACACGTGTACGTTATACGTGTGAGTTAAAGTGTGGTTGTGTGCAGCCTAATCTTTTGTGGAATGCGGGTTTCATAGAAGGTACTTTTTAAAAGCGCTGAAAAGGGAAAATCTTTGACTGGCACGGTTCGCCACCCTTTTAGTTTTTACTTTTTAATTTTTTTTTTTAAAAGCAAATGGAATGGATGTTGGGCTTTTGCAGCTTTAATTAGAGGTTTGTGCGTTTTATAATTATGTAGGTACGTTTTATGGGTACATATTTATATTTATGGATTACTAGTGTTGCCCGCGGGTTCGCCTGCCTGTTTATCGGTAATTTATGTCTTTCCTCGAGAATCAAAAATCTTTATGCCAGATTTTATAGAAATCAGAGCAACATCTTATCTATGAAAGCGCAACAAATAGAGAAATACTTCATAATTTATAGTATTAGTAATGATTACTTTAAAATCGATCCTAGAACCTCACATTAGTGTATGCGGTATAAAAATTCACAGAAGCGATACTTCGTTATTTACAAATTTTGTCGGGAAGACATCGCCGAGAGCGATAAGACCACCAATTGTTATACATATTGTGTGATTGTTCCTGTTGTACCATTTTTTACTATGTACATACAATAAAGATAAATAAATAAAAATAAATAAAATTTTCTTCCTCAGTTTTGTTCACATTAATATCGTTTCTAATAAGTTTATAGCAGATTAAATATGAGAACATAGTTAAAAAAGCCCTCTACACAAGCACTTTATCGAGTAATCATATGCCAAAAATTCCTTACATCATTTTCGAAAAGAGCTGATATTCCTACATCTCCACCGATATTAACAAAACATCTAAGAATCACCGCAAACAAACTGGCTTTCAAATAAAAAAAACGCATCGAAATTGGTCCACCCTTTTAATAGCTACGTTGGTAGATACATTGAAATTCAATACTGTCGTTAGCATTTAGTTAAAGCTGAGGCCCGCGTTGTTACCCGCGTTACAACAACAGCCACGGGTAATTTCGCAGGGCGAAGCTAGTCTGAAAAAGTCGCCTAGGTTACTTTCTATATCATTAGCTATCTGCCAGTAAAAGCACGTCAAATTCGGTCGAGCCGTTCCAGAAATAAGACGGAACAAACAGACAGACAGACAAAAATTTTATACATACATATGCATTCAGTAAAAGTAGGTTATTTTTTTATTAATATGCCTACAAATACTTCAATTTTATTTATTTGTATAGATAACATTTTCTCTAATACAAACATTGTGTCTAAAGGTCTAAAGTTCACGCTTGTTTCATTTATAGCCATGTCTCTGTTTCTTGGCAATACCAACTGAGATATAAATTTAAAAAAGTTATATAACTCAAATATAAAGTTACTAAATGAAAAAAATAGACTCGACACTGGCTGAGTGTCCATGGGCGGCGGTAATCGCTTACCATCAGGCGATACGTCTGCTCGTTTGCCCGTTATAACATAAAAAAGCCGTATAAATTATACTATTTAATTTTTAATGAAGCCAAATCATTATATTTTTACTAAACGAAAACAATAGATACAGTATATTTATTTGTGAGATAGTAAAATGTGAAATCAAAATCAAATCAAATATGTTGATTTGAAGACACAAAAGAATAAAAATATTAAATTGATAATAGAGGCGTTCATAGCCCAGTTGCACTCAGTGATTAGAAACAATCACCGGTAAGCAACGGCGGCGCGGTCAGTACCTGGATGGGTGACCGCTGATAGCATGATATCATGAGCGTCTTCGTGATTTGGAGGTCAAGTTAAGCAGACGGTCCGGGTTGTTATCGTAGGATAACAGTCGTGAAGCTTATTTGGAGGCCTTTGGGCAACTTGAAAACATCCAACGGCAAGATTACGTAGCCACAACGTATTCTTCCCTGTCCCAGAGTGGGGACGTATAGCCTTAACCCTCTCCTGAGAGGAGACCCGAGCCCGAGAAGTTAGACATTATGGGTTGATGATGATTGATGATGAAGTCAATAATAATATAAAGCACCGACTCCAAAAGAAAAGCATTGCAAGAAATGCTAAATTCGAATAAGAAATACAAATGCAAAAAGATCAGAAAGATGATGGTGATCATTAACAAAGTCTCTAAAAAATCTTTGAACAAGATTAGGTTGTGTAATAAAAAAACCAGTCAAGTGCGAGTCGGACTCGTGCAGAAAGGGTTCCGTACCATTCTCTATACATTTCAAGCGTTATCAATATCTAGCAAAAACAAGCAAAAAAATCTTCAAGTTTGTTTTATGGGATTCCCCCCCCCCCTTTATATTTACTTTATTCTATTTTTTTATATTTGTCGTTATAGCGGCAACGGAAACACTCACGATTCATGAGACAGACGGACAAACAGACAGTAATACGGTCCCGTTCACCCTTTGGGTACGGAGCTCTAAAGATAAAATTCAAAAACATTAATTCAAATAAATACAAACACATTACAAAACCGGTCTCAAAAGCCCATGTTTCAGATATATAAATTCAAATTTAAAACAGCCGATAGCCATTTCAAGGAAAAATGGCATTAGACTAACCGGAAAATGCACAACGCATCTTACTTAGCTGAAGGTAAGCAACGGAATCACTGACCGGCCTTCTTTGACGTGTAATGTTTACCTAACTTGTTTCGATGGGAAAATATATTAAATACTCTCGTCTAATTCAGACACCAGTCCTCTTACATTGCTATATTGGTGTCTTGTTTTTGTGAAGTGATAAGAATTAATTTAATAATCCATGTATCGGGAGTTGTGAGAAGAGAAATAAAGAAATTATTATTATTCTCTTTATTACTTATATATACATGTTTATCACATTTTTAAATACTATAATATATATTTTAAAATATAAAAAATAGTAGACCACCGACTTCGGGTACAGGAACTAAGAAACTGGTGGTTAGGGCTTCAAAGAAAGGAACCTCCTGACAATACGAGCCGTGTCAAGAAGGACTGCCTTCTGCATCAGACCCTTGATCCAATTATTATTAATTGCCGAAACAACATTATAACTTTGTTTTAATATCTGCCTCTGTAGTGTAGTGTATGCGAAGTGTAGTGGTGGTCACCATCCTCAAGGCGAAAAAGAACAAGGCAGCAGGGTGACCCACATTATGGCGGCCGGGGGGGGAAAGGGGATGGTGAG
Source organism: Hyphantria cunea (assembly GCA_003709505.1). Lineage (NCBI taxonomy): Eukaryota > Metazoa > Arthropoda > Insecta > Lepidoptera > Erebidae > Hyphantria > Hyphantria cunea. The sequence goes on from PKRV01003933.1 coordinate 164,718, forward strand.
GGGGATAGGGGGCGTTGGATTGGGGTATGGGCCTCCGGTATCCTCACTCACTCGATGAAATACAGCGTAAGCGCTGTTTCACACCGGTTTTCTGTGAGGCCGTGGTATCACTCCGGTCGAGCCGGCCCATTCATGCCGAAGCGTGGCTCTCCNGGGGAAAGGGGATGGTGAGGGGGATAGGGGGCGTTGGATTGGGGTATGGGCCTCCGGTATCCTCACTCACTCGATGAAATACAGCGTAAGCGCTGTTTCACACCGGTTTTCTGTGAGGCCGTGGTATCACTCCGGTCGAGCCGGCCCATTCATGCCGAAGCGTGGCTCTCCCACGGCTCAAAACGGACTCAGACGGTTTCGGGTTTAATTCCCAGGACGGACCAAATGTTTGTATGATCTGCAAATATTTGTTTCGGAGTCTGGGTGTTTTCTATGTATAATATGTATGTATTTACAAAATAAGTTTATATGCATTTATATCAGTTGTCCAGTACCCATAATACAAGCTCTACTTAGCTTGGGACTAGATGGCGTTGTTTGTAAGATGTCCACAATATTTATTCATTTATTTATTTATTAATGTATTTCCTTCTTCTTATTTTGATGAGATGGCAACCAGCTAATCAGCTATTTCTGCCAAAGTCAAGTATTTAATTTAAAGTCTTCAAGTATGCGCTGTGATGATTCCAAATAACAATAAAGCCGTAAAATTGTAATAGAGTTCCTTTTGAAGTTGTAATATTATTAATATGGAAGTATGGATTTCGATTAGTTATTAGTTACGTATGTCAAAAAAAAATTTAAAAATCATGAAATGGGATCGTCTTTCGTTCTTTGCTTTTTATCGATTGGTATTGTAACAAAAATGAAAAGATAGTTTTCGAATTTGACATTTCAAATATCATTGTCTATGGATTTTATGGAGGTATTACTTTAGTTTGTTACATTTTTTATTACCTCTAACTTTTGTCGGTCTATGTTCTTTCTTTTTTTTTATACGTGTGGAAACCCCCTCGGGCCTTCACCCCACCGGGGTTTGCGGCGGCGCGGTGTGTCGGAATCGAACCGACTAAAACCACACGGTGTGCCTGTGCCTGAGACGGGAGGCATCCGGGAACCGCTTTCTTACGCCATCCGGAATCGGTCTAAGTCCTAAGTAAAGAATCAAAGTATGTTCATTCCAAATATCAATAAAGCCGCGAAATTGTAATAGACATACAGACAGAGTTACTTTTGAAGTTGTAATATTATTAATATGGAAGTATGGATTTCGATTAGTTTAATATTTTTTTTAAACTGACTTCAAAAAGGAGGAGGTTCTCTATTCGACTGTATTTTACACGAATCAAGAAGGGTGTTATGTATTTCGAGTGTTTGTATGTATTGTATGTGTGTATATTTCTTTGGCACGCCCTAAAGCCTAAACGGCTTGTCGTATTTTTATGTGCACAATGAACTCAATGAAGCACATTGACTGTGTAGAAAAACGTAATACATAAAATAAATTGTAAAACGACGTTTAAAAATAACTTATTAGCATTAAAAACTACAATAACATACATTGTTTTGCAACTGACCTACACCAATACTAGGATAAAAACGCACACAACTAGAATATGTAACTACTTTATACCCGACTGCGAAAGAAGGAGGGCTATGTTTTTCAAGTGTATGTAATGCATACATACACTATTTCTTTGGCACGCCCTAGAGCCTAAACGGCTTGTCGTATTTTATGTGAGTTGTGTCAATAGATTCGTCTTAGTCGTGAGAGTGACACTGGGTACATCAAAGTTAAAAAAAAACATATATATATATAAATAATTGACGCCGTCAAGTTTTATTTTTTAATTCATTACTTGTTTTGTGGTTGGGAGATAGTTTTTCGTGTTTTTCGAAAAACCGTACCCATTTTATCTCATCCACATTGTTTATATTTGTCATCATTATTTACATCACGAGGAAGACTTCAAGACTCGAAGACATTGGGAGAAATAGCTGATTGATTTCCATTTCATCAAAAGAAGGAGAAGAAGAAGACATGTAGTGGTTACGTCAGAACAGAGCGTTACAAAATTTTAGGACATCTACGGCCTCCGCTATCCTCACTCACTTCATCACTCACGGATGGTGTTTCATGTTCTAAATTTAAAGAATATAAGTCATATTGTAAAATACATATTTCCCAATGGAACAGTTTCATATTTAAACATTATAATTGAGTGATCGTTCGCGCAAAGCCTTATCTTTTTTATTCCAAGTTATTTGTTCTAAAGATGTATATACATTTATGTGTATAACATTTGTATAAAAATTTGATGTATATACATGTTAATATCTAGTCTAGCTATGTTATAATGAATCACAACAAATCGTAAGCTGTTTTCCGTGGCTATATAATGCATTGTAAAGGAAAAAATATGTATATTTTACGAGTTAAGCTAACTATATCTAAGTCGGCCATGACACGTCTGTAGTTGTATCCAATTATTGTCACAACTTAATTGCTGTCAATAAACATGGCTGGTAGGGGTTCTTTACATGGGTATATTAAAAATTACCAAAAATATTATGACTGATTGACTGCACCGTTAGCCTAGTGGTTTATTAGCCAATTGTTATACATATTGTGTAATTGTTTCTGTTGTACCATTTTTTACTATGTACTTACAATAAATATAAATAAATAAATATTAAATTAAGTATTGTGGGTTCAAATCCCACGTAAGACAACACTTCGTGTGATCCACAAATTATTTTTCTGAGTCTGGTTTTTGGTGATCGTTTGTTTGTATGTTTGTAAAGTACTCCGCGACCCAGGATTTAAATTACTAATGCAGAAGTTGTCTTAAAAATTTAGGGTATGGTAACCGCTTGCCATCAGAATGAATTTTGCTTTAAAAATCAAGTTAGTAGGTTGAAGTGGCAATAGGCTGGTCACATATTCCGCAGAATCGATAACCCCTGGAGTAATCGTGTTCTGCAGTAGAAATCGCTTATTGGCAAACGTAGAGTGGATCGCCCAATTATCAGGTCACCCTGCATATGGCAGATAACAATCTATTGAAGTCATGGGCCGGCTCAACCAGGCTCAACTCTGTGATACCAGAGAAAACCGATGTGAAATAGCTCATGTGCTGTATTTCACTGAGTGAGTGAGGATACCGGAAGCCCATACCCCAACCCTACCATCAATCCCTCTCCCCATCTCCCAAAAGCCGGCAACGCAGTTGTAACGCCTTTCATGTTGCGGGTGTCCATGGGCGATGGCAATTGCTTACCATCAGGTAATACGACTACTCGTTTACCCTCTATTTCATAGAAGACTGTAGCAAGGACACTAAATGATTCCTTTAAAAAAAAAAGGTCCGGTCGATGGTATTTTATAAAAGCGAAGCGAAGCTCAATGGCAATGCCCCATAATATTTAGTTTCATTGTATTACTAAACGCGTGAGTATGATAAAGGAGCAATTCTAAATGTTATTATTTTATCATGAACTTGCTGGAATGTGGAGTCTAAGGTTGGGGTTTGGCTGAGAGGTATTTATAGATTTAATACTGTTTTCTGTTGCCTAGAATAGATCGTGTATGATATACGTATATCTGCCTAAGCCACGCGGTGTTATCCGCTGTACAACATCAACGGCAGGTAACACCATAGGTCAAAAATACTGTAATAAAAGTAGTACTAAGTTTAATCAGGGAAATCCCGTCGAAATCGCTTCAGCCGTTCCAGAGATAAGCCGGAACAAACAGAAAGACAGACAAAAAAATGTTTTTCTTAAGTACCGTATATATATTTGGGGAAAGCTTGTAAATATAAACAGACACATTTTTTTTTATTTTCATTTTTTTTTGCTACTTTGGCTACTTTTATTTAAGACTAATTGCGCCCCTCGGTGTTACTTGCGATTGTTGATGTAAAAGTACTACATTATTGTAGTATTTTTACATTATTCTGCGGGGAATAGCTAGTATATCTATAAAATGAATGTATTTAGAAATATATAACTATATTTATCTGCAGTCTGGATACCAGAGCACAGGCTCTGTCTACTTTGGGGTCAGACAAGAGACGTGTGTGAGAAGTGTGGAGTTATAATTCTAATAGGAGGCAAAGGTTCACCTGGTCCCCCGGCTTCTAGTACCCGAAACGGTGTGCGGTTATTAGCCGGTTCGAGTCCAACATAACAACCAGTCGGTGGTTTTGGAGGGCATTTCCGCACTGTAAAAAAAGGGAGCAAACGAGCAGACGTATCACCTGATGGTAAGCGATTACCGCAACTCATGGACACCAATTATAATATCACTGATCGCCATTGTATCTAAGAATCGTTATATTTGTAAGACAGTTACGTATAGTTACATTATTTATTGTTCACAAACAAAGTGAAATCGAAATGATTCAATACAGAATTTGTGCAATCAAAATAAATTGAGTGCAATTTGAATAGCGTTATATTGCAACACCAGTATCAAAGCAAATTGGGTGTTACAATAACAAAAAAATATAAATTTAACCTGTGAAAGCGACGTTCTTTATTAAATAGGGTTTTCAATATGATTTAGAGGTTTTTTTTATGGTATAGGGGGAAAACCAGCAGACGTATCGCCTGATGGTAAGCGATTACCGCGCGCCATGGACACCCGCAACACCAGAGGCGTCACAAGTGCGTTGCCTTTAGTTGATGGGAAGGGGGGTGGAATATGGGTCTCCAGTACCTCACTCACTCGGTGAAACACAGCGCAGGCGCTGTTTTACACCGGTTTTCTGTGAGGCCGTGGTATCACTCCGATCGAGCCAGCCCATGCATGTCGAAGCGTGGCTCTCCCACGGTTATTTGTCCTTGTCTGAGTAGCGTCTTCTATTATAGGGTATAAGAAACTAAAGTTCAAAATTTATTTCATTATAATATTGAATGCTACGGTGGCGCAGTGGTAGCGTGGACGACTGCTGTGCTAGAGGTCTGGATTCTATTAATGAGTCGGAGTAAATGTTTGTATGATCTGCATATATTTGTTTCGGAGTTTGGGTGTTTTCTATGTATAATATGTATGTGGTTAAAAAAAGTATAATATGTGTTTATATCAGTCTAGTACCCATAACACAAGAGCTGCTTAGTTTGGGACGAGATGGCGTTGTGTGTTAAAATGTCCGAAAAAAATTCATTTTTTTTTCTTTTTTTTTAGAAGAACTTTAGGAGAATACCTTATATGAGTTACTAGTTGACCTGGCAAACGTTATTTTGCTATATAAAAAAATTATAAAAAATTAAAAGCAATATTTATGAGTATGAATAATAGATGTTAGCTTATTTTCTCGTTTGATATGCACAAAAAATTTCATAAAAATCGATAAAGCCGTTTCTGAGGAGTTTTAACTAATAACGCGACACGAGAATCTTATACATTGGATATAACTTATTCTTCGAGATTAACTGATTTTAAATATGTTATTTTTATCATGCGAATAACCCTTTCGACTTTATATTATCAAAGGGAACTTATCTCCAGGAAGTCGACCAGCCATAAAATACTAATAAAAATGATGCGATGATAGAATAATTTAAAAAAATGCTTTTCTGATAGAAGTACCGTATTTACTTTCTGCATTAAGTAAAATATAATATAATAATAATAAATATAAATATTTCGGACATCTAACACACAACGCCATCTAGTCCCAAACTAAGCGGAGTTTGTATTATGGGTACTAGACAACTGATATGAATACATAAATACTTTTTTTTTGTAATTACGTACATATAATACATAGAAAACACCCAAACTCCGAAACAAATATTTACAGATCATACAAACATTTGGTCCGACCCAGGATTCGAACCCGAGACCTCATGGACAGCAGTCGCGTACGCTACCACTGCGCCACCGAGGCAGTAAAGCTGTTAATTTGAAATTACGAACAGACACATCAATGTTATTTATTTGTATAGATAGTGGTTTATTTTTCATAATTTTTACTAAGGTTCGGGTCTGTTGAAAGTCATTTAATTACAAATATACGAATTTATATAAATATGTTATTTTCGAAACATGGTAGGATTTATTTTACAAATTAAAAACACAAACCTAATGTGAAGTTCTTTTATTTCAATTGATTTTTCGTTAATATCTGTGTTAATAAGCTAAAATTTTATATAAACAGGGAACTTTTGGCACGATGTTAAATATGGAATTAAAGCGGCCATATTGTATGACATCACTTACACGTTGCCAGATGCTAATTTTTTCCCTTTTTTAATCTTTCGTTATTCTGAATCCGGTTTCCCTTTTATACAATCACGGATTTGCTTTTGGTCCCTCTTTATCCCTTTTCAGTTGCCCTTTTTGCAAATAACAGTACAGTATAGGTAATATACATTAGAATGAATGGGCCGGCTCGACCGGAGTGATACCACGGCCTCACAGAAAACCGGTGTGAAACTGAAACAGCGCTTACGCTGTGTTTCATCGAGTGAGTGAGTATACCGAAGGCCCATACCCCAAGTCTTCCCCCTATCCCCCTCCCCATCCCACAAAGGCCGGCAACGCACTTATGAGACCTATGGTATTAGAGGTGTCCATGGGCGGCGGTAATCGCTTACCATCAGGCGATACGTATGCTCGTTTGCCCCATTTACCATAAAAAAAAAAAAAATTTGTTTACATTAAACAGTACTAACCTAGTAACAATATTTAAAGCTTTCCTAATTTTGTACCATTCAAAACTAATGAATATTATTTTTTCACTGAAATCCAGAATAGCACAATAATAAAGTCTACGCCGCACTTGGGTTAAATCTTCAACCCTTGTATTAGAAGGCGGAGCTTTCCACCCCCACATTGCATGGGCTATTATCATTGGCGACAACTGATCCCCTATAGTGTGTAAGGGATATTGATCCTATTCAATACACAACCCCTTTTTGCATTTTGCAACTCAGTAACTCAAAATTTTTTTTAAAACCATCATTCATACTGCTTAGGTATACAAATACATATGATAAATTAGAAAGATATCTACGAGGAACTACAATATTTTAAATCATTTATTTATTTATTTTTAATGTAATATGTTACTATTTACAATATAAATATATTTAACTGGCTGTAGTTCGCGACTCCGTTATAGTGTGGCTACTTCCACATACAGCGACAGCATAAACATATGACAACGCCATCTACCGAAGATACACTGAACTACGGAGTAACGTAGTGCACGAAGACACTACCAACCCTTCATCGCGCAATAGAAGTTCTCACACCGGCAAGCATATATACAACATCCCAACATCACCCGTGAGGCAGTGGCCCGCCAGGCGTGATCACCTCCCCTGGCCGGAGGATCCTCCCTTTGTGTTGGAGAGACATGACACCCGTTCCTCCACAATAGCGATACAAAGTAGCCCATCATCTTCAGGAATCAAAAGTATTTCCATGCCAATTTCATTGAAATCCATTGAAATCTGTGCAGTGGTTTAGCCGTGAAAGCGATACAGACAGACAGAGTTACTTTCGCATTTATAATATTAGTTTGTGAAAAACAGTCATAATGAATATCGTCAGCTCTCTTCAAAATAAGACTCAATACTACCAACAATCAGAAAACATATAGTCAGTATTGTTTTATGGTTGTGTCTTCCACAAAGGAGGCGGCAATCATTTTTCTATAAACATTTAAAAAATAAAAATATTTGCTAAATAGTTAGAAGTCAAAAATAAAGGTTCGATATTCAAATAGGATATTTGAATTAAGAAGTTCTCTTGACTAGTTGGCAACGTTTAAATACTAATTCATTTTATATTTTTTTATTTCTTTATGGCTTACGTTTTGAACTTAAAGAAGCATATCATACTTGGTAGCATACATAGACTAAGCATAGACTACAAGACTGTCTTATTAGAGCGATATAACCGCAAAACTATTGCATTCATGCAGGGTTATATCAAAACATCGCTTGGTAAAACCCAAGTTAGGTGTTACAAAGCATTTTCCTTGACTAAGTTTGTGGAAGCCAGATGTTGGAGGTCGTAATGAATATTTAAAGAGGTAGTAGATACAAGCGAGGGTAGTCTAATAATATTATTCAGTTTAATTAGTGTTGTGATGTTTATTTCACTAAAATAGGATAATGAAAATTTGTATTTTATTTCTGTTCTTTTATCATAAAATATAACACGAAAATTACCGGTAGAATATGAATGTATATTCAACATCAAAATTCCGAACGGAAGAAAATTAAGAGATTGTAGCCTTTTTGAATGAAATCTGCCTTTAATTATAACGACGTTGCACAATGGAACTTACAATTTTATGTCATAATTCGAAATTTGAAATTTCAATAGAGTACGCCTATATTATTTTTTACCAAGGTAGCCAATTTATGAATAACATAATCCTACTACAAAATTATACCAAATTGAATATTTTAGATACTTTATATATAAGGTGTTACAATTAGGTATATAAGGCATAAGTTGAACGAATTATACTAAATATTTTATTTACATTTAAAAACGAGCTGGTCATGTAGCAGGCCTTGAAGTCGCGTAGTCTTACCATACCAGTAAGATGATTAGCCATTCCACTAGAGTTCGACTCAAGACATTGGTATGGTACTAATTCATAGGGTTGCCATTAAATGTTAGTTTCTTTTACAATTTCACCCGTACAGAGCACACTCTGAACTATGTACTCTAGAAAACGTAAAAGACCACTTAAATAATAAAAATAAAATAATATAAACCTTATTTGATAAACACAGCATACAAACTGAAATGCAAACACATGTATTAAATATATGGAGTGTTAGCACCCCAAGTCATCCTTTAAAAGCACTTGAAGCAAATCCTGTACGAACTTGCCACTGTTGTATATTACACCCAAACCTCCAAGTGCAAGGAGAGGCCTATACTCTAAAATAGACAATTAACGGCTGTAGATGGTGTTAACATCAGAACAACTTTCTTTTCAGTTAAACTTAGATCCGAAATAGGCAAGTACCACGCAAAAACACTTTCTCTATCACTCTAAACGGTTAATGTGTTTCTTAAATTAGCTATCAAATCTGAAATAACTGGCTATTAATACAACGACGTTCGAATTTTAAAATCTTTTGTTCCTAAAGTTGCCAGTTTCATCTGAGATCGATGCATAAATTTTCTTAGTTGGTAGCCCTGAGCCTATCTGCATAATTTAAGTACTGGTTAGCTTATTACTAAATTGGTCAATGCCGTGTGTTATGAGATAATGACTATATAAATCATTATTCTTCGTTATCTTTGCTAATTTAATCAAGTTTACTCCACGGGATAGATTGATTCCTTGAGTAATGAAAACAGATAAGAAATTCATAAGACTGATTTTACTAATGAGTTTCGTACGGTAAAGTTTTCGTAAAATCAATGTATATATGAAAGTTTATGTAATTTAGTATAAACGTTAATTTTGCCAGAGATACAGTGAAGTTTATAGGAATAGGGTATGTATTGCCCAGAAAAAAATTTGAAGAGACAGAAAAATACTATCACTCGAATGGGACAGCTCTAGAAGAAAACATAAAACCATATTATCTAAATACAAATTAAAAATAAGAAAAAAAAATAACAAAAAAATTTACAACACACAGTACTGCGAAAATTCGCATAGTGTGACAACACAAAAAGCATTTTTTTTGCTGCACTGTAATCACGAGACGATGAGTATGAGTGCTGCGACACGAGCGCGTGGTTCCTAACCTATCTATGTGTGTGTGTATCCGTGTGACCCACTTACGAACGCGTTCGACTCACTTCGGCCGTTTCCGTCGCCCGAACATATGTCTGCTAGCCCGCCATCTTTACTTATTGACTACACATGAACAGTTTAACTTGACCCATCTCGGCCAGTGCTTTTTATAGATTCTAATACAGTTAGTAGCGTGCTTGCGGGTCAGTGAAATTTGGACTTATACGACGCGTGTTACGTAAAAAAACTAACGAAATGATTACTCGATGCTTGTTTTCGCGCTGTTATCAGAACGTTTTGTCATCATAAAGATAATACTGATTTACTTCCTAACATCTGCGTACTAGAATTCACAGTATTTTGATAAATGTTTTGTTACTTATGCCTTCTTGACCTATCCACTTTCTTGCAAATGGATGCGTAACGGCTATGGTACATTACCACACAAATAATGCTGCCATTTTGTACCTGGTACATTTTATAATGCGCAGCGAACGACTGTAATTAACATAGCGATTGGTTTTTGAATAATCAAGTGTTAAAAGTTTATGCTAATACACCGTTTCATATTATTGTGAAGTGTTAGTTCCGAGTGAATATTTTATTCGGAAATAACATTTTAGTTGTTATATAACACTATAAAAGTTATTAAACGATTACCAATCATCATCATATCGCATAACAGAAAGCTCGCGTGTGCATATCCAAACGTAACTTCCGCATTCGAAATTTGATTTTTTCCCCACTCACACATAGGTACAACTTTCACCTATTCGAAAGTGGACTTGTGACGTATGTGTGCGTGGCTATTTTCATTTCGGATACGCGTTCCCAAGAAAGCTTTTAAAAATAACAGACTATAATAACTGCTATTGTGTTGCTTAATTTTGTTATATCTTGATGAACAAATCTTGAGAAAATACGGTAATTGATATCTGTTGTCTATCTAGAATAAACAGTGACGTAAATGTTCATTCATTGTCTTCATTCTGTTCGATTTTCGCGCCATATTTGATTATATGAATAATAAATTAGATGGACGATTATTCATTTTTATTAATCTTAAGGTTAACAATGATACAGCTGTGTCTTAGAAACTCATAATACGATACAAACGATTATCGACGTCACTTATTCTAATAATATAAGTAAGGCTAATGCTCTCGCCTAATATTTAGTGTTGGAACTATTTTGTATGCTAATTTATTTATCTGTGGTGTGCAACAATGGCGGGCTGCCAACTGTCATAGAAGTATCGTGGTATTAAATGGTGTCTATTTGTCTTTGAGGGATGCAACACGCGCGAATCACGACAGATATCTCATTATTATTCATTAATTTTGGGTTTATTTTGCACTGATGATGCGTCTGCATGTTAGTTATATTTATGAGATATTCTTCCCAAATGTAATGTCGAGTGAAGATATGATGATTCTAAGAGAGAAAAAGAAATTATACAAACCCAAAGCAACCTGTTAGTATTAGAGTAGTATAGAAGGCCAAAACCTCTTTTCTAAAAAGAGGTTTATATCCAGACGTGGACTATTAAAGGTTGTTGTTGATGATGATTGTTTACAACCGGTGTGAAACAGCGCCTGCGCTGTGTTTCACTGAGTGAGTGAGGACACCGTAGGCCCTTACCCCAACCTCCCCCCCTATCCTCTCCCCCCTATCCCCCTCCCCATTCACCAAAGGTCGGCAACGCACTTGTGACGCCTCTGGTGTTAGGGGTGTCCATGGGCGGCGGTAATCGTTTACCATCAGGCGATACGTCTGCTCGTTTGTCACTTATATCATAAACAAAAACACAGATACAAGAAATGGTTCGAACATGTTTGGAGCTAGAAATNATGGGCGGCGGTAATCGTTTACCATCAGGCGATACGTCTGCTCGTTTGTCACTTATATCATAAACAAAAACACAGATACAAGAAATGGTTCGAACATGTTTGGAGCTAGAAATCAATCTAAAAAGGTTTACAAAAGGAGAATGTACCAGGATACGTGAAATTGGACATCCCTTTATAGCCTTATTATCACCTCGGCCGGTTTGTTATCTAACTGGTGAAAGTTACTCTGACGACTCACGAAATTTTTGATGTACTTCACGATTTCACTCATGTGATAAATAATATTTTTAATTATAAATTTGAGTATCGAAGAAACAGGATTTATTGGAAATATTTACAACATATATTAAAGTTCGTTAACGTTAATTTTAGCATGCTATTACTATTAAAATAGCAGTGTTTTTTTTTTCTTAAAAAGGCAACTCCCGCATTAGGAATGTACATATTCCTGTGTCACGGGGATCTTTACAAACATACATGAAACGGACACAAAGTACACCCAGACTTAGAACAACAATTTATGGATCACACGAAGTGTTGTCCCATGTAGGATTTGAACCCACAACACTTGGCTCAGTAGAAAGCGGTGTGGCGACCACTGAAACCACTAGGCCAACCGTGTAGTCTTAGCGTTAGAAATAGCATGCCATTTCTTTTTTCTGGTTTGTCAAAGGCTGTACGAAGAACATTAGCATTTAACGTCAATAGCATCATTTTATCGAAGGATTAGTGATTGCTTATTAATTGACTGTGGTCTTTTAATCTGATCCTTCAGCCTATTAGTTACATTCTCTTCAGCCTTCAGATAAACGTAGTGTATAGTGCTCTACAGTATTTTAGACTGACGGCCTAAGGAAAATGCCAGTTTGATGCGAGCTGCCCACAGTCGGGATAGTGGATGCTCTTGGCGAAGGCCCACTTAGATTATGATATTGAAATCAAATAATAAGAATATTTGAGCAATAGGCATTGTGTGAACAGCAACATCTACGTATTCTCATCTGGTAGAAGCATATTCGTGATAGGAACTCTTGAATAAAGATCGCGTGTGTACGAAATGCGGTGAAGGTCCACCTTATTGTTGAAGCACCTAAACGAATCGATTACAACTCAAAGATAGTAATTATATTCAAGATAATGATGTGCGTAATTATAAAACCACGTCTCTTTAAATCGTGATGTCGGCAGACTACTGTCTGAACTCTGACACCTCTTGTCACAATGCTATGAATGAAAGAAAGAAAGAAAGAAAATTATTTTGTTCTGACATACACAGGACAATATATGGTTTTAAGCAGATGTAAAATAGAAGCTAACAGGGTATTATTTTGCCCTGTGCGCTGCCAGAAAAGGCTCCTATCTCAGCATACTGCTGTAGCCAGTGTGACTAAAGCGCTGGTATTACGATAGGGCCCACGCCCGGTGTCGTCAGTCCGTCCGTGTCTGGTAGCAAATATTAACAATGGGTGTTATATTAAGTGTTATATATATATACGGCGACAGACTAAATATCGTCATATATAATCTGTGAGATGTTAGATATCGAAGTTTAAACGACTGATATCATAATGTGTTCCGTCTGAGTCCTGTTCAGTATGTTCCAAGGACAAGAGTATTTCTAAAAAAAATTATTTAAAAATCCCTCTTACACTATAACTCCTGTATACAAGGACCAGTAGCAGTGGCTGACGAATACACCGAGTTATGAAACTCCCGAAATCCCTTCAAAAATTAAAATGTTTAGAAAACCGCAAATAATGAGAAGGGTGATAGAGTTGAAGGGAACACACATACTGTTCGGAAAGAAAGATGACTCATATAAACGAAGTAAGTAAAAAATAAATGAATAATCAATAGTATTAAAGGGAGAAGAAAACAGATTGCCGAATATTTCAATTTTATTTAACAACTATCATAAAATAACATCCTATTTATTATAATGTGTTTACGTTTTAACTATTACACGAAGGATTATTATTCCATGTGTATGTGACTAGGTATTCGTATTGGTCACGTTATCCTACAGGTTTCTTATATATTATTGATGCAGTGCCGAGGCCAAGTGCGGGTATGCATCTCCGTCAGTATTTAATATTGTTACGGTGGGCTAACTGGTTAATAACTATTTCGTTTTATAAATAACGTGATTATTATTAACATCATTTACTTATACACCAACACAAAATGCTAGTGTTTAAGTATGATGGAAATTCGGGGGAAATTATTCCACACATTGATAATGCAGAGCTCGTGCGGTGTCAACCAGTACGCCGAAAAATCTCTGAGGTTCGGGTGTAAAACACCGCCAAACTTCCATACTCCGGGCTATCAGTTATTCTTATATCAATTCTTCTTCTTCTAATCAATTTCTTTTAAGAAAAATCCAGCAACACTTTGGTCCGACCTGGAAATCGTATTCGAGACTATATTACTAACCGACAGACCAATGATGTAGTCATTTATTCAATCAATAGTTTTAGAAATCTCTGTATGCGATAATTATTTTGCAAGTTTTTTTTAAATATTGAAAAAAAAGTCAAAAAATTAAATAGTAAGCGATTTGACAGTTTAAATTTATACTACACACCGTTTTCTAAGATGACTACCATACAACTGATATATTACAAATCGCCATTAAAACTTAACTCCTTAGCAAAAGTCTCTAAGATACATTAGATTGAGGGTAACCTCATTGGTGAACCTTCAAGGCTCCGCGGTGACGTCACCCACGCTAGAAGGAATTCGATACTAGATATTATTTCTGGTTAGAGTCTAATCATGATGGCAACGCTGAATGTCGTTGTGAAAATAAGTAATAATGATAATAACTCAAAATACCTCTTGAACTACAGTCCTTAGAAGATAGCTTAATCTCCGTTACAGATCACTAAGAAACCGACGAAGTAATTTAAAACTAGGAGTGAGTGAGGATATCTAAAGACCATACCCAATACCCTCCCCCCATCCCCTTTCCCATCATCCAAAGGCAACGCATTTGTGACGCATCTGGTGGTGTGCTCGTTTTCTCACTAATCATTAAAAGAAAACCAGCAATTTTATATTGCGTCACTTATATTTTCATTGTTTACGTGCAGTTTTATCACAAATGAAGGGCAACACATTATGAATATACAAGTTTATACACAAACATACTTTGCAAGTTCCAAAATAACACAAGTGACAAATGTCAAAGAGATCGAGCCATACTTTCTGATTGATTACCGATAATCAGAGCCTGTACTATGGCATCCAGATTGCTGATGAATCTTCTTTAGATACATAAATCTTCTGTGCGTGTGTATGTGTCTAAACTCGTCGTAAATGGCTGAACCGACCTCAATGATGTTTCTTGTCTATTCCTGATAATTAGTTCAGATTTAATAAAAAATTTACGTCGCTGTTGGCTCATCTGGTTTGTCTATTTAATCTGATATAATTAAACGAGCAATTATTGTATATATAAACGATTTTCATGAAATTTAATATGCAGGGGGTTTCGGAGGAGATAAATCAATCTGATTAGAATTCATATAAAAAATTCATCAAAAAAATTCCCGATCAAAGCTCGGCTATCCAGATGCTATACTTTAATACTTCTAAATATATACACATTACACCGATATCGATTTACATCGTGAGATATATTTTCGTTAACTTAGTATTTAACAATGTAAATAATTATGTATAAAAATATACCATTCGTTTATTCCAAATTTTAATGAGACAAAAAGTAAAAATAATTTAAACTATACAAAAATTTTCCAAACAAAGGACGGATTAAAGTCACAAACTAAACTAAAAAAATACCTCCGAATGGAAACCTCAAATAAAAATACTAAATAAAGATTAAAAACTGAAACACATTAGTATATTAGTTTTCTATAATCGACTATACGTTTGTGCTTAGTAACAGGTTTTGTTTATTTCACAGCCTTGACATGGAGTCGCAGGTTGTACAGCAACTTTGTAACTGAGTGACTGTCAAATGAGTGCTTATAAGTCGTATAGTCCTCATATCACCAGAGCAACACAGGTATACCGACCGGAGGGGGATAGCCATTACGTCTTTTTCCGATATCGTTTTCATTACGGGGGAAATCATCACACATATACATTGTAGATTCACATATAAAACAATCGCTTGTCGTTTCACTTCTATGTATAATATGTATGTATTTACAAAAAATAAAGTATATAAGTATTAATATCAGTTATCTAGTACCCATAGTACAAGCTCTGCTTAGTTTGGGACTAGATGGAGTTGTGTGTTAAAATGTCTGAACATATTTATTTACTATAAACTCACCTAATTTCACTACACACACAACTCATTCTGTGTCGTAACAGTATAGGCCCATTTGGGCTTATACTTTAACAAAAGGGAACGATTATTTTTATTCGAGGTTACATTGCTGAGGTCAACTAATTTTGTAATGAATGAAAGTGAGGATTTGTGTACATCTTCATGTAGAATACTGAGGGTCACTACCTCTATTCATCCTGTGGGTGTCGTAAGAGCCGAATAAATTAGGCAGGAGAGCACTGTAAAGAAGAGGAAAACCTGACATTAAACCTGTGTGGCGACTTCCACTGGCGAAACATTCCACAGCGCCATCTACCGAAGATACGTCGAACTACGGAGTACCAAAAGAAATTAAAAAACTACCAATCCTAAATCGCGCAATAGAAGTACTCGGCCGATTAGTATATATACAACATCCCAACGCCAACTGTTGGGCAGTGACTCGCCATAATCATCTTGCCTGGTCGGAGGATCCTCTCTTTGTGTTGGAGGGACATGACACATGTTCCTCTAAACCTGTATCAAATCGTCTGGACAGCGAGGTACAATAGTGTCTCGCAGAGGGCTATTAAAGGCTCTTAATGATGATGATTGTGCCCAGAACAATTGAAAAGGCCACTTCTAGAGTTGTTGGCACTGTAAAACACTTTCTCTGTCTTCCTATAGAGTTACTGTGTTTCATAAATTAGCTGATCAAATACAAAACACACAGCCAAAGTGAGACAAACATAAATAGAAAGTACTACATGAACGAAAGCCGTAGGCTGTAAGACTTTCTACCTATTCTGTCATGTCCAAGGACTTAGATGATTTCATCATTTTCGCAGGCGTACGTCACTAGAATTTCATAAATTTGGAATCATAAGTGATCATATTAGTCATCTGAGCGTCTGCAATCCCAAAACGACGGTAGGAGTATTTTTCCCACACAGCGAATATGTTGCAATGCCACTGATATGGTTTACTCCCTGCTCTTAAACTATGATGAGACATCTTGTATATTTTTTATTTTATTTTTTATAAAAGACAACTCCCGCTTTATGAATATACATTCCTGTGTCACGGGGATCTTTACAAACATACATGAAACATATTGATTTGTGCTGCAGTAGCTCCAGTGCACTGCCTTGCGTTATGGATTAAGCGGTAACATCATTGGCTTCTAATGTGCTGAGTGTTGTAGAGATGGTCCCCATATAGGTCAACATTTTGTGTGACCCGTAACTCTGAGTCTGTGTGTGTTAAAAGGACACATGCTATGTGAGTTTTATACAAGCAAAATACTGTCCCCAAAAGGTATAAAAACCTTTAGTTGCGTGTGTTTAAGTTCAGTTTTTGGTTATGATTTTATTCTTTACATTTTGGTCGTGTGTGTTCAAGTTAAAGGTCGAGACATTTTTCAAGCGATCTCAAATCTTTGAACCGACCGGCCCTGGCGCCATACTAATAGGACCTTCTAGATAAAACCTCAAATTTTCCTACTGGTGTTCTGGAATGATGTAATGTACTACTAGGTACGGCAAACAAAAAGCCAGTACAAGCGCTTGCGCAACGGTAACGCAGGGCTCTGTGGTACCGTTTGCAAATAAGAGAGTAGAATAATGTTTATTCTAGACAAACAATCTTTATTTTAAATGTTTTGACGTTATTCAACTACACGGGATATTAAAACAGTGGTTTTTAAGGGCCAGTCCGCATAGGCCAATGAATAGCTCCCTAAGTTTATTATAAAAGTATAAGCTTGCCAAAGTGAGTCTAATTATTTTAATTAAAAAGGATGTGCAGAATACAACGGTAGTAGGCACCATACCCATTGCGAATGCAGAGAGCGCAACAATTTTGTTTTTTTTACAAGAGTATGGTAGTTTTATCCTAAAGAGATACCGTTTGATCTGACTTTATTGGTGACGAAAGGGTACTCGGTAATACGTAACTATTTTAGACATTTGCGTTATAATCGATGATTTAAACAGTATAAGACTATAGTACCTGGAAATTTATAGACAATACATTATATTGTAACTCATTACATATGGCGACTTCGGCCAAGCGAATGTATTGTCAGATTTGTAATAACGGCCAGGGTAACATAGGTTGTTCCAGGGTTTTCCTGTTCCGAAGTTTTCCTTGCTAGGGTGCACCTGGTTCCCCGGTTCCTAGTACCCGCGGTGGCGTGCGGTTTCAGTCGGTTCGAGTCCGATAAGCCACAGGAGGTGGTATCCATAGTAGTTTCCGCATGAAAAAAAAAAGAAAATGGTATGGGCTATATTTTTAACAAAAGTTTTAACGTTTATGGTTTTTTAAAGTTTGTCTTAACAAACTGTCATATCCTATTTCACATGCTTTGACGGGTATCGGAAGAATAAGGAAGCTCTCAATTCAACTGTTTTTTTTATTTGTTTCTTTACAGATTCATTATTAATGCACCGATAAAAAATCTTCATGATTGTCGATTATTTTCATTTGATACAATTGAAATTAACAATGAATGAAAGAAGAATACCTGTTATTTACCATTCCTTCTTTAATATAACGTATTAAAATTAAAGTTGGTTATTTTTTAATAACTGTCGGGAATATGTAACGAAATTGAAGTGATTTATTTATTCACGAAGTGGGATTGGTATTTAAAACCACTTACCACTTACATTTAACACTGAAATCACAACCACTTAATATCAAAAATAGAATAAAATTTAACAAACTTTAAACTCCACACTTATGGATGATGTACAAAATTGGGGGTGGGGTGGGGGAGAGGCTGGCATTTACCTACTAGTAGTACTTTAAAAATAACGCGAGTTCATATTGCACTTTGTGAAGTCATATCTTGTTTTATTTCAACATCCGGTTTACAAAAAGGATCGGTATCCTCATATGAGGCTATCGAAAAGATAAAGAAATGGAAAGAAAAAATTAGCAAATATTAGCACTCTAACTGTTATGTTGTCTGTACAATACAAACATTTTTCCTTGTTGCAACACCGTAGACATTCAAGGGAAAGCGATGACTAAACTTTATGTTTGATATAAACAAGTTTTGGTTGTTATTTTTAGCATATCTATCTATCTCTCTTTGTTTTTTTGTTTCATACATATCTCTATCCCTTTCTTCCTCTATCTATACGAGTATATATAATAGCTGGCCCGGCAAACATTGTGTTGCCATATTAAAAAAATAAAAAAAAGATTTAGGATTGGGTCAGCCTTATCATTTAGGGGTATGAAAAACAGAAGTTGGCCGATTCTCAAACCTACCCGATATGCACACAAAATTTAAAAAATATCGGTAATGCTGTTTCTTAGGAGATTGGTAACAAACACGGTGACACGAGAATTTTTATACATTAGATGTGTGTACGTTTGTGATAGATATACGTATACATATAAGTGTATATCCGTGGACTCATTATGTTTTCCCAACTCCTCCAATTTTCCTCTGATTAATTTCGTTGCGGGTTCCAAGACGTTTAATTTTTCCTGGGACCTCCCGAGCGCCATAACTGTGCAACGGTGTGTTCGTGGGTCACTGTTGTTGACCCTGGTGTACAGGAGTTAAAGTGGTGGGTGTGTAGGCGGGATTAGTCCCATATATCCTGTGATGATTGATTAAAAATACGAATCACCGACTCT
>PKRV01003933.1:184252-229789 GCA_003709505.1 Hyphantria cunea
TTCACGTGCTTGTCGTAATAGCCGACTAAGGAAGCAAATTACCAGGACAATAGCACTTCAAAGAGAAACGAGATTTGAAACAAACCCAATACCAATATGACCAGTGTCAAAACCATCTTAGGAGAGGTATATATCTAGCAGCAGATTGTTAATGGATGCCGACTGATGCTTTGGGGATATTCGACCATCCGGGAGGTCAGACCCGACAGAGGCCTTCTTTAGCCTGCCCACATTGGCCAAATGATAGCTCTCCCGGTTAAAATTATTACAGAATGAGCTTGCCAAAGTGAGTGTACTCTGCCTGTTGGAAAACATGAGCAGAATTCAAAAGTAGTAGTTACTATATTCAATGTGAATGCTCACTATGAGTCACTATGAAGATATATTAAGATGGTTCTGCAACATTGGGCCTCCAGTCTCGCAATAATTACGAAACATTTCTTTTTAGGTTGGTCTTCCGTGAGAGGGTAATACCGCCTCGGTCGAGCCTGCCCGTTCGTGCTGAAGTCAGCGTGGTTCTAGTACCTTGGACGAAAGCATAGCTATCTAAGTTAAGGTTCCTAAGTTAATAAAACTTTATTAATAACGAGCTTTGGCCATTTCCGGTGGCATGTCAAAAATTCCTTTCTTAGTACTCACTTACGTTATATGAAGAACCTACATGCAAAACTTCATGATTCTAGGTTCAGCGGTTTGGGCTGTGCGTTGAGCTCTGGGTATCTTAGATAGTCACCTATCCCTTTTATGTGTTTAGATGAAAAAAAAAGGTTCATTTCCTTATTGACTGCCTCGGTGGCCTAGCGGTAGCGTATGCGACTGCTGTTACTCGATGTCGATTCCCGGGTCGGATTAAATGTTTGTATGATCTGCAAATATTTGTTTCGGTGTTTGGGTGTTTTCTATGTATGATATGTATGTATTTACAAAAAAAAAGTATATAAGTATTATATCAGTTGTCTGGTACCCATAGTACAAGCTCTGCTTAATTTGGGACTAGATGGCGTTGTGTGTTAGATGTCGGAAATATTTATTTATTTATTTATGGTACAAGAGTTGCTATGACGTAATAAGTACATAGACACAAATTGAACGACCAACTCATGTGTGCGCCTGCGCAACTGGAGCTCGCTGCACCAATTTAACTTTTTAAACATGCGTGTGGATGTGTATAGAGTTGATGATGTATTTATGGTCATTTTAATTTATAGCGTTTTACATTGGCTAATTTAATAATATTATTTTAGTTTACAAATTTTTAACATTTTCCAAACTGCGATCGATCAGAGTGGCCTGCAAGCAATGTACTGGGATAGGCTAACGATGACGATGATGATGAAATATTAAAAAATGTTTGGTACATCATACTAAAACTAAAAACTAAAAGTGATCTATGTACGGTTGGGTCTTAATGTGCTATAATTGATCACCCATCTTTACACTGACCTGGCTAGGATTGCTTAACTTTGCTTTTATGCGGTTATAACTCATGAACCCTTCCGCTTCCCCCTTCCTAATACATGAAAATATTAAAAATACATAAGATTTTGTGTGCCATAATGGTATTAAAAAATCCAAAACAATTTTCTTCTCGTATTATTATTTATGTATCAGTATAAGTCAAATATACTGTTATTACAATTAATTTCGTACAATTCTGATTGAACCTACTAGGCTAGCAATTTGACTTTAATTATGCTAAATGGTGACCCTTTAACCTAATGTGGCTGTCATTAGCGACTTTTAGTGCCATTGTAGATATAAATAGCGGTATAAACTTCTTTCGCGAATATGACATGTAAACTTAAAAGGCTCATATCCGAAATTTATTAAAACGACACACAGCATAAAATGTATTACCATTGCAATATATCCGAAATTAAAATCAAGCGAGGTATTAAAAAAACGCCAAATTCGAAATTCAAATTTCGAAATTCGCGATAGGACGGTGCGTTGTCTCAATTAAAACTTTATAGCATTGTTATAAAATAAAAATGAACTGTATGAAGCGTAATATAGGGTTTGTTTTACTTTGTTTCAAGTGACGGCTTGAAGCCAACTCAAAAGTGTGTCACCGAGTTGAATAGCACTCGCAAGGCCGATCTATCTATGAATGCGCGTTCAAAACCACGGATGTTACTAGTATCTGCATTCAGAATCATTATTTTATTTACTGTAAATAAGTTGCAGCAAACATATTGCACAAAATAATATTTATTCTTCAGCAGCCGCCAAAGAGGACGCGTAAGAGATGGGTGAATTGTATTATGAAATTTTCAAGGTTATTTTCATTGCGCGTTCAAAACTGTCAATGTGCTTCAGTATTCTAAATTCAAAATGTTTATTGTACCATCATGAAAATAAATTATAGAAATTGTTACACAGTAAACAGATCGTGGAGCTACATAAGCTAAGCTCTGTAAATAATATTAATAAAGATTAAAAAAAAACACAGTACGTCTGTCTGTACGTGAATGAGATTGGTTCTATTGTTGCGGATATTTCTTTTCATCTAAATGTAATCATGACAATATCGTAATTTAAAAACAGAATTGACAATAAATTATTGCATTTTTGATAGCAGTTGAGTCGCCAGGTCTATTGTCTATTGTCACCCTTATCCACCAAGTCGTCAATACCCGAACAAGTAACAATCGACGCAGGACAGCAACTCTGCTACGAGATGGGAAACCTTTTAACAAATCCTATACTAACTCTGCCAGCCGTTCTGCGCAGATCATAACTCCACCTGGCCTGTGGACGTCCTACACTACGTTCGCCGAGACGCGGTCTCCACTCAAGAACCCGAGCTGGATGCCAGAAGGCGATAGGCTGATGATGATACTAAACCGTCTACCCAGCGTGGTACAGTAGGCCGAAACTTCCTTCTTAAGGAAAGCCATATGTTTATCAGTGAACTTTTTTTTTATGGAATAGATGGCAAACGAGCAGGCGTATCGCCTGATGGTAAGCGATTACCGCCGCCCATGAACACCCGCAACACCAGAGGCGTCACAAGTGCGTTGCCGGCCTTAGGGGATGAGGGGAAGGGTTGGATTATGTGCCTCCGGTATCGTCACTCACTCGGTGAAACACAGCGCAGGCGCTGTTTCACACTGGTTTTCTGTGAGGCCGTGGTATCACTCCGGTCGAGCCAGCTCATGCATGCCGAAGCGTGGCTCTCCCATGGTATAAACTAGGCTGTTAATGATGTTGTTAAGGAATAGACAGATAGATAGATAGAAAACTCTTTATTTGTACACCGTAATATAGATATTAAGTAAAAGTACAAAAATGACAAATGTATAATGTACAGAGGGCTGCCTTATTGCCGAAAGCAATCTCTTCCAGACAACCTTAGGATGGATCAAAAACTATCTGAGAGACTGTAGCAGTTGACGATGTAATGAGTTTTGAAAAATTATAATTTTGTGTAATTTCTAATTTAATATAATTCAAATTTGTAATAAATATAGAATGAATGGCAAGAAACGCTACAGCACAAGAAGGTACGGTGATGTTGCTTGAAGAATTTCAACATTTTAAACCGCTGTAAAATTTTATTATATTTATACACTATGAAACTAAAATGTACAATTTGCGAATCAATTATTTCTGAGAATCGTAATTACTTAATAATTTATCCTTCTGCATCAGAATAGAAGATAAAGACATTTATAGACTGTAGACATGCGCTTTGCTATAAAGCACAGATAATAATTTTTTTAAAGTGGGAGGGCCATGTTTCGACTTCCATGTATCGGCTTGATCGCAGTGATACCGCGGTATCACAGAAAACCTGCGCTGTGTTTTACCGAGTGAGTAAGGATATCGGAGGCCCACACCTCAACTCCTTCCTCACCCTCCCCACCCCCCAAAGGATAGCAACGCACTTGAGACGCCTCTGGTTTTGCGGGTGTCCATGGGCAGCGGTACAAAACTAAGTGCAGGCGTTATTTCAACCCGTTTTTCTATGAGGCTGTGGTATCATACCGGTCGAGCCGGCCACGTCTCCCACGGTTAGATCATTACTAAGCTTAATTCAGGGTTTGTTTTTCTTTGTTCCAAGATATGGAACATGTTCACTGGTGTGTCCTAGCCTTATATGGGTGTCAAAGTCCAATGCAGCCACAAATTTATCATTTATTGTTTGACCTAGACAAAATGATAGCGCTGCGGTTCAAGTTTTTAGCTATTATCTAGCAAGCAAACATATATACAAATACATAGGGTGTTATTTGTATTTTTTGTGATATATAGGCTAATGGTGACTCTTTGATAGTAAGTCATAACCGCCATACATGGAAACGTTCAATTTAATAAGTAGTTATAGTTGAATTACAGTCTTTTGAGTGCAAGAATTAGTGGAGGGTAAAGAGTTCACTTTTAGGGACGCAAATTTGAATTGGCCTGTGTTTCCTTGTATAATAATATATTATAGTCTTTAAAATATAGCTTGATCTCTGTGACAGCTGTCATTAGTGTCATTTTAGTGTTACGAGATATAGGTTTAGTGTATTTTTTTATATTTATAAAGTGCCTTACAGACTCGTTGGTCTAGTAGTTAGCGTAAGCGACTGCAGATTAACCATAGCAGCCCGGAGTATGGGATATGGCGGTGTTTCCCACCCGTGCCTCGTAGAGCACTTTAAGCCGTCGGTCCCGGTTGTCATGAACACCTATGGCAATCGTTATTGGGTAGTCAGTGCCCTGAAATATACTGATAACTTTTTTTTTTTTACTTGATGGAATGCCTTTACGCACTTCGCTCCCCCCCCGCGGGGACAGAGGGTTCGCTTCGTGTGGGACTCCTGACTGACTCGCCAGACTACCCACTAAACCACCAGGGTGTGCCACTCTGCGCCTGAGACGGGAGAGATCCGGGAACCGCTTTCTTACGCCATCCCGACCCCTCCCAGCGCCTGCCCGCACTGAAGCGGGCACCGTCTGATGGTAAAAACTCTCAATATAGGCGACACACGGCACACGCGCAACGTCGCCCTCTCGCGGCTGGCCTGTGAAGCGGATGGGGGGAAAAACCCGTCCCGCCCATCCGCGGCCAGACTCAGGGCGGCATGAGGCGCTGATAGGCCCGCCTATCAGCGGCTCATGCCGGGTCCGAGTGGAGATCGTCCTCCCGGGCCTTCTCCGCCGCCTCCTTCTGCGAGATGACTTCCTCGCAAAAGGTCGCGACCGCGGTAAAACTGCTCTCGCCGCCGGCCATGGAGCGTACGACGGCCGGCAGCGAGAGATCTCCTCCGATGACTGCAGTGAGGGCCCGACGCTGCGGCGCCCAAGTCCGCTGGGCCAAGTCCTCACTGCTGTCGCAGTGGTGGCAGGCGGGACTCAATTCCCTCCGCGCGACCGAGTGCAGGTACTTCCCGAAGCAACCGTGCCCGGAAAGCACCTGCGTCAGTCGGAAGGAAAGGGTCCCGTGCTGCCGCCCTGCCCACTCGAGGAAAATATACTGATAACTAGTTCAACCTTCCATTTCAGATCACCCTCAGGGTTGCGAAGGTCCGATGCCAGTCGCTCTGTTGAAAAACTGATATTCAGGTAAAACCGGTTGAATTAGTAGCCGACACCAAAATCTTGGGAATAATAAAGGCTAGGAAGATGATGATGATAATGTTCCTTACTTGTGTGTGATAAAATTGGCATGAAAATATATGCGATACAAAATTCAATCACTTGTTACAATTTACTTCGTCGGTTTCGAGCCATCTGCCGTAGAGAGAGACCAAGTTTTATGTTAAGGACTGTAGGTAATATACCCCTTGTAGAATATGAACCTAATGAGCCTAGGGGGAAGGCTCATTAGGTTTACCAGTGAATCAACGAAATGTATGTACGCGCATAACTTCTTATGGACTGCACCAAATTGGATAATTCTTTCTTTTGTGCGTTCGTTATTGTCAGGACAAGGTATGTATAGAAGAAAATTAAAACAAAATTGGAAGTGTTATATTTTCGAAGTCCGCCACTGTACACTACCCGTGGGAAACTCAGATGGGTATAAATACTATAATATTTTTGCCAGAATAATAAAAAAAAATACGAAAAAAGTATGGCGGTGCGAAGTTCGCTGGGTCAGTTAATTATATAAGAAAATAATTTCAGGAATAATTAATTACACAATTTTCCCCCAAGTTTTTCCCCACCCAAGGACGTGTGCTGAGAACTGCTGACCCCGTTTCGGGTGTCAGAACACAAAAACCATTATCACCTTGAAGGGACATTGCAACATATAAAAACGGCCGATTCAGATTGGTGACGAAACCCACAGAAGGCTGAATTTCTCTTTGACAATTAGATTTTGTACCTATTGTCACAATAGTTAAATCTTATCAACTAATTTTTTGTCTTAGTAATGCAATTTGAACACATTTTAACCGTGGGAGAACCACACTTCGACATGCATGGGCCGGCTCGACCGGAGTGATACCACGGCCTCACAGAAAACCGGTGTGAAACTGCGCCTTCGCTGTGTTTCACTGAGTGAGTGAGGATACCGGAGGCCCATAATCCAACCCTTCCCCCTTCCCTTCTGGTGTTGCGGGTGTCCATGGGCGACGGTAATCGCTTACCATCAGGCGATACGTCTGCTCGTTTGCCCCCTATAACATTAAAAAAAAACGTGGAAAACGAGCTTTAGTAAAAGTATAAAGTTTTAGTGAAGTCACCAGCGAACACAAATATGATGCTTGCATATGGAGAGGCTTGATCAGATTTATACCTAGGGTCTACACAAAGCCCGAGTTAAACAATTCTTTTACTGAGGAAGACAGCGAGGTTCTCTGTGCCAAACTTCCCAATTCCATGATTCTTGGGGCACAAAAACCAACAAAGTGTCAACGAAGCACTGATCCATTATGTCAGCAATTCAAGATGGCAGCTCAGAAAACTTATTTGTCTGTTGTTAAAATATTCATAACCAGGATGTAACTAATTTTAAGTCATGAGGCGGATTTAAAAGATACCTTTGCCTTTTTATGTAAAAGCAAAAAATAAATTCAAATTAGTTATCTTGTTCCTTCCCACTTAACACAACAAGTAATTGTTTCGAAATTCAAATTAATTATGTTTTCTTTTTTTAAAACAAGAACATTATAAAGTAAGTACATTCGACATGACATACAGTATGAATGAAATACAATTTCGTAATTTAATCAAATACTTAAACTTTTGCAACGAAACGTGCAATAAAATATTTGTCTCCCTTCTTTTCGATTCGAACCTCGAACGGGCGTGACGTCATCGGTATAAGCGCGCCATGCGTGCCCGCACACATACGCGACCGTTTAAATGATTTCATTTAGTGCGTTTAGATACAGTTCTGGGCTAGTTACTGTCTAAGGTACAATATTAGACAAGTGTTTTAAATTTAGAATGTTAACTTTCTAATAAATATACGATGGTAAAGTTGCCATACTTGATTACTTCTTTTAACGCTCCCCTTAGGTCATAAGTTGTTTAAATTTATCTTTGCTTGAAACCTTTTTCTCATTGTTTCAAGTCCCAAAATTAATTAACGATTTATTGGATAAGTAGCTAACAAGATTTAGTTTTCCATAACGTAACTGTGACGATGTAGTTATTGGGTAACGATTGACCATAACTAACGATTATTATTTTGTAATATTAGGTTTTTTAGTATTTGCTGGAACGGACTTAATATTTATATTATACCACCACCGATCCCCACATAAGACCACGTAAAGTGAGGTCTTATGTGGGGATCGGGCTGCATTTGGGTATAGTGTTTCTGATACGTATATATTTATTATATATAAGTATATCCATCAGTAGTTCGAGTATTAGACGGCCGTATGTGGGTGGTCTATTCTCATGAGAACTCTTATTAAGAAAAATAGAAATCATTTGTTACGTGAGTAGTTTCCTCGCCTTATAAGCCAATCGGAAGTGAACAACAGTTAGCAATATTATACCAACATTAACAGCCAATGAGGTGGTCAGGTGAAAGTATTGCCAATTCTGACCACTACAATTGTTTTATTACGGGAAAATAATATCTAAGTCACCGTAAGAGTGGTTTCAGATTAGCGTTTAATACGCGCGTATGAAATACTCGTTTTTGAAAACGCTTGTAGGAGTACCCGTATCGCAGTATTCATGGATTAGGAATACAGAGGAATACGCTCATCCCTATATCTTAAGCATACATCATCATCATCATCATCATCATCATCATCAGCCTATCGCAGTCCACTGCTGGACATAGGCCTCTCCAATTTCACGCCACTTAGTTCGATGTATGGCTTCTCGCATACGATGTAGGAAAAAACAAAATATACTAAAACAAACTACCCAGGATAACAAGCACTGGAAAGGGAAGTAGAACTTGGCACACTCTTTATAAGTCTATTAAAAAATATAAATATTCCGGACATCTAACACACAACGCCATCTAGTCCCAAACTAAGCAGAGCTTGTACTATGGGTACTAAACAACTGATATAAATACATATATACTTTTTTTGTAAATACATACATATCATACATAGAAAACACCCAAACTCCGAAACAAACATTTGTAGATCATACAAACATTTGATCCGACCCGGGAATCGAACCCGAGACCTCAAGAACAGCAGTCGCATACGCCACCGCTGCGCCACCGAGGCAGTCAAATGATGATGATGACGATCTAGTAATGTTTAGTGGAGCTATTTGTCACACGCGTAACTTGTGCTAGCATTGATATACATACATATGTTGTATAGAAGACGAAGGTATCCGCGCGAAAAAATACTAGTCTGAAATTACTCTGATATTGATTGGTACTCGAAGTTGCAAACAAGGTTAGTTAACCGACTGCATAAAATGGAGGTTCTAAATTTAATTTTATTGAGTGATGTTATGGTTTAGTAATGTGACCGTCGCTGGCGACCGTTAGGTGTCGGTATTTCTTTTTATGTAATAAGGGGCCAACGAGCAGACGTATAGCCTGATGGTAGGCGGTTACCGACGCCCAGGTACTCCCGCAACACCGGAGGCGTGACAAATGCGTTGCCGGGATGGAGGGAGGGGTTAGGGTATCACTATTGTCGAGGCGGCCCTTTCATACCGAAGCGAGGCTCTCCGATGGAAATCGTATGGAGATATGGGCGTAAGGTTGGAAAAATAGGATAACTACAAGGAAGTTCTTTATAGTTTATTACGATTTAAGCGCATTGGAGTTTTGATATTTATCTTAAACGTTATTTATATTAGGCGCTCATAGCCCAGTTGCACTCGGTGATTAGAAACAATCACCGAGGGTAAGCAACGATGGCGCGGTCAGTACCTGGATGGGTGACCGCTGGTGGCATGTTACCATGAGCGTCTCCGTGATTCGGAGGTCACGTTAAGCAGTCGGTCCCGGTTGTTATCATAGGATAACAGTCGTGAAGCTTAGTTGGAGGCCTTCGGGCGGCTTAAAAACATCCAACGGTAAGATTACGTAGCCACAACGTTGTCTTGCCAGTCCCCAATCCGCACTTGGCCAGCGTGGGGACGTATGGCCTTAACCCTCTCCTGAGAGGAGACCCGAGCCCAGCAGTGGGACATTATGGGTTGTTGTTTGTTTGTTTGTTTACTTTATTAGGAAGGAATTATTGCAACCCGAGATTTTTTAAAAAGCCACAATATAAAGAGCCTCTATTAACAAGGTTTTTGAAAGCATTTTTGTGTTTTGCATGGCTCGTTAGCTACTTATACAAATTAACGAAAAGAAAATGTATTTATAATTAAAACTGATCGGTGTTAAGATTATAACTGGGACAAAGATTGCGATATTGGTGCCCTTGAGTTAAAAATGTTAAACAACGAAAAAGATTCATAAAACACTTTGACATTGTTTTCTTTACAATAATCTGAGGTGATTACGAATTTCCTTTATAATGCTTAGGCGTTTCAATCTAGATATTTGTTGAATAATTTAATTTTATCTAGACTAATAACTGCGGTTTCAAATAAGTTTGTTACTAAATTTTGACGATAAAAATACTAGTCCCATCAAACCTGTGGAAAAAAAAGAAATGAAAAAAGAAGATTCAAGCGCCGATCCCTTTTAAATTCATAAATAGGGTGAGATGGCGATGAGAAACCCCTACAAATACTATATACTAGTCCTGTTTAGAAACAAACTCTGGGCTAAATGTCATATAACTGTCAGTTTAGGCATGATAGAGTTACCATGGGAGAGCCACGCTTCACGCATGAATGAGCCGGCTCAACCGGAGTGATACCACGGCCTCACAGAAAACCAGCGCTTGAGTTGTGTTTCACCGAGTGAACGCCGGAGGCCCATATTCTAATCCCTCACCCATCCCACTCCCCATCCCCCAAACGCCGGCAACGCATTTGTGACGCCTCTGGTGTTGCGGGTGTCCATGGGCGGTGATAATTGCTTACCATCAGGCGATACGTCTGCTCGTTTGCCCCCTATTTCATAAAAAAAAGTTACAAACATCCACCCACCACGCATTTGTTTTCATCAGGGCTGTTTATCGTTAAAGAAAATTAACAGCCTAAATCGGATTTACCAAAATGTTATATTTCTATGCAACACTCTCAATAAAAAGATAATATGATCTTCCATTACATTTGAGAGAAACTATAAAAAAGAAACTAATGCAAAGAAATTACGTCATTTCGTCTATCTCCTGACCTAACTCGCTTTATTATATGATCTAAACGCAGCATACATGTCACACCCTCAGTTATATAAGTGTTACTATCACATACTTGCTAGGCTAGACTAAACGCAGCACAGTGCACACACATGCAGCTAATATTATCATATCAGTCTCCGAGTACCTGAGTGCACGCTCCACGCATGCGCATACGTAAATGTGTATACTGCAATAATAAGACTTGATACTAGAGTATTTCTTTTTCAATATTTTATATTTTTGTTATTTAATTTTTTAGGTTTGGTTATAAATGTGAAAGATTTCTGGGTTTTTATTCTTTAAAAACGGAAGAAATGTGAGACGGAGATTGAATATAGACTGCGCGTAAATTACTTTTGTTTCCGGAAAAAACTAAATTATATTATTCAATGTAGGTATTTTAAACCAAATTTATATACGTGAGAAAAATAAATAGCATTTTTATATGTCATCTCTTCCTGCAGCAATTATGAACAGTCACTTACTTATATAAAATGAAGCAATTATAAAAATAATTACTTATTTATATATTAAAAAGTTGTAATTATATTTTTAAATAAAATAGTTACTAAAAAAGTTGCGTAAGTATAATACTTTTGTAACAATCTAAATTTCTAAAGCCATTATTATGTGTACAAAGTAAAAGTAGTTTAGCTATTCTTTCTAAAACGTGTGATGACATGAAACAGAACTTGTTTGTGTGTTTTATGTTGTATCTGTGTGCTTCCTATTATATAAATATTTAAGTAATAACATGTTTA
This sequence comes from Hyphantria cunea, assembly GCA_003709505.1. NCBI lineage: Eukaryota > Metazoa > Arthropoda > Insecta > Lepidoptera > Erebidae > Hyphantria > Hyphantria cunea. The sequence goes on from PKRV01003933.1 coordinate 195,687, forward strand.
TTTGAAAACATTAACCTCTGTAGTAGGAAGCTGTCATGTAATAAATTATGATAATGCAAATTTTTTGTTTTAGATTCAGATATTTTCTAGTTGGAGATATGAATTTCTTTTAATATACATAACAAATAAACAACAATTTTAGCAAGTCTTTTGATTCATTAAAAAAAAGATTGTAGCTGTAGAAGAATGTAGGTTTTAGTTTTCAATATCAAATGCGTGGTTCTCCTAATAACTTGCATTAATATTAGGTATACATTATGTATAGTAATGGTAAAGGCGTTGGTCTTGTGATAATATGGTTACTGTTTCAAGCATGTGCTTAGCTGGAGGGTTAACAATAATAATAGCAAAAAATTAAAGAAAAAAGAAGTTATTACATATCCTATAAAAAACTTACATTTGCACAAAAAATTTATTATTAAAATACAACTCGTTAAAATTTATTATTATTGAATTAACAAAAAACAGTTATGATAACAAACATAAGAGTCTCACAAAAATGGTCACCTACCGTATCAAGTATCAAGATTTGTCGGATGCCGTAGGCTCAGGCTATATGGGTCTTGGCCAGGCAACTTTTTCTTGCGCGTACTTTAGTACTAAAACGACCTGTCACATGTTATGGTAGCCTAGTACTTCGGTACGTGTGTGTGTTTTATTTGTACGATGTTTGGACATTTTGTTCGCCATTTTGATGTATTTCAGTTTATTTATATTGATAACGTTTTCAATACGTTTGTTATCTATTAATGAATAAAATTTGACTCTGTTTAGAGTTAGTTTAGTTTTCCTAATGTTTATTAACACGCCGTGGACATTCATGTTTTTTTTTAAAACGTAAAACAAAGTTACTCGAATTCGAATAAAAATAACAAAGGATTATATTTTTCAGAAGAATTAATTAAAGAAATTACCTTTCATTAAGCGATGTAAGCAAAAGTAAATTTTCTTGGCCACATCACGAAGTTAACTGGGATGATCAAAAAAACATATCACGTTTAGTCGATTACAGTAAAAATTAATCGATTTATTGATTTGATCTACCCATGTAATAAAATACTGCTTACTAATTTTTACCAAACTAGAACGTCCGGTAATTCAACACTATGCAAAATAAGCTATAACAGGTATTGCCAGTTCGCGAATTAGCCCATTGTGCAGGCGAAGCGAGTTTTTTTTCTTTGTCCATCAACCCCCTAACTCATATCAATTTAAATTAAGAACTAGTCAGTGTGACCCTTGTAAAAATGTTGCATCTGCGGCAACGAGAACAAATTATGAATGTCAATAACCGGATTAGAATTCTTTTTTTAAATTTTGAACGTGGTAACAAGAACACCTTGCCAAAAAAGGATTTTTATAGTATTTTTACTCTGTGCTTATTGTGCATAGATTATATTTTTTAGAAATGTTCGATGTCTTAACTTCTTCAGCTAGGTAGTAGAGTCACGCTGATTTCAGCACGAACGGAATGGCTCGACCAGGGCAGTACTTCCCTCACAGAATAGACCAAATGGTGAGTACGAGACCGGAGGCCCAATGATGCAGAAGTATCTTTATAGGCCGTCATAGTATAGGTCCCCAAGCTGCATTGTCTTTTACCACAACTCTTGGATTCTGTTAAAGCTTTCAATCAGGCAGAATAGTAAAAAAACTGAGTTATTATCGCTTGGAATTATTGTTTGATCGATGCGTCACTGTTTTCTTAACTGACGATTTACGAGTCTAAAGGGAAAGTAAAATCAAATGTCTTGTAAAGAAAACTAATGAAATATATTTCATTTTTAAACTTAAATCGTTTTAAATGACAACTTAACAAACTCAATCATAATTCAAAATGGGAGGATACTTCAAAGACAACTTAAAGATTATTACTTTTATTCATTATTAAAAAATTAGACTGCGCATGTGACGCGACTAGCGCAGTGGTAGCGTATGCGACTGCTGTGCTAGAGGTCTCGGGTTCGATTCCTGAGTCGGATCAAATATTTGTATGATCTGCAAATATTGGTTTCGGAGTTTGGGTGTTCTCTATGTGTAATATGTATGTATTTATGAAAAAAAAAAGTATATATGTATTAGTATCAGCTGTTTAGTACCCATAGTACAAGTTCTGCTTAGTTTGGGACTAGATGGCGTTGTGTTTTATAATGTCCGAAATATTTATATTTATTTATTATTTAAATAAATATCTCGTCAATTTCTCTTTGTGTTCTAAACGACGGCCTGTAATACAATAACAACGTTTACTAAAAGAACTGGTATGTTCTCTGTTACGCAACTACATATTAAAAAAAGAAACCCACACTAGGGTTTTCACTTCATTAAAATCAAGCCGCCATTTTGTGCGCCCAAATTGAAGGTTAAAATTGACAGATTATACACATGATTGAAATGATTCGAAATCGAACGAGCGAATGAGCGAATGAGATGAATTGTAATTTAATAAAAAGGAAAATTGTTAACGTGAAAGTTTTAATTGCAGTAATGAGTAGTTAATTTTATAAGATTTTGGAGATCTTGAACTTTCTGTATGTGTCTTGTTGCAAGATCGTTGGCGTTTTAACACCTGCTATAAAACGACATCTTGCTACAAAGCCCCACGTCTTATTGTCCAGCTATTTTCATAAATAACTCTGTTAGGATATGGTGTGGAATTCATCCTTTAAATAATTCGACTTGTCCAATTGAAATCCCGATAATTATCCATCTAAAATTTAGTCCGTGGGAGAGCCACGCTTCGGCATGAATGGGCCGGCTCGACCGGAGTGATACCACGGCCTCACAGAAAACCGGTGTGAAACAGCGCTTACGCTGTGTTTCATCGAGTGAGTGAGGATATCGGAGGCCCATACCCCAATCCAACGCCCCCTATCCCCCTCACCATTCCCCTTCCCCCCAGGCCGCCATAGTGTGGGTCACCATGCTGCATTGTTCTTTTTCGCATTGAGGATGGTGACCACCACTCTTGGATTCTGCTCATGCTTTCCATCAGGCAGGGCTGAGTCATTTTGGCAGCTTAAATATATTAAAAAAAATAAAAATAAAAACCATACTAATATTACAAATTTGAAATAACTCTGTCTGCCGTGAAAACATGACAGACGTTGTGTTTTCACGGCTAAACCACTGTACGAATTTTAAAACAAATTTGGAATGAAGACACTATGATTCTTGAGGAAGGGCGCAGGCGCTTTAGCACGATAACAGCCAGACCTTGCCTAGTGCAGCTAATTACAGCCTAATGATGGAGAAGCGACTCAACAGGCCACCATAGTTTGTTTATGCTTTCCATTAGTAGAGTCAGTATGGCAGGCTCAAATAAAAAACTACCACAGCTTTAACCTTTATTTAATACTTTCTTCAGTTTCCACAAGGATTTAATAAGATATAAACAAAATCGAGAGATGAAAATGACAAAAAGTGAGGTTAATGTCCTACGTCATCGATCCGCGATATTATTTCAAGAATGCAAGTCATCGACACACCCGCGCCCATAGTGACGTCAAAACCGTTACGTCATAGCAAATATGGCTACCCATTCATACATTCTGGATTCACTTTAACAACAACCACTCCTTAGAAAGGAGGTTGACATTCTCGATTGACACTTTATTAAAAACTATATCGAGTACTATATCAATTCTTTTACGAAGATAATGATTTCCAGAATTTTCTTTACTGTTTTCTAAATTCAAAAAAGGAAGTGTGAAGGAAGTGTAGTTACTAAACGTAACACATGCCATTTTTATAGATATTGTGACTTTTATTTGAAGTTTAATGGTTTTTTAATCTATCTATGTTAAATCGACATATAACAATAAGACAGTTGGATTGTGTTTAAGTAACTTGTTTGCCATGGCATATTTTTTTGTGAATTTTGTGAAAATAACCTCTTTGTTTAGCCAGCGTTGCATTTTTATACAGAAATTTGTACAGGACAATACATACTTTCACTTGAAACACTATTTTTATTACTCATTGTAATAATATTATTCAACATGTATAAAATATACGTATTACATATTATATAAACAACACATAATGTAATACAGTGAAGAACAGCTTAAGCATAAAATATGTAGTAACTTTTTTTGTAGAATTTCATTTTGCAATCGGTTAATAAAAACACGACGATCTTAAAATTTTTGGAAAGTACAACCCTACGTTGCTTTCTCAACACCGAAATGCTGAGTATGTCCTTTATTGTAATTTTCTGTGCAATAATAAAACGCGCCCGTCTCGTGAAAGTACTGCCGAAATGTCAATTGGAGCTTTTTAAACAAGCTGATCTAAAGGCGACTGGCCGAACGTGGTTATCAATGTCATTAAAAAAATGAAATGATGATTTGTAATTTTGTCAACGTTCTTTGCTGAATTCTCAACGCTCTGAGAAAAAAAATTAAAATGTCAGTCATAGTTACTTATGATTAAGATTTATTGTCTATCAAAGTATGTACATGTTCAATGGCTGTATTTAATGAAATTAATGATGTAAATGGAACCCTATATTAAAGGTGTTAAAGGTTAATATAATAAAATATATTTCATACTTGATCTATTGGGAAACTTAAGTAATAAGACTAATCTTTAATTTATATAGCACTAACACACTGGACACTAACATGCTGATCAGCTTAAATCTAATAACCGGACACGAAGAGTTTGTCGTCGAAACGTTAAGAAGAAGAAGAAGAAGATATGCCCACGGCTCCAACCACGTGTTGTCGGTTATCGCGGTAAGAAATAGTGTATGGCCCTCTTCAAGAATCAAAGTATCCCCAATGAAATTCAAGATGAGGAACATCCAGCCCAAAGCCAGTGAAAGTCCCGTCAAAATCAGACCATCCGTTTCAGAGATAACTGACTTAAGCCACAGAAAACCACTAACTAAAATATTTAAAAAAAAATTGTTTTTAAGTAAGTACGGTATATAATTTGAAATGCATCTAGTGAAAAGCTTTTAATTTGAAATTATAAATAGACACTTCAGTTTTATTAAATTGTATAGACGGTCTGCAACACGTGTGGGTTGCCAGACAAAAAAAAATGTTACTATTTTAACAAACAGGAAACGCAAAAGGCGGTGTTTTAAACGCCAAACCATAGATGCATCACTCGACTATCAGTATCGCCCAGTAATCGATGTTATTTGTATATTTGTAGTTTCGAAGCTCCGCTATCTCGAGGGCACTGAAGCGCCATATTAATTCAACCAATCTATTTTCTATTTCAATCTGATGTAACACTATCTGTGCTCTACAGTTTCATCTACGTTCATCGTCTCTGCTCTGCTCCTAATATTCGTAGCGTGATGTTTAATAGATTGTATTAATCTTGAATAAATAGTCTATTTAATGCAAAAAAATGATTTCAATTTGACGTTTAGGTGTAAATATTTCGTGTTAAAAGTCCAAAATAAATTATTATTATTTTAACATTAGAAACAGATGATTATTCAATATTCAATGTACAAGATTTAGGTGTTACATAAAACAAATTTTTAAATAATTATACAATTAGAACCAAGTTTTAGATAGATAGATAGAAGGCATTTTATTTTAGTGATCTGCCTGATCGGTAAGACCTGTGTTTCGAATTTCGAAGTTTAGAAATGACGTCAATGTTGTTCTTAAAAATGTACTACATTTCGAATATTATTCTAACACAAAGTCCTTAAGCTATGTTTATCAGAACTATAGACAAAACATTTTTGTCAACCTGACGTTTCTAAGTCACTTAAGCCTTAATACTTTTATCTTTTGTAAATTATAACTATAAAATATGAATTTTCCTAAAAATTCACACAAAAAGATTTAGTACAATATTAGTTTTTATATCAATAAAAAAACGAAAACTCATGTTAATAAATATATTTTTTTTTAATTTAAATACTTTTTTTTTATTTACGTCACGTTATTACATTATTTATTAGTTACAACCGACCTTTATTACTATCAGGTACCAGGACAGCATCACTCAAAAAAGATGAATGAAAAACATTTGCCAAATAAAACAACATTACATTACTGTTCAGTGGTTACAATTGAAGCGTCACCTTCTATTAGACAGTTTTAATAGCAAGACATTCGTTATATCCAATTGGGTATACATTCAGGGTCTGGTGATGACTCAAGAGTGAAGACTCGTGCTTTTAGGGGTATATCATGACCATATTTTCAGCCGAAAGACATGAGATTCATGACATAACTACAGAAGAAAATGAATATACAGGTAAATGAATATACAAGGCAACGGATCGTAGAGAACTTAGAGGCAGAAATTTGGGGGGGACGGGGGCTTTATGGTTAGTTTTTTTATGGGTTGGATGGCAAACGAGCAGCCATATTGCCTGATGGTAAGCGATTACCGCCGCCCATGAACACTCGCAACACGAGAAGCATCACACTTGCGATTTGAGGGATGCGGAGGGGGATGTGGGAGTCCCCGGTATTATGATCAGACATCCCTCTTGTTTAGTCCAGTTACCTTCCTCATCGCTGTTCAACGATATTTTGGTCCAAATACCGATATGTAAACTATATGGCTCTACCTGGGTTGAAACTATTTAACTAATTAGATTATAAAACAAAAATAGAAAAAACAAGAATTGCGAATACGAATAGAAGACATTCGTCAAATGAAAATGCGAATGCGACAATCTTTACATTATATAAAATGAATCTTTTGAACTGAGTAGTCAACAGATTTAATTTTTTTTTTTTTTTTTTATATTTAATCTGCCAAAATGACTCTGCCCTGCCTGATGGAAAGCATGAGCAGAATCTAAAAGTGGTGGTCACCATCCTCCATGCGAAAAAGAACAATGCAGCATGGTGACCCACACTATGGCGGCCTGGGGGGAAGGGGGATGGTGAGGGGGATAGGGGGCGTTGGATTGGGCTATGGGCCTCCGGTATCCTCACTCACTCGATGAAACACAGCGTAAGCGCTGTTTCACACCGGTTTTCTGTGAGGCCGTGCTATCACTCCGGTCGAGCCGGCCCATTCATGCCGAAGCGTGGTTCTCCCACGGTAAGCGGTTTTCAGTAATAGATTGATTGATTCAAGTGAGAGGTTTGTATGTGTGATACATGCATATTATATTAAAGGAAATCCGATAATTACAAAGAGTTCCATGCGAACCCAGGTTGGGTTGCTAGTTTAAAATAAAAGCTTATTGCAGTGACACTTTTAGATACTATTGAATGACAGACTCGTTCCCGTTGAGAGATCGTTTTTTGTTTTTGCGAAAGACGGTCCCCATTTCATGTCATCCACATTTTTTATATTTTTATCCTTAATTCCATCACGACAAAGACTTGAAGACTCGAAGACTTAGAATTGAAGACTTGAAATACTTGACATTGGCAGAAATAGCTGATCCGGCTGATTGCCATATCATCATTAAAAGAAGAAGACTCGTTCCCGCCCTTTTCTCTGTGTTGGTTGTTAAACATAAAGACCTATAGATATCACAGTGAACATAGAGGAGGGAAGTGGCAGGTAATGATAAGGCTTATAAATTTAAACTAAGTATAGCAATCGGATTTATCAAATTTTTGTTTAAAATATTATTAAATTGGTTTTTTCGTTCGATTTTTCGCTTAATTTTTTCACAAATAGCCTGTAAAAATGCCATCAGATGATGAAATCAGATAATATTTTATATTAGAATTCGGTATCGAACTTAACGTTTTCATGTCATGTTCGTGTTCTGTTAGCCCTTAAGTCTAATTATCTAAATGATATCTACAATATATTGATATTCGGAACACAGGAATCGTTAAAAATGTTTCTAAGGTAGGCTAATGCATGCACATAAATAGATGTTCTAATTTAAAAAAAAGATAATAACCGAGTGAAGCGGTATGCTTCACCCGTTTCAAAGTTCAAATTTAGAACATCAAATGACTTTGACAGTTTATTTTTTCTTTAATGTTTTGCAATAGAGAACAATATTGCAAGGAAAACCGCACAGTTAGTAATCTTTGAACCTATTCATATATTAAAACAGTCAATGACGGTTTGCGACTACACCGAATGCCTGACATTCCCTTTATCTTACTCAATGTACGAAGAAATAAAAATTAACAGAGTCATATTACACAGATGTAAATATAGAAAGGATCTATTAATTTTAGGATAGAGTCAATTTTCGTTATAATCAAGAGCCTTTAATAGTAAGTTGAACATAGGCCTCTCCTTAGCAAGGAGGTTTGGGTCTACACTATCATGCTGGCCAGACGGGTTGGTACAGAGTTTGTTTTAAGTTTTCCTTCTCTTTGCAGTGAGTATTGCGGAGTTTGCTTCCTTCGTCAGTTCTTACGACATTAGCGGGAGGAATATACGTGGTGACAATTCGTATTGTTAATTCTACCACACGGATGTTTTCTTTTTCGTTTTACATAAAATAATTGAAGACGAAGTGTTATTATAATGTACGACACTAGGAGCTTTTATAAAAAAAATCTTAGTATTTTATTTAGTATTACTACTTTTGTTGGTGATTTTCTTTTTGTCATATCACTGGCCGCACAGGAATATTTCCCAAGAGTAATTAAAAAAAAGAAATACTAAGAGATATTAACTCAAATATTGTAATCAACACTTTATCATTCGTTTTTCAAATAATTTTTCTTTACAAAATCGGTTTTTAAATAACCGTTCTAAAATGTTTGAAGAATAATGCAACGAGAATGTAAGTCCTCAACCGAATAAAACAAAATTATGCAAGTTTCAAATGTTGCAAAATTTATATTTTTGCGTGGGAATACGTGTGACTGACATACCTGTATTGTTATTTTAAATTCAGAATGTATACGTTTTAATAAGATCTGTATCAAACAATTATATCGGCCATGTGCATGTTTTTTTCCTTGGCAACATTTAATATTAGAGGTTTAATATAAAAAATCTATTTGCATGACGAGTACCACGCTGGCCATTTAATATAAGGTTTGTATCGAGTTTTTCGTTAGGTCAGTTACGCCAATCGCGGGATGTATAGAGGTGTTGACAGTCTATATTTTTAATCTATCATCATATTGACCACAATTTTGTAAAGGACATTACAATAATGGGAAAGCTTTTAAAAAACAACCTAACTCTGACGACTCTTTGGTCACACTCATCTAATTTCATTCACAAAAAGAAGTTATCAAAAACTTTTTCCTGTCCCTTTTTCATAGACTAGATTAAAAACTCAAAAGATTGTTTATGCCCGTGGTAATTGGTACATGTAGCCGTTGACTTTAAATAAAGTAATGAATATCTTTAACACAAAAGGCTATAAAATAATTACGAAATAACACCGCGGAGACACAGCCGAATTTTAATTGGTTACTTTCTTAACTTGCGTAACAAACTATATGTGAAACAATTATGTATGTATATATATAATACCGGAAAACATCTTTGGACCCTCACTTTCTATTATTTTTTTATTATTTTATTACAGTTTTGTTTGATGTTACTCGTCTTTTAACTCGCATGTCGATCGGAACTTTTTAAGGATGTAGGATTTAATGACAGTTTTGACATTTCAATTATTATTATTTTTATCTGGTAATGAGAACGCGGAAGAGTGTTAAATAATGAAATTAGTAAAAAAATATTTTCTCTTTAAACTACTTATATAAAAGAGAATAGATATTGTTTCAAAACTACAAATTAGCTGAAAAGTGACAGGAGCTGTCATAACTGGCATTACGTGACAGTTTTATTTTGACTTTTAATTTTTGACTACTTTTTTGAAATTTCATTTCAAAATATACATTAAATGGCTCAAATCTTCTTAACATAAATGGACACACTAAGATTTTAGTATTCATTAAATAGATTGATACTTTCAATATATATTTTTAAAACGAGTGTTCGTAATAGAAACTTATTTAAAATATTAAAAACCCAACCACTGATTACGTAGAGGACTTCTTAGATTTATTGACTTTATATAAGCCTTGCACCTTTCATGTAGCCCGTGTGGTGAAAGAATTTGTTCATATCCAGTTTGGGGCAAACTTGTTGTCCATTCGACATTTGTAACTAAAAAGCATGTACTTTAATGAACACAATCACAATATTTGAAATCCTTAGCACTGCTTTTACTAATTAAACTAATTATTTTTGGCCTGAGATAGATTTCTACTATGTAACTATGTTTTTATAACCTATAACTCCCTTCATTCTCATTATCTTATAGTTTATCCATTTTTGAATACATCAAAAGCATTGCTTTACTTTTTTTTTAAATTAACGTTGTAAAGCTTGCCCCAAACCTCTTATTAAGTGGAAATTACCTTTAATACTCCCACCTGAAGTGTGAGGCTGCTGGCTCTGCTGCACGTTAGTCTGCTCCAACTTGCTCACCGAGTTCCACATATCGAACATGTTCAGCATGTTGGCCCTATAGGACCCACAGTATCATACCATAACACTCACACGTAACACTTAATTACACGATCATCCATTTTTGTACACTGGAATAATTTATTTATTTAAAGTGTCAAAATTGTTCGACCGTCGTACAAAAATTTTTAAGGCCTACGTCACTGATCCCCGGTTTTTTGTAATTTTTTGTTGTATTGCAAATTTTTTTTTAAATATAATAATTATAAATTTTTGCTACCTATAAACTTTCTCAAATGCTCAACTAATGTAAATACTATATTTTTTTATATTTATACTACTTACGGATTTTATACATCAGTCTAAAATTTCGATCGTAAGGTTGGGTTTATTTGCTTGGGAAATATAATTGTGTATCACTAATTTGTGTTTATATTATATTTATATTAAAAACTAAACGATTTTGTGATTATATATTGCGTATAAAGTTTTTATATTAAATTTGTGAAATATTTTTTAGTCGTATTGTCATGAGTTATACAAAATGGTTGGTGTTTAATATATAACATTGAATTGGTATATTTTTTGTGACGTGCATGCGTTTTTTCTTCTTCATAGTTCGTGAAATCGTGGAATAGTGTCCCCCTCACTTGCGATCGATCTACATTCCTTCACAATTTAACATTTTGAACACAAAAAAATTACTTTTATATATAAAAAATATAATCCAACTCAAATTGTGACGTATTATGAGTTTCTCCTTGGTCACGTTCCCGCATGCACTGAAATGCAGTTGCAGCGTGGGGGTTTTTCATTTGGTTTCAAGAGGGGGGCTTGAAGAGGCGGGGGCGGATGTGAAGCTCGATTCTGCGCATGCCCGGAATCGATCCCGCGTGGCCACTGAGGTATACCAACTAAAGCACTACTTTTCTTTACTTTGCTATAGCGACCGCATGGAAATGAAGCACGGGTATGGATATATACGGCCTATTATGTCATTCACTCTTTGATGTTGCTAGGCTGTATGTGGGTGTCTGTCTGTGCTTTTGTTGACCGTCGTTTATTGAGTGTTGCCACACTGAGGGGAGTGAATAATGTTCGTATTTTGAATTTGTTTGGTTTAAGGTTGGATAACTAATTTTTCTGTGTTTCCAAGATGGAAGATCTGTGTACAGTGGGAACTTCATGTTAATAGTTACATGTTTAAATGGTATTAAAGTGTTATAAATGGGATATTTCTTAAAAGTAGAAGTAGTTATGAACATAATTATTACATTATCTCTCTAGTTTTTACTTGATAGCTTATTTGATTGATTCTGAAGTAAAGTCTTAGGTATTATTTAAGTAACATCGACACATGTATTAGCTCTCACAGGCGGAACAGTGAAATTAAACATGGCTTTAACTGCGGAGAAGACCATTTCGTATATATGTATATAAAAAACCATCATAGTTATTAGAACTAAAAGTTGTATTAATTAAATTACCTAAAGATTAAATAAAATTATAGGGTGTGTTTACTTAGAAGTGTTTAGTACACCTCTGCCTACCTTTCCTAAATATAGCATTGCCATTTGCTATATCTTTACCAGAGAAAGTCTACTTACAACCAACATTCACACACCCACAGTAAAAAATACCTATCAACGGACGACAAAATCCGCCGAAACTCTTAATCATGAGTTGTGCGTGCGAGTCAGTACGACACATTACGCAAGATCACGTTACGTCGTGCGCTTGCGCATACACACACACATGCGACGACGCACACGCGTGCAGCGATGAAAGTCGTCGCTTTTGGAGGTTGGTAAACAATACACAAGAGTTAGCGGGGAGTGGGAAGCGGATGAAATCGCTAAATATGGTGTTTGTTGTGATATATATAAAACTATACGAAATGCTGTTATTTATCTTATAATAATTGATAAAGGTACATAATTGTTAGATCATCATATTACTTAGATATTTCTTGTCTCTAACATAAATAAAAGACTAATGCTGTGTTTGTCTCTTAATCTTGGGTAGATTAAGAGACAAACACAGCATTAGTCTTTTATTTATACTATTTTATTTATACTAACCATACTACATTTTTACATAAAGATTCTAAGTGATACGCTTTAAGTAGACTTAACACCACTGTATAATTGGCACTACAAAACTACTGATAGAAAGAAAATCTATTATATATAATTCTTGAGCAACGCTTTCGCTCACGATGAACTTTGAACCTATATAATCGATATTTGCGTCTTTATTTTCAATTTAACCACATATTAAAAAGAAAGACCTAAAAAATTGGTGCTGGCGTGCCTAAGATACGATAGTTAACATCACGCTTAGATCAATAGGAGAAAATTATGATTGAATAGAGACTCTTTTTCTCTCTCTTTTATAAAACTTGTAATGCTACGCACTCTCTACCTTTAATATCTCATTCATAAAGAACGTTGTATTATATATGACTTGTAGGTAAACAGTCCCACAATTTTGTCAATAAAGAAGCTTCTCCAGAAGAATTGCTCTGATGACTACACTAATCTCGTAATAGTTTAAGCGGTTAGGTCACCAGGACTTGTGCACTGAGTATTATTTTCTACGTACAGTACTATGTTCTATATAAGCGTGCAGTTATAGTGATTGTCCTAGTCAGTGTGGTAATGGATTCAGAACACGGAGTGTCATCGCCCCTATTTATCAAGAGGGTGTCGCGAGTGTAGTATTAGATAGATTAATAATCTATGGGAAAGTGACAGGAAGGAAGTAGTAGGTTTTAGCCGAAAGACTGTAAAGGTGAATGGGGTAATGAACTTAGAACGAGGAACTTCAAGAAGAAAAATTGTATTGTATAAGATATTAAAAGAAATAAAGAAACAATAAAATAAAGCTTCCAGTGATATTTTAAATAAAATAAAACAACAATACAGTAAGAGCCTGAAGAAGAAGCTGTCTTAAGAAGCAAACTTAGTAAGACAACCGGACTTAAAGAAAACTTGAAATTAACCCTGTATTAACCTATCTGGTCATTGGTATAACTAAATAATAATGATGACTAGTCCTATACTGATTCCTATAGATATTTAAACACAATTCTTTATTTTTATCATAAGACCAATGTATCTTGTGTTATCTCAAAAACTTTTAAGGCTACGTAAGAAGACGCTATATATTTTGAAAGTTTTTGATCTTATACTATGTATTAAGTCTTATGTACGTAGTTTCACTCGCGGAATTTATATCTTATTATTATTTATATACAGCCGTTCATCCCTCATTATACACTCTCAGGGGAAAGATTTTCAAAAATGATTTATTAGTGAAAACGTTTTAGACGTACATACAGCCTGTTTAAGTAGTGACTCTATTCTGTATGATTCAAATCATGAGCAGAATCCAAAAGAAATGGTCACCATACTCATTGCGAATGCAGATAATGCAACAATTCAGCATAAAACCATGATCTGCCAAAATATTAAGTTTCTGACCCCAGAGGTTTAGATTCTGTGTTGACCAACCGATCAGTCAGGGCTTATAATTTATATGTATAGATAAACATATTTATTTAGTCATATATTGTATAATATAATGTAATAGTGAATGTTGATTCACGAAGTCAATTTGACTTGCGAATTATGAAGTGAAATTTCTAAATTAACGAATATATTATTATTATGTAATATTATTAAGTGAAAATGATGAGACCTTTCTTTAATTGCATACGTAATTCATCGTTCATTATTTATGCAAAGGCGCAAACAAAGTGTTGCCATGTGGATATTACGCAATCATTTTTTAACAAAACAATAAATCTGTGTATATTTTTTCCTAAGTATATGTTAAAATGAGCACAATTCAATTGATTACTTGTATACTTCTATGATTCCATAATAGTTAGTTTGTCAGTTTAAGTGGCATATTAATAAGATACCGTAGTATATTAAACTAGCTGACCCTTGTGATAATGTAATGAAGAAATCATTAAAATTTTATAAAAATCCAAGTACCACAAAAAATATTTTTCATTTTTCGGGTTGATATATATAGCTTATAATATTCACAAACTTTACCTCTGTATAATATTAGTATATATTAGTCTTTTGGTTACTATTTGTCTTCAGGGGCCACCTAAAATCTATTCATCAATAGGAAAATCTAGCTTTAATTAGGTTAGGAAATTAAATGAATTTTAATGAATAAATTAGATTTTTATAGCCATTTTAACACATAATATTCTAAATTATATTGCCATAATAATTATTTATCTGACTAATAATTTATTTAAATTCGTGATACAAGATATTTGCAGAATTTAACGCTGACAACTTTTCTAACACATTCATTATTCCACTTAGTGTTATTCAATAATACATTATATAATTATTATAAAATATAAAATTAAACCGTCCACGTTTTATACATTTATTCGCGTCCCGCCTCCGCTTCCGCCTTGCACCAAACATCGCCGAGTGAAAGTAGTTGCCGAAATCTCTCGTGAAAGTTGAGAGTTGATCGATGCCGTAATTATTATTACCATTATAAGAGATATGCTAAAAGCGAGCCGGATGTTGGAATATATCGATAAAAACTATCTGATCTCTTAAGATTCGATATTTGTCGATTTCGTGAAAGGTAACTGAAAGTGTATTCATTGCAGGAGTCATACCCAATATATATAAATTAAAATCACCATTGACAAATCATTTGACATTATAGACGTCATTTTTTTTAATGTCATTTATGTCAAACGATCACTATTCCAGTTTTTAAGGCAAAGATCAACATGTAGGTATACAGCCTTTTATATTTCGTCGAACAAAAAAGGACTTATTTCTTTATGTACTCGTAAGCCATTACAGGATGCCTTTGTGTCTTTTAGGCAAAGATCATCATTCATACAGACAGGTTCTGACTCTTACTTACTTATAGACAAATAAAGCACTGTTTTCCAGTTACTTTTTAATCAACTTCAAAAAGGACGTGGTTCTAAAATCGTCTGTTAAAAGGCAGAGGTCAAAATTTATTCGGCATATTTTTTTAAAATAACGAATATCTATTTTTCAAAATTTGAATTGTGTCACAATTTTTATATTTACGTGATCCATTACACGCGCATATTTCTTTGACAAAATTTAATTTTTTTGAAGCATTTACATTGAATTTAAATAAGCACAAATATAATATTATAATTACCCAAAAGCTTCAAAAAAACGTTTTAATATAAATATAAGCATTAAATATTTTAGTAGTTGTACGTCTTGTTAGCCGACATTGGAAATTCAAACAACCTGACAGCTTCTACCAATCATAGACAAATGATTTGACGGCTGTTTTTTTTTTTAATAAACCTATAACTTTCGAAAGCGAATAAATGACTGTACTCATCCAACCAGGCATTTGTATTTGGATGAATTTGCTACTTTTACTTAGCCATATAGACAAACAAAAGTTAGGTATCTGATAAAAAAATCTGCTCTATCTTAACTGATACATTTATCATAGAAAGCTGTTTATATTCACAAAATATGTAGTCTGAACAAAAATAAAAGTGATAAAATATAAAAAAAATGATTACAATATCTAGAAAAGTTTATTATGATAATAATGAAGAATACATCGTTAAAACTAATATTATAAATTGGAAAGTAACTCTATCTGTATGTTACGCTTTTACAGCTAAACCGGTGCACCGGAAATAAATGAATTAACTGGAGATACTTTGATTTTTGACGAAGGAAATAGGCTACCTTTTATCGCGGAAATAGATGGCGTTGTGCGTTAACCGATATACACGTAGCTGGAGTTGCGGGATAAATGTTATATTATAATGATCAATCAACAACCCATAATGTCCCACTGCTGGGCTCGGGTCTCCTCTCAGGAGAGGGTTAAGGCCATACGTCCCCACGCTGGCCAAGTGCGGGTTGGGGACTGGCAAGAATACGTTGTGGCTACGTAAATCTTGCCGTTGGATATTTTTTTTTTTTTAAGCCGCCCAATGGCCTTGAACTAAGCTTCACGACTGTTATCGTATGATAACAACCGGGACCGACTGCTTAACGTGACCTCCGAATCACGGAGACGCTCATGGTAACATGCCACCAGGGGTCATCCATCCTGGTACTGACCGCGCAATCGTTGCTTACCCTCGCTGATTGTTTCTAATCACCGAGTGCAACTGGGCTATGAGTGCCTCTATTATAATGATATATAGCTGGTATCTATACATGATGCCTCGTTGGTTTAGTGGTTGACGTATGCGACAGCCGATCAAGAGGTCTCAGTTTTGGGCCTCTGGTATCCTCACACACTCGGTGGAACACTCGCCGCTGTTTCACACCGGTTTTCTGTGAAGCCGTGGTATAACTGCAGTCAAGCTGGCCTATTCATGCCAAAGTGTGGCTCTCCCACGCAAAGTTTCAAGTATTCCTTCTCTTACGACACCCAAGGGATGAATTTAATTTCTTAATAACATTAAGAAAAAACTCAAGACCTTTAAAAGACTTGGAGTGTTCAACGGCCCGATAATAATCAGAGAAAGTAAGTGCTTCTTACATTGAAGGCTGTGTAGAGTCGACGATAAAAGTATCAAGTCGTTAAGAAGACATGTAATGCGAATTTTAGTTTGTAATAATAAAATATGTTATAAATAGGAAATAAAGTCAATAATCGGTGAGATTTATCTTGTCTGAAGTAGTAAGATTCTCATCCTAACTAATATATTTTTTTTTATTAAAAGATATATACCGCATCAGGAATATACATTCCTGTGTCACGGCGATCTTTACAAACATACATGAAACGGACACAAAGTACACCCAAACTTAGAATAACAATTTATGGATCACACAAAGTGTTGTCCCATGTAGGATTTGAACCCACAACACTTGGCGCAGTAGGAAGTGGTGTGGCGACCACTTAAACCACTAGGCCAGCCGTGCAGTCAATATAATGTAATATATTGAAGTGATAACTTCTTATGGGAAGGTGAACCGTTTTGTTACGTAACGCGTTACGACGCCTGTCTTTCTTATCACTTTTGTCGGGCGTTTTTTTATTGATACTTGTTTGTTAAGTTTTCTCAACTAAACCGCTGAACCAATTTTAATGCAATCTAGCATGGTGATATTTTTATACTTGAAGAAGGATAGGATACTACATAAGGATACTTTCTACAGGAAAGTAATACGTTATTTAGTGATAGACGAAATACCTATTTTTGTAATTGGTAATGAAAAGAGGTCTTATTTTTTTATATGATTTATTGAATTTTGAATATGGTCACACTCGCCTAAAGTTTATTTGTAGCGTAGACAGTCTGATACCCAAACAGTACTAACTTTATAACGAAGTTTTGGGCATCCAAGTTGGGTCTATTTCCGTGAGACTTGTATAGTTTGGTTTTAGATTTAGATTGAATAAAATAAATATTCCAGACATCTGCTACACAACGCCATCTAGCCTCAAACTAAGTAGAGCTTGTACTATAAAAACTTGAACGACTGATAGAATACTAACATACTTTACTTTTTTTGTAAATTCCTATATATTATACATAGAAAACACTCAAACTCCGAAAAAAATATTTGCAGGTCATACAAACATTTAAACCGACAGGGGAATGGAACCCGAGACCTCAAGCACAACAGTTGGATACGCTCCACTACGCCACCGAGGCAGTAAATTCGTCAATATAATAAACGCAAGAGTATATATGAATACGTGTTTGCCAGTTCTTCACCCTCAAACGGCTGGACCAATTGCAATAAAATTTGATTGCCATCCATGGGAAAAGCAAGGCATTGAAATATGCAATGCTCCTCTTAAAATTCCATATATCTAATAAACCACGTAAAACACCGCGAATTGCAGCCAATTGTTTTAAGTAAATTCGCACTAAATAAATTACATGTATTTCGTTTCCTACAGAGGAAAATTTGATCCAAATCTTAAAAGCCATTTCCGAGATACAATAAGTACGTTTTCATACAATGGCTGTTTGATTAATGTCCCGCCTTTTTATTATTTTATAAAAAAAATCTTTTTTTACCACTTAACGAACAATTCTTGTATGTATATAAAATCCGAGTCTTGTAAACGGCTTCAACGATTTTCATGACATTTAGTATTCAAAGAGTTTCGGGGACGATAAATCGATTAAACTAGGATCCAGTTTTAGATAATTTATCAAAATTAAAATATATATCCACAACACCCAACACCCACTTTTCTAATGTTGCAAAAAATATATAATGAAGGCCAAAGGTTTGCCTCAACGCAATAAATTCAGTCACACGTACAGTTACACATAGATCATACAAAAGTAAAACAAAAAAACTTTAAACAATATATTCTTGAAAACAATAATGATTGCAAAAGACTTTTTGATAAAACCTCTCATTCAACGGATAACAGTCTTGCAGCCAAAAGACATGGAGTCATACCTTATTAAAGATATCATAGGCTGCATAGGCTACAATTAAATATTTTAAAAATAACATCATAAAAAATAAAACCGCATTTTGAATTTCGTTCTATGATTCCATATTTAAATAGAAATGAGAAAATACGAATACCTTTGGCGATCGTAACGGGTAGTTGAAGCCCTTAAAAATGCCGACAACAACCTTTCTAAATGACTTCGATGTCGCCTAGTACTTGCATTATGGAGGTCTGATGCCAGTCGCTCTAAGTAAACATCGAAAGTAGTAGAATTAAAGCCTACCCCAAACTAGCGTAGGAAAAGTGCTCGAATTAAAAACCAATATAACAAAAGGTATCTCGCGTAACATCTTCGCTTAGAGAATATTATCTTCGCGGTACAAAAACAAAAAAAAGGCTGTAAATATTGATGAAGAATTATAAGTTGTATCGGCCTCGGTACACGCTAGCCACAAAACTACTTGTAGATGAAATTAATACGAAGGAACGACCTATCTCAAGGAAACGCTCCGTTTTTTAATGCTGGCACTCATGAGAGCTCATATATTTAGAACCTTTAACGTTTTAAGAACTCCTTTGAAAATCAGTTCGAAATTTAAATACTCAAAACGATCTTTAGGTAGAGCTAGTCAGTTTCAGTTGGCTTAACATTTTCGAGATTTAAACTCAGTTTGAATTTGGAACTCAGTTTCGTGTTTGTGGTCTGAAGTTTCTAGTGATGTGTGTCTATTTTAGTCTTTGGCAAAAGTTTTCGTTTGCTTTTGGTTATGAAAGTGAAGAGTAAGAGAAAGTCAATGAGTGATGGTCAGTTTCTTGGGTCTATTGATTTGTCTGAAACTAATGGGCAAACAGTAATATATACATAGTATAGGCACACTACGATAGGACTTTCAACAACTGAACTTAAATAATTTTTTTTTTTCTTTGGCAATTTGTTTTCCCATTGCAATATTTTTTGTGACAAAATAAAATAAAATTGGTACTAGACCACGTGATAGCATATTTTCAAATGATTACAAAAAATAAATTTACGTTTAGTTAATTTGAATTAATAATACGTAAGTATAGATACTATATATTGACAATTGTTTATTTATTATTTAATTACTTAGAGACACTAATAAAATTGTTTATCACCCAAAGATATAAGTGCCTAATAAAAGTTTAATATTATTGTTTTCATAAATCTGTTACACACTATCAACCAAACGCATGACCTATTAAGTCATTTAGATAAATAAATAAATCCCTCAATGTACGCACAATCCTTTTAACATCGACCCAAATTAAAAGCAAATAACAAATAAAAATATGATAACAACAATTATCTCAAAAACAAATATTCACAAAAAGTGCCCTTCGGTACCCGAAAGAGAAAAATGATATTTCCCAAGAGTTTCCCAACATCTTGTTTCTCTTTCCGACCGCAAGGTCGTTATCGCTCCGTCTCGCTCGCTCAGTATGCAATACAAGATCTCATGCAACTCGAGACCTTGATAAATTGCAAGTTTCGTGATAGATAATTGTATATGGGTGATTATTATACGGGCCTTTACCATTAAAAAAATATTTTAAAAATGTAACGCATGTTACACCACACCACCAATGAGTTGAACTTCGAATTTTTTTAAATCTTTTTTTGGGAATCAGTGACAAATGATTTTAAAAAAAAATATTTAAAAAAAAAAATTATAAGAAATTAAGTCTCACCTTTATGAGCTTAAGTAAATGTGTAATTACCTCAATCAATTACGAAGTATAAAAAAGTGAGTAAATAGTATTAAAAATTGTATGACAAAACGACGGACGAACAATTTTATATATATGTAGGTACAAAAATAAGTACTAGCTACTCACATCCAACGCAATGCATTACAATCCAAAAAGTCCACAACACGAGTTCAGAATGCAAAGCACAAAAAAGTTTTATTTTAAAAAAAAAGGAACACTAAAGTTTTTAAACAGCAAATAAAAAGCGCGGCAATTTTGACGTTTATTTTTTTTACAAAATGGAAGTTCGCGGATTCAAATTTAAGTTTGGGCGCGAAATGCGGCCGTGCGCGCGCGGTTTGCAAGTCTAACTGAATTTTGTAAGCGAATGTTGCCGCACGCGGCTCAGGACTGTGAAGGTGTCGGCCCAGTGTTTAAATTGAAGACTTTACCATCGACTGTCTTGCCGGTATTAATAGAGGCTGTTGATGCTAAATACCTACGTCTGCAAGTTAGCATCTAAGTTACGTTAAAAAGTTTGAATACTGTTTTGGTACAAAATGAGGTCACACACGTAAAAAAGTTATGTAAATAAATTATTTAAAAATTTTATCGTTATTGTCTTAAAAAATGTGTAATCATACCAGAGACAAATAAAGTTCAAATAAATATTAGTATCCTAATCGCTTATAATCAAAGATAACAATTTTTTTTTCATTGCTAGATAGTCTATTTATCGAAGAAGGCTACATAAAATCTAGCTACTATAGCAGACGAGCATCGCTGAATAGAGACTTGAGAGTCAGCTAGTTGCCGATAAATCGGTCAGACAAACTTTCTATCTCTAAAAATTCTAAATTTATTAAAAACTTGTCTAAAATAAATAACTGTTTGAAAAATTAAATGCATATTCTATTTTCTCGTGGATTCTGTGAAGTAAAAAACTTCTTTCAAATAAAAAAAAACTGCAAGTATTTAAAAGTAAGTGCTAGGTTTCTACTATACTGAAAATAATTAAGCAAAGAAAACCTTATTTCGTTTACACGAAGTACTATTTTTCTTGATACAGCTCTAAAGCTACATACAGGATCAACAATATAGATATATCCACAGTGTACATCAATAAAGAATGTAGGTTATTTAAAAATCTAAAATGACAATCAACCCTTTACTCAGGTTTTTTGTCCGCAGTTCTAACCCTTTGTCGGTCTGTCCAGCCCCAACAAAATGACAGGACATGTAAAGTCCATTGAGCAGAAAAACCGGATTGACCAACGGAGGGTTAACTTGTTTTAGGGTACCATTTAAGAATTATCAAAACCAGATTAAAATTTGACATTTCGTGTTTAAATCCTCCTCTGTTGAATTTTGTCAATAAATGTAACCTTTAATTTTTTTTGAGGATGGTGACCACCACTCTTGGATTCTGCTCATGCTTTCCATGAGGCAGGGCAGAGTCATTTTGGCAGCCTAAATATAAAAAAAAAAAAAAAAAATATTAACTGACTACACTTCTGAACATACAAACTTTAAGTATTATAAAAAACATATGCCTTAGAGAAAAAAATCAGCTTAAATATGCTTAACAAAAGAATTTACTGATGTATTATAACATTGATTATAAAATTACACAAAGTTTAAAAACAATATCCTAAGTACCTAAAAAATTGTGACTTTCATATACAACGCAAAACAGAAACACACTACAGCGCCATCTACCGAAGATACATCGAACTATGGGGTTATAAAGGAAACGAAGAAACTACCAATCCTGAATCTCGCACTAGAAGTTCTCACGCCGATTAACATATACAACTATCCCAAAATAAACCATTGGGCTTTGCCCGCCAGATATGATCACCTCTTGTGGTCGGCGGATCCTCCCTTTGTGTTGGAGGGACATGACATCTGTTCCTCCACGAAGTTTTGATAAAGTGTAAATAGCCTATGTCACCCAAACCAATATTACGAATCATTGACACCTTATTCATTAAAATCCGTTTAGTACTTTATGCACTAAGGTAGAATATACAAACATACATAGATTGCTAAAATTATGAACCTTTTTTGACTTTCGGGTAAGTTTTTTTTTTGGATGAAACACTTGATGGTAAAACTGTAACTAAGAAGTCGGCCTTTGAAATGACATATGTAAAATAAATAAACGTTTTTTTAATGAATATGGTGCAAACGAGCAGACGTATCGCCTGATGGTAAACGAATAACGCCGCCCATGGACACCCAGACACCAGACAGACAACACCAGAAGTGCGTTGCTGGCCTTTTAAGAAGAAGTATGCTATTTCATCGAAGATATGAAGGTCGTATTACGGAATGAAGGTCGTATTTTATTATACGGAACTCCTATGAATTAGCAGTAGTTCAACATGCCCGTTTGGACATTAATATTTGGGGTGTAACTAGAAAATCATTCTACTCGTCCATTGTTTGACATAATTTCACATGTACATTATATATTTTATACATATATTTGTATGATTATGTAGTATTTTGGTACCAAAATCCAATATCTAATACCTTTAAACGAGTATATAATAATAAATGCCTGGACCGAGTGAATAAAAGAAGTGTAGTTGACATATGAGTACTTAACATTTGTTTTTTGTAATAAACTTTACTATTACTAATAGGAAATAAATAAATAAATAAATATTTCGGACATCTAACACACAACGCCATCTAGTCCCAAACTAAGCAGAGCTTGTATTATGGGTACTGGACAACTGATATGAATACATAAATACTTTTTTTTTGTAAATACATACATATTATTCGTAGAAAACATCCAAACTCCGAAGCAAATATTAGCAGATTATACAAACATTTGGTCCGACCCAGGATTCGAACCCGAGACCTCATGGACAGCAGTCGCGTACTCTACCACTGCGCCACCGAGGCAGTCAATTAACGAAAAAATAATAACAAAAAAAAAGCAATTTAGACAAAAAAAACTTAATTAATATAAAATGATTTGACGAATCTAATCCCATCTAGATCGACTTATCGCCTCCGAAACGCCCTGCTCACTAAATTTCATGAAACTTTTATGAGATTCAGATTATATTTACAAGAATGTACGTTTAAAGGTATTAGATTTATTTCACGACATATTCGGTTTATGACGGATTTGCTTTACCCTACCGTTTATGCATAAGTTTCTTCTTTGTGCCAATCAGTCAATACTCAATAATATTGTTTCCCCGCCACTATGATACCAGGTCCTTTAGACGGGGCGTGGAAAATCATCTCACCAGCCCGCCATAGTGTGGGTCACCATGCTGCTTTGTCTATAATGAGGGCAGTGGTCACCACATTTTTTTTCTATTTTTAAAGACAAATGGAAATAATGGAAAACATGAAGCGAAGAAAGATGGTCACCATCCTGAATGCGAACGTGGACTGCATGGTGACACACACTATGGCGGCCTAGTGACATGACTTTTTCACTCCCGCATTAGGTATATAAATTCCTGTGTCGCGGGGATCTTTACAAACATACATGAAACGGACAAAAAGTACAACCAGACTTAGAACAACAATTTGTGGATCACACAAAGTGTTGTCCCATGTAGGATTTGAACCCATAACACTTGGCGCAGTAGGAAGCGGTGTGGTGACCACTGAAACCATCAGGCCAACCGTGTAGTCGTTTTGGATTCTACTTGTGTTTTTATCAGGTAGAGTAGAAACATTTTGGCAGATATCATACAGAAAAAATCTCTTAAATAGTCTGAAGCCGACGATAAGCTTGCATTATTTCTTTGCAAGCACTTATTACAGTAGTGTTGTATTTGTATTTATGAGCTTATGCTGTTGTTCAGGATGGGGAGGATTGAGAATATGGTGTCGCCATTCCCATTCATTCCGCTAGTGTCGTAATGGATTAAGCGAACAAGCTACGCAGGAACAGAGCACTGCAAAAAGAAATAAAACTTGACATGAAACTAATGCTCAATCATCTAACCAAAACGGTATAGTAAGTCAAAAACCCGTTTCTATGTCCAGATAGATCTATCATTAGAAATAGGTTTTTGTAAACAAATTTTCATGATGCTGATTATGCCCTTACATTTCTCCACTATCCTCTGTTCACTCAGGGTTTGTTGGCAGAAAACTCAATGTTGGGTTAAGCACGCCTTTTGTACATGACACTTCCTTGTATTTTGTTCATACTTGTATTTTCAATGTGTACAATAAAGAATACAATACAATACAATACAAAATAGGAAAATAAATATTTATTTGTAGAACAATTGCTTACACTCCCTTCGTCAAGATAGAAAAAGTGAAAACCTAGCTATTCTTATTTTTGTTATCTTGTTTTGTTTAATATGTATTTGACCTCTAAATATTCTTATCCTTGGCTCTTGTAGTGCTGTAATTATTAATGTTTTTTTCTCACATAATTGTAATTGTTCATATGTGTGTTTGTGTACCCACAAGAAAATAGTGTACTCGATAAAGTGTAAATAAAGTGGTGCATTGTAAACCAGCTTTAAGTTAAAATCCAAGACACTATGGCTTTGCTGTGGACTTTTAACATCCGCAGAATCTACACTTTTTGCTATATTAATATTATTATTATAAAAATCGCCTTCGAGATTTAGATTACATATATACAAGAATTGCTCGTTTATAGGCATTAGATAGAAATATCAATCAACAACACATAAAGTCCCACTGCTGGGCCCGGGTCTCATCTCAGGAGAGGGTTAAGGCCATACATCCGCACGCTGGCCAAGTGCGGGTTGGGGACTGGCAAGACTACGCTGTGGCTACGTTGGATGTTTATAAGCCGCCCAAAGGCCTCCAACTACGCTTCACGACTGTTATCGTATGATAACAACCGGGATCGACTCCTTAACATGACCTCCGAATCACAGAGACGCTCATGGTAACATGCCACCAGCGGTCACCCATCTAGGTACTGACCTCGCCGTCGTTGCTTACCCCCAGTGATTGTTTCTAATCACCGAGTGCAACCGGGTGGATAGATATATAGAAAGCAATAATTTTAAACTTATAACGATGTTTTGTATCAATTTCTTGATAAAACACATAAGTATCCAATCCCGTCTCGGAGCTGAGCGTCAAGTAGCGAAGTAGAATGATTCAGTAACCCAATTTCGAGCTTATCACAGTGATAGCTTATCATATTTATATCTTGGTCAATGGCCGATACCGCGATTACATTCGGCTGACTTTTGGCAGATATGCTATACATATATATGCACGTATATAAAAGCCATCGCGTGGCGTCGTAGGATTACGATCATTTTGAAGGTTTAATTTGTCAGCAATGTTATTTACTGGTTAGTTTCCAGCGTACTAAGACAGAGGTCTTGGGTTCAATTCCCGCACATGACAATAATTGTGTGATGAACAAGATCTTTTGTTGTGTGGATGGATAATGCATGCGTGCATATGAAAGTAGATACGGACCTTACAAATTTTTAACAACTGTGTCTGTCTATTTGTTCTGGCTAATCTCTAAAAATGTTGGACTGATTTTGACGAGACTTGCACTTGCTACTTTTTTAGACTTTCTTTACACGCGGTTTTTGTTGTACCGCGGGTAGTACTGCATGGCTCATCTAGTTACAAATAAACAAAAGTTTTGAACCGTTAATTCTCGCGTTAATGAAAGCAAAGTTTAGAAAGATGAGAAGACAGTGGTAGAAAAGGGATATACAAACTACTACAGATCAAGGAAACTCGTGGCTAGACCCTTTGACTAAAGACTTCGAGTTGATCATCCCCGTAACAGTCACCTGATTTCGGCCGTATCTTTAATAAATATTCAGCATGCGTTATAAACACTATGGACTTTTTATATCTAATCTATTGAGGGCATACAGTTCAATGGCCGAGCCGGAGGGTATCACGGAGATTCAGAATGCCAACCCTCTGGCCAATAACAAAGAAGGAAGTGACTCAGATTGGGGAAATTTTGACCTTTTTCCTAATTGTAAAGTAATGGCTGCCTGATGAAGGATACGAACAGAATCCAAGAGTGGCTGTCACCATATAATGCAACATGATGTATCACACTATGGCAGCGTAGTAACCTATTTCTTTTATATATATAGCTGTCAAAATGACTACTCAGCCTGATGGAAAGCCTGAATAGCCTTGCCCTGTGTTTACCGAGTGTGTAAGGACACCGGAGGCCCATTCACAAACCCTGTAATAAAAGTGTAAATATAATAAATAATATAATCATTATCCCCCATTGAAATTTTTAAAACAATTGTACAAACTTAAAATACGTGCTTACCGTGGGAGAGCCACGCTTCGGGACGAATGGGCCGGCTCAACCGGAGTGATATCATGGCCTCACAGAAAATCTGTGATTTACTGAGTGAGTGCGGATACCAGAGGCCCATAACTCAACCTCTCCTTCCATCCCCTTCCCCAAAAGGCCGGCAACGCACTTATGTGAACGCTCCGGTGTTGCGAGTGTCCATTGGCGGCGGTAATCGCGAATCATCAGGCGAAAATTCTGCTTGTTTGGGCCGTATTCCATAAAAAAACTGTAAGTGGTAGCTACTTTGTACCTGCAAAGTGGGCAATGCAGCTAGGTCCACTTTGTGAAGGCATAGTGAGATGCTTTTTCAGGGCAGAGGGGGGAACACATGCACTCGTACTGAGTTCCAGGTTTTAACTGATCAGCACAGGAAGGAAGAGTCGAACTTCTGATAATGGGCCTCCGGCATCCTCACTCATTTGGTGAAACACAGCGCAGGCGCTGTTTTATACCGGATTTCTATGAGGCCGAAGTATCACTCCGGTCGAGCCGGCCCATGCAGGCTGAAGTAAAAGCTGCTGAGACAGGCGCCTTTTCTTACATTACACAGGGTATAAAATCTGCTTGTTTTCGTTACATTATATCTCTTTAAAACAATGAAATATACTGTGTATTTCAGAATAAATTACTTTGTTTTCTTAAATAAGAATAGCAATTAAATATTATTGCCTTACTAACAAATTTTGCTTACATATTGATCAAAATTAACATCTGCAAATCGATATGTAATTCGGGTATAAAATCTGCTTGTTTTCATTACATTATATCTCTTTAAAACAATGAAATATACTGTGTATTTCAGAATAAATTACTTTGTTTCCTTTAAATAAGAATAGCAATTAAATATTATTGTCTTACTAACAAATTTTGCTTACATATTGATCATAATTAATCTGCAAATCGATATGTAATTCGGGTATAAAATCTGCTTGTTTTCATTACATTATATCTCTTTAAAACAATGAAATATACTGTGTATTTCAGAATAAATTACTTTGTTTCCTTTAAATAAGAATAGCAATTAAATATTATTGTCTTACTAACAAATTTTGCTTACATATTGATCATAATTAATCTGCAAATCGATATGTAATTCGAAACTAAAAATCCACATTATATTATGTTTAGTCAACTATTCGGATCTAATTACTAAGTGCGCATTAAGCGTTTTTAGTAAAACAAGTGTTTGTTGCTATGCAATTCTTCTTACTCGTGTTTTAGACTTGCCAATTGTTTGAGAGTTAGAGTCTGTGTGGTGATGAATAAAGAATATAAAATCACCACCGATATTTATCCCCTAGATCCCCTGGCCAATTAAGGGAGCCAACCACGCAGGAAGAAAAGGAGGAAAGCTTAAAACAAACCCTTATTTTTTTATGTGTTATAACCCCCAAAAGCAGTCACCCTTCCGGGGTTCGCAACATACTAACCAGTCTGGCTAGCGGTATTAAAGGCCGAAACCTCTTTAGTATTGGCCCTTAATACTTCCACCAAGGAGAGATCGATGTCAAGCAGTGTGCTATTAAAGGTTCGATTCCCGAATGTTTTTATGATCTACAAATATTTATTTCAAAGTTTGGGTGTTTTCTATGTATAACTTGTACGTATTTACAAGAAAAAGTATATATGTATTTATATCACTAGTCTAGTACCCATAGTATAAGCTCCGCTTAGTTTGCACTAGATGGTCTTGTATGTTAGATATCCGAATACATTACTTAGAGTTAAGCTAACCGAACTGTCTTCTATACCGTTATATCTTCTAGAATCTTCTTAATACTTCTGTTCTACATTTGGAGAGCCCGTTAAGCTATCGTTCCGGATACCATACGAACGAACATCTTTGATAATCGTTACCAATTCAATCCGTTTCAATTAAGCATAAGATTGGAAATCCCCGAAAACTTCAGATATTTTCGCATGGTGTGCAAACAAAACTAGAATTTACAAATAAAACACTTTGCTACAAATTTTCAATGCTACTGATATTGATATAAATGGCATTAAAATTTTTTAAATCTAACATAAAGTATTTGCCACGCTTTTGCGAAAAAACATAAAATCTATTATTTATTTTTAAATATTATTTGGTGTTTATGCCAACGCATTAGCGCGCACATACATTTCCAGTGAAGTTAGTCACAAATCCAGTCCTTTTCTTATCTGAAACGCATTGTAGATAAAGTCTTACAAAGACCGACAACGATCTTTCTACGGAACTTCTATATCACCAAGTACTTGGCTTGTTGCGGTCGGATGGTAGTCTTAGCCAAAAATCTATTTTCAGCCGTAACGCAGTAGACTTAAAGTCCAGTTTGGAAGAAGGTTCGGAGGATAATACTTCTGTTCTGTTCTTAATTTTTCTTTTTCGTCGTTCTGTCTGATGTTCTTTTTTGTTTTTTTCGTAGAACTTACCTGAAAAGATAGACAAAAAGTTTAGTGAACTAAATTTAGGTTATTTATAATTAGTAATCTTGATTGTAAGTATTTTACATTTATTTAGGTATGTGTGGTTGATAAAACGATTAAAGAATTATTCTTTCGTATTTCCTTATTTTCTCTGCTGGCTTTGTTTACAAAACTAAACTATTGTACACTTGTTTTGGCGTACAGTTTAGCATGGGGTTTTTTCTGTTTAACCGAGTGAGTGAGGATACCTGATGCTTAAACCGCTGAATCGATTTAAATGAAATTTGGTATAAAGATATTTAAAGTCTTGGCAAAGGACTTAAGACTGTTTTGATATCGGAAATTAATCTTAAAGGAGGATTAATATTCAAACAGTTGGATGGAGCCGCGGGTATAGCTAGTTATTAAATATTTAAATTAATATCATACTGAGGAAAATATTAAAAAATTCTGGTTGACCCCTTCCGTGAACACCTGCAGTATAGTCCATTTATTTAGATAGTTTTGGTACTCTCGCACGCAATTATGGTTATTGTTGTGAACTATAATATATCAATTCATACAACGGCATTAACTGACAAATCACACTCACTTTTGGGTGTACACCTCAAGCGAGCCCTTTGATGATTTGACGACTTTACTTTGAAAAAATCCGCACGTGTAACAGCGGCGCGATCAACGTGACCGTAACTAAGCGAATTGACTATACTGATGTCACAAAAGAATTAGGAGTTTTAAGAAGAACTTCCCCTCCTCCACAGAATAAGGCTAAAAATGTAATTTTCTATGAAACCAAAAAATAACTTAAAAAAGTAAATTTTTGTTAGTATAAACTCTAAAAAGAAATCAAATTAATAAATTACAAGGTGTTTCCAACGCTCATCTCATGGTAAGTGGTTACCTGTATTTATAAACATTAGTAACCACTTATGTGGTAGTTGCCATCAATTGATTCTGCCCCCGATAACATAAAAAATACGACGTTTTATATATATATCACCCTGCTAAAGTGACTATTCTGCATGATGGAAAGCGTGAGAAGAATCAAGGTGTGGTCACCATACTCATTGCGAATACAGACAGTACAATTATATTTTAATCTATGAGATACTCATCGATATTCAATTACCCCTCGTTTATTTTAATTAAAGGGTACAATTTGTTTCTGTGGGGGTTGTAATATAGTCATTTATATGCCCCTCATGTTTTGTGACAATTCTTAACAAATTTTCCGACACAATATGGAACGTTTTCCCGAGAGATTTTAGGGTGGCCATACTCTTTTAATATAATTGGTAGATTAATATTTTATTATAGAATACTACTAATATATTTTTTGTATATACTTACAAATGCATGTGTTTATATATTATATGTATTGTATATATATGTATGTATATGAATATTTATATTGAGTGTGTTAGTGTGTGTAATGTGAAAGTGAGTGGGTGTTATTTCGGTGCATGATTGTTTAAATGATATTTTTAACCATTCACGTAGAAGATTAGGTGTGTTACTTGTACTTGTATATGAGCTAACCGAAGTTTTTGGATACCGAAAATCCGTATAATGGTTGTCTGGAAGAGATCGCCGTGAGCGATAAGACCGCCTATTGAATCATTTGCATATTTGTGACTCATCCTTTGTTTTAACTTTGTAATTTTGCATGTATACAATAAAGATGTATAAACAAATAAATATATATTTTTATATATTTTAGCTGCTAAAATGTTTCAGGGACACATATATGTATCATCAAAGTCAGCAATTTTATGTAAGCCGGGCAGAGCAAGGTAGACGTTCTCTGTTAACCGTTGTGTTATATTAACTCTTATATAATTATTATATACAAGCTTTTTACACGCGGCTTTGCTCGCAGTGGAGCCATTAAATAAGTATGAGAGATAAAGGGTAAGGGTATAATAGAAATTAATCAATATGATAACTAAATTTCATTGCTTGGCTGAGATCAACAATTTTTAAAAATTACTACATACAATGAAGTTTCAACACCCTCAAATATGCTTTTGAAGTAGCTAAATTTGACGATTTTTTGACAAACAATTTTCTTTAAATATTTTAAAAACAATTTTTTATATAAAGTATCCTATGTTACTTCTAATACCTTCAAGAGTATATGTACAAAGTTTCATGATGATCGGTTAAGTAGTTTTTGCGTGAAAGCGTAAGAAACAAACTTACATTCGCATTTATAATAGTATAGGGATTTACCGTGTGTGAATAAATCAGAGTGAACGGACTAATTTTTAATTTCACCTTGCACAAAGGGCAGTACATTGAACAGCAATACCTTATAGTGTTTGAACCCACTCCTATATATATACAATGTTTGTTTGTTTGTTTGTTTTACAATGTCTACTCTGCCTGATGGAAAACATGAAGCGAAGAAAGATGGTCACTATCCTCAATGCGAACGTGGACAGCATGGTGACACACACTATGGCGGCCTAGTGACATGACTTTTTCACTACCACATTAGGAATATACATTCCTGTGTCACAGTGATCTTTACAAACATACATGAAACGGACACAAAGTACTCCCAGACTTAGAACAACAATTTATGGATCACACAAAGTGTTGTCCCATGTAGGATTTGGACCCACAAGACTTGGCGCAGTAGGAAGCGGTGTGGCGACCACTGAAACCACTTTTTTTTTACGTGTGGAAACCCCCTCGGGCCTTCACCCCACCGGGGTTTGCGGCGGGGCGGTGTGTCGGAATCGAACCGGCTAAAACCACACGGTGTGCTACTCTGCGCCTGAGACGGGAGAGATCCGGGAACCGCTTTCTTACGCCATCCGGACCCAACCACTAGGCCAACCGTGTAATCAAATGGCCCGGGATCATAATAGGAGCGAAACACGTGCGGTGGTAGTGAGATCTAAGGTCTTAGATTCGAAGTTAGGACATAAATTAGTAACGTAGCTTAACGTTAGTATTTATACTAACAACTTGGATCAAATAAAAAAGGTAGATAATGCACGTAGAATAAGAAAGTTTATCCATTTTTTTTAAATATGAGTGAGTGACTGAAGTGTTGCCACTTTTTAAAAACAATGTTCCTGGAAATGAGATTAAATTAAATAGGTAATTTGCGAAAATAAATCTGTTTGTTCCTTATATTGTTGTCTTATATTCTATTTTATGTAATACTCGTGTAAAGTGTATATTAACACAACATGCACAATAAATACAAATAAAAAATTAAAAAAGTTCAATTGTGAAAACAATTTAAAAGGTTTTTTGATACACCGTGGAATGGAATAAATTTTTATTACTTGCAACATTGAAAGTAATGTCAAACATGCATTCCAATTTTGAAACTTCATTTAATTCCCAAAACAATTGGATGTCAAAGACCGAACACAAAAGAGTAAACAAACAGCAAAAAGCACTAAAGAGAACCGGTTCGCTATAGAGCCCAGAGCTAACGGACCGGTGCATCCCGGATTCTACTCACACCGCAATAAAATTCCCACGTAACCTCACACACACAAATGACATCAGCTGAGTCAAAACTGTGTCAATAGCTAGCGGTCCCGTTGAACGGTACAAAGCAAAAAAAGCGATGTTGCTACTCCCCGATAGATGTCGCTGCTATACCGTAAAGGATAATCTTTTATTATTTTTTTAATGTGAAGTGTCTACATTAGCTACATGACATGTATTTTATGAGATATTTATTTGTTTGTATGCGATCTAGTGCTTTCGATTAGTCATAATGAAATTTAGGTCAGTACGATAAAAACAGCAGTTTAGACGCAATTGGTTATATCTCTGTTTGTTCATGTATATAGCCACTTAAAATGCAAATGAAATCACTATTATCGGTTGCGATTACCGGCTTTTAGAAGTAATTCTAATAAAATTTACAGTTAGTCACAATCTTTACCGCTAGATGTCATTAAACGTCAATGACCTCAGAACAGCTGGGCTCTTAATTATCAAATGAATGAGTCTAATTGCGATAATTAACCGGCAACGGGTGTCCCATTACTGTTACTAAATAATATTGCCTGAGAATAGGATTATACAAAAATACCGTTGGAAATGGTTATTGTGTCTTTCTAATACAGCTTTTCAGCAACAGATGGCGCTAGCTGGTGTTTCAGTTTAACGAAATTAAATATATACCTAATATGCATAGAATTGAAATAAACAAGTCACAGCGTTGCTTATACAGTTAAATATACAAAGTTTTAAAAGCCATTTTGATATATTTGTAATACTTACTAATAAATTTTGAATGCCGTGTGATTACGATAATGAATAATCAATCATTACATTGTTGTGATGAAGTGAGGCAGTAGTTGTTAACTTGACTGGAAAAACACGAGTTCCACTCCAGCTCAATACAAGCACTTGATATAAATGAATATACAACCTATTCTTTTCTTTTGTTTGTACTTATAAACTAGAGTGAATCTACTTTAGCTAATGGACAGCATGAGCAGAAACCCAGAGTAGTATACTATATACTACTAGATTATGCCCGCGGCTCCGCCCGCGTATATGTCGGTTATCGTGACAAATAGTAGCCTATGGTTTATTCGGATATATAAGTTATATTTTTGAAAAGTTTCATTAAAATCCATTCAGTAGTTTTTACGTGAAAGAGTATTTTATTGCGAATGCAAACAATGCAACAATGCAGCCTAGGTGTCTCACACTTAGGACTCAATGCCCAAGGCATTCTTGACCAGTCAACTCCTGAGTGGTGTATAATTTATGTATAAAGAGAGAGCCACGCTTCGGCATGCCTGGCATGGGCCGGCTCGACCGGAGTGTAACCACGGCCTCAAACGCTGTGTACCACCGAGTGTGTGAGGATAGCAGAGACCCC
>PKRV01003933.1:229809-275455 GCA_003709505.1 Hyphantria cunea
CCCCCCCTCCCCAGCGCTGGGTGATCACCATCCTCAACAGAATAAGGACATACTTTTTCACGCCATTGCTGCTTTTTTTCTTTAAAATAATAGTATGGATTTTATACTAAAAAAAAGTTGAGATAAACAACTTTAGATGTATCCGTGTAGCCTACTCCCGTCTACCATTTACTCACCTTTAATGAAGTCTGAATTTAGCCAAGGATTTGTCTCATGGCCTTGTTGGGTTATAAATAGATTATTTTTGGCTGTTGTCAACCGCTTTTGTTGAGGACGCTTCGATATTTCGGTAAAATTTAATCAAATATTACTACTACAGGGCAATGGCGGGTTTATATAGGACTTTTGTACCGCCTTGCTTATCTCAGGGATTGTTTTTGAACTTATTTGGCTACTAATATCACCGAAAATAACAATTTGGTATTTGGCAAATGCC
Source organism: Hyphantria cunea (assembly GCA_003709505.1). Taxonomy (NCBI): domain Eukaryota; kingdom Metazoa; phylum Arthropoda; class Insecta; order Lepidoptera; family Erebidae; genus Hyphantria; species Hyphantria cunea. Next base: position 230,246 of record PKRV01003933.1, read on the forward strand.
TCGGTGGCGCAGTGGTAGCGTATGCGACTGCTGTGCTGTGTGTCTCGGGTTCGATTCCTGAGTCGGACCAAAATTTTGTATGATCTGCAAATATTCGTTTCGGAGTTTGGGTGTTTTCTATGTATAATATGAATGTATTTACAAAAAAAAGTATACATGTATTAATATCAGTTGTCTAGTACAAGCTCTGCTTAGTTTGGGACTAGATGGTGTTGTGTGTTAAAATGTCCGAAAATATTTATTTATTTACAAAAAAAAATGATTTTATAAAATTGCGCCCAACAGTTAGTTTAGTTTCCAAATTACAATGAAATAGATCGCATCGATCACAAGTGGTTGTCATTATTGTCAACAAGATGGCGTATTAAAATATTTTACCATGGGACAGCCACGTTTCGGCATGAATGGGCTTTTCCTTTGTTCGGACTCTCACCCACCATTGTAACTCCTGTACACCAGGATTAATAGCATTGACTCACGAACACAACTAGTTATGACACTCGGAATGTCTCAGGAAAAATTAAACAGTCTTAGAAAACAAAATTAATCAGAAGAAAACAGGAGGAATTGGAAATATAATAAGTACACTTCCCTTTCTTATCAAAGCGGGAGACAAAATGAAGTCAAAGTAGGCAGACACTTTTTCAAACCAGGAGGCACCACGGATAAAATATTATGGAGCCTAAGTGAGCTATACATATTTCATTTCCATCGTTTACCCCAAATTCAATGCCCATGTGAATGCTCAGCGTGGCTCTATCACGGTGTACTTATATAATAAATATACTCTAAAAACAATTAACGCGAATATTTTGAGAATTAATGTTTGTTACCCATTCACACAAAAAAGATGAATGGATCTAGATGAAATCATCATCATCATCATCATCATCATTCCGAAAAACGTTCTATTCCATGTGATAAACAACGAATAGCAGCATCGGCGGGTAACACCGAAACCGATAGTATTTTAACATCTCTTTATCTCATAATCTTTTAAAATTAATTTTAACCGGCTGCGAAAGAAGGAGGGTTATGTTTTTCGAGTGTATGTATGTATATATGTCTGTATATTTCTTTAGCACGCCCTAGAGCCTAAACGGCTTGTCGTACTTTTATATGAGTTTTATCAATAGATTCGTATTAGTCGTGTGACAGAGTGATTACTGGGTATAGATAAAATTAAAAAAAAGCAAAATAAAAATAATTTAAAAATACCCGAATTTAATAAAGATGGCAGATATTGACACAACGGGGATTTTTATTAAAAAATAATTCATTACTTGTTAAAGAAATATTCAACATTAACACAAAACTATAAAGGTTTACCAATAAATATAGAACCCAGTAAACGCCGTTCAATAACCAGACCGCAGGAACGGTACCTAAACCACATCATGGGAAGTCTTAGATAATCTCATTATCTTCAGTAAACAAAGCCAGGAGTCGGCAAATAGGCCATTATAAGACCTAGACCGGGTGACCCGATTTCGCATTCCCCTAACAAACATAGCTACAGCACAAAGATATTAATCAATACGCGTCAGGAAGAGATAGAAATATTAAACTAACTGTACCCTGTAATGCTCCGTTGTGGCTGACAATGATTGCACGGTTGGTGTAAGCTATTGGTAGTCTAGTGGTAGAAGCGATCGGCACGCCGCTTTCTACTGTGTCAAGTGTCATGGGTTCAACACTTTGTGTGATCCATAAATCGCTTTTTTGAATCTGGGTATTCTGTGTCCGTTTAATGTATGTTTGTTAAGTCCACCGCGACACAGCATGTGTACAGATAGAGGAGAAAAAGAAAGAATATTGTGGCTACTTTGATAAGAATGGGAGTTCAATTTCTTTCGCAAAATTTGTATGCAAGACTATAGTATTACATTAATCTAAGCATCACATATAACTCTTTATATTTTCTTAATAATATCGACGGATAAGCCTTTTTTTTTACGTGGTGGAATGCCTTTACGCACTTCGCTCCCCCCCCAGCCAGCTCCAGCCAGACTACCCACTAAACCACCACGGTGTGCCACTCTGCGCCTGACACGGGAGAGATCCGGGAACCGCTTTCTTACGCCATCCGGATCGACGGATAAGCCTGTCTTAAGGTCGTAAATCTCCACTGGGTCTTGCCGGCCTGTCAATAACAGGGGTCAATAGAAGGACCAGTGTTAAAATAACTTCTCTTGGCCAAAATATAAGTGTTTCGCATCGATTCTCTTTCCACAATCGCTAACTAAATATTTTGTTTGACAACGTGACTTTGCGTTGAGATGACGTCATTCCTATACAGCTATTAGTTTTATTATAACTATTACGTTCATAGAGCATGTAATTTGTAAAGATGTATGGATGTTTTTTTATTCTTTCATAAAAACTACTGAACAGATTTAGCTGAAATTTTGCAGTGTTATAGTTCTTTCATAATAATAAATAAATAAAATATGGGTTCTTTCGAGTATTCTGTTTTTTTGGAATTGAATCTTGACCTATAGGATAGATTAGTGTCTGAGGGATAAGTACGATAATTTATTCTGTTACTGAGTGTTACTGATCTATGACCAGCTACACTTCGACGGGTTACGGCGGTTTATGTTTTACCTTCACAACAAAAATCGTGCTCGCACGCGAAGCTAGTCTAAAATAAAATTATCATAAATATCCAAGATCGGTCTAAGAGTTCCAGAGAATGGCCAGAACAAACATCCAGACAAAAAGTGTAGTAGTGAAAAGCTGTCAATTTGATATTACACACAGACATTTCAATTTTATTATTCTAAATACACACATATAAGGATAAATTAAATTCCGATCAGAACAATTGATAGAGCTGATAACACAATTTTTGGATTGTTTTTTTTATGAAATAGGAGGCAAACGAGCAGACGTAAGCATTTACCGCCGCCCTTGGATGCCCGCGACACCAGAGGCGTCACAAGTGTGAAACGCCCTTTAAGGGATGGGGAAGCGATGGGAGGAGGGGTTAGGGTATGGGCCTCCGGTATTTTACTCGGTGAAACACATCTGTTTTCTGTGAGGTAGTTGTATCACTCCGGTCGAGCCGGCCCATTCATGCCGAAGCGTGGCTCTCCTACGTATATGGTGGTGTTAGGTCGAGGGTTAACTTATAACATTACAACTAACGACCTTTAGTTTAGCAGCTAGGACCACTTACATTTCTTGTCATTTACATATAATACACATGAGTTTATAAGCTACCTGCGTACTATAGTAAAGACTCCGCCAACTATAGGAACTGACAGCCTTCTGTGAGGGGTTAACTTGGTATTTCAATGCACTCTTTAATAGTTATTTATGCAACTGTTGTATAATAATAATATGATGTTTTCCTAGCCGATCACGGCCACGTCGGCCAGTCTGATAGGGACTAAGAAACTGCGCAGGAAATATTATAGCGCACAAGTGTGTGCGTAAACACAGGTGCACTCTCTGTTCCCTCACGCTCATAATCCGATGGGACAGTTAACCGACACTATTGGGGTGAAATCAGGCGAAGGACCGTCAGTTTTACGTGCTCTTCGAAACACGGGAGTTGAGAACCCAACTTCCAAACTCCAGGCTATTATTAAGTATTTCTATAATCAGAAAAACTCAGTAACACATTTGGCCTGACCCGATATTCGAACCCGAGACCTCTTGATCGGCAGTCGCATACGTCAACCGAGGCAATAAAAAAAACAATAATAAGGGGCATTGAAACACGAATGTGGGTTTCGATAATAATATTACACGAGTGTTAATACCTATGTGCAATGCATACAAGACTATCTCTACACACATGATATGAATCGTCTATAAAAAGTTCTGAAACAACTAGCTAAATGTCAAACAAAAATGGCGGGATACGACGTGAATTCGAATAAAAGTTTTTTTTTAATTACGATGCTGTGGTAGTTTATGTCGCGTGCCTGACAATGTCCTTTTTTTGGAAAAGGACACGCATTATGGAATTTAGTACAATATTATAACACTCGTTTGGATGATATTCTGGTTACTATGACACGTAATATTTTAATATTGGCAATAAGCAAGCTGTTTCAGAATATTTTTAGTTATTATTAGTTAAATATATATTTTAAACCTCTGTTGATACCTCTATAGGACTTTTGACAGCAATGGCTGAGCAAGCTAATTTTTTTTCACTGTAGCTAATATATTTATTAATAATATTTTGGCCTTCTGAAACACAACGCCATCTAGTACCGCCTTGGTTGAAACGGCCCGTTCGTGCTGAAATCAGCGTGGCTCTACTACCTTTACCAAACAGTTTGACCAAACATATCAGCGGGTGGGATTGTTTTAAGGTCTTAAATCTTCAGTGGGCCTTGCTAGCCTGTCAGTAACAGGAGACTGTCTGAAGAGGGGCCAATGTAAAGATGACTGGTGTTATCGCCTTAGGGAGCACAGTATTTATATTTATTATATATGATTACTAGCTGACCCACGCTACCTCATCCGCGTCTCCGCCCGTAGCGGGTTGTTATACAGTGTGAACAAATTTGTTTACGATAAAAAAGATTATAGTGAGCTAAACTTAAATGATTTTTTTACATCTTTTAAAGGTAAACGTGTCTTACATATATTGTTTTTGCGAAACTTTAGCCCTTAATATAGCGTACACAATGGAAGTTCTCAAAAGGAATACGTTTCAATGCTACTCCACTCCTTTTGGTTGTAGCGTGATTATATATACCCTATAGCCTTCATCGTTAACTAGGCTTTCTAACCGTAGAAGAATTTTAAGAATCGTACTAGTATTACCTGAGATTACCGCGTTCAAACAAACAAACTCTTCAGCTTTATAATATTGGTATAGATATTAAAGTTGAGCAGGTTTGTGTACCATTTGATATTTTTCATCTCTTTTACAGGCCGCATTACGTACTTGCTTAATATTTACAAAAGAATTAGGGGACATTGTCTTTTTAAATTCAAGGGAATCCGGACTTCCTCATCTGAAGGTTTCAGAAGGAACGAAAGAATTCTGAAGGAACCAAATCTTTGTATGACCTGTAAATATTTGTTTCGGAGTTTAGGTGTTTTCTATCCTGCTAATATTATAAACGCGAAAGTTTGTATGGATGGTTGCTTGTTACTCTTTCACGTAAAAACTACCCAACGGATTTGGAGGAAACTTTACAGTAATATAGTTGATACATCAGAATAACACTACTTGCCGCTTGTTACTGCTTGCCGCGATAACCGATATATACATGGGCATAAACTAGTATATATTATGTATGTATTTACAAAAAAAGAAGTATATATGTATTTATATCAGTTGTCTTAGTACCCATAACATAAGCTCTGCTTAGCTTGGGACTAGATGGCGTTGTGTGTTAGATCTCCGAAATATTTAATATTATTTTATCTATTTTATTGGCAGTTGATTGTCCCTTGCGTTGAAATAAACCTATTCATTTGTCTCTACACCATAAGATGATCAGAATTCCCCTGGCGGAGTTTCGACTATTTTAAATGTCTTGCTTTCAATGACCACTATTACTAGAACTATGTAGACTTTGATATCAAAATTTTGATTAAAAATGTGTCAAAATAGAATCATTTTAACAGACCTTTAATAGCCTAACCCGTGTGTTTGTTTATAATTGACTTTTATGAACGTATGGTTTTTGTTTTAAATTTATAGGTTTTGCATCTCTACATACAAACAATAAGTGTTCGAAATATAATATGCTTGCGTCCGCTATTTTGCAAACCTACTTCGTTATAAACAATAAACAAATATCGAAACGAATACTTTTTTACTTTTGCTTCAATAAACCTGATTAAGGTACAATATGGACCACTAAATGCTTACCTAATACTGCTAATAAACACTGGTATAGTTATATAAATAGACGTAAATACATTTTATTTAAGGTATAAATAGGCGTCACTGCATCTCTTTGACTGTAGTAACAAACCGATTAGAATTTTGTCAAGGTTTGAAATACCTAATGATTATGTTAATTTCACTTTAGATATTCAAGTGTGGTGCTCGTTTAACAGTGTGTAGGTCCTTTAGAATTGAATTATCCGTGTGGGGATTAAGAGTACAGAGTATTATCAAACCTATTCAATACTTGGGACCCACCTGAGGGACGAAATTACACACAACTCGTGTCACAAATCATATATCAATCTGTCAATCCACCATGATATAATAATCCATTGCTTTCATTTTAAGGAAAAGTGGTCATTATTAGATTATTTAGATGCTAATGATTAAGAATTGAACTACACCAGTACCTGATGCCGTTGTTGTGGCTACTGTAGTCACCGAGCTGGTCGTCGACGTTGACTCTCCCGTTGTACTCGCATTTGTCATTTCCACTATCCTATCCACGGCTATACGATTCCCTGGCAGGATCCCTGAACTCTCTGCCTGTTCTTGCACTACTTGAGGATCTGCGTCTTCTATAACTTGAGGGCTAGGAGCAGTTTGACTCAAATCATTTGCAACGATCACATTGACTGTCGTCAAAGACTCCAAGTCGCCAGAATTATCCCCACCTATTTGTGAGTTGTCAATATATACTGCAGCTGATCGTGCTCCTAGCGTCTCCATCACACTTTCTGCCAACGACCTGGTCGACAGCTCATCTATATCAATATCTTGCTTAATATCAATAATTATCTGGTGTCTTTTCGTTCCACTTCCTGCTGGACTCTGTACTTGGTGCACACTGACCTGGGCTTCCGTTCCTGGATGCGATATGTGGTGCTGTATCACATGAGTCAGCTGGCCCTCCAAGGTATTGTCTCTGTTGCCCGCCATCTTTATTCCTTATACACTTTCAGCATCAATAAACCGACACTACACGAAAAATTTATCAGTCTCTATTCAGTCGGGGAAATTATTGCAGAAGGGTACACAGAAGTCTAAAACTAATGAACACAGGTATCACTAATGTTTTTGAACACACTGATGATAAAATAGAGAGATTTGTTTAGGCAGTTCTATGGCCCACTGCGGGCTCGTACGGTTGCAACGCGCAGATGCATCGAAACTGGGTCAAAGGTGAATAGCCTACCAAAAATGGATTTTGTAATTGTGCGATTTATGTTTTTTATAGAAATGGCAGTGGTAGTTACATGAGGCACGGCTAGGTTTTACATTGTTTGTTTGTCCTGGTCTATTGACACCCTTTACTGTCCTAATTCGGGACGTCTCGTAGACGCGGTGCCCGTAGCCACTGCGAGGCCTACGAACGTAGCTACGCCGACGCCGCGTAGGCCGGCTACACAACGCGCTTCCGTGTTGCCGTCGTGGGATATTTCTTAGGATATATTTTGTATTTTATTTCTAATAATTAAATTTAATTATATTACATTTTTATGTGTTGAATATACTTTTCAGTTAATTATTTATAACGTTAATTGCACTTATTTTATAAAGAAATATTTTATATAATATAAACTTTTAGATTTCCTGATTTCTGTAAAAGTGTTATTACATGATGAGAAATAGACTAATTTTCTGTGATGCAACTACGTTTAATACTAGCGATAATGTGCGACTTTGCATGGTTTTTATTATTAGTTTAAATAGCTTAACAAATACAAATTCTAGTGGTCGCCTAGGGGTCGAAGTACGACTACTATTCTTTTTTTTTTTTACTTTCTCCACTCTTCCCCTATATAAACTTTAACTGTAATAAATTCTAGACTCCTCCGTTCGTATAATTTTTATAAAAGGGGTCAGAAAGTTTTTGCCTTACGTATTAATACGCAGATGAGAATCCCTTATAAACAATTTATGCAGTCTTCAAAACAGTATTTGAGACATTACTCCGCAATTTTATACAATTTTATGTGAATTTTAGTATTAGTAGCTATGTTAGTATTAAAAAACTAACATAGCTTGCATTGTTTCTTTGTACTATCATTATACAATACTTGTAATATTTTTCGTAAAGTAACCACGTCGTGGCGTACAAGGGCCGGTTCAGCCAGACTTCTTCATCAAGTGAGTAACGTAATTTAGGGGGTGGAGGTCGTTCTAATAGTGGTAAAACACTTATATCTCTTGAGTTACCTGAGTTACAAGTATATATGCACCCTGATAGTTATTTACTGTCAGGTGAAAGAAGGTTATTTATTTGCCTTCTATACGATAAAAGCCCTCATAAATAGATTTTCCATTAATCCCCCCTCTTATTCAGTACGTCTTTTATTTTTACATAAACATAAATAATCTTTAATTTAATTTAAAAATACAATACTCTCTTAAAAATTTAACATTATTTTCAATTATAATATTTTGAAAGCATTCAAAGCATTCTTTAAAGCCAAAGGTATCAGCTGAAATATATCCCGAGATAAATCCTCGCACCGATCCCCCGGTGTATACCAACCTCCATTCGACTACACGTGCCTACGCATGCGCCGTACAACCGCATGTTTCATCTCCCTCTGTCTATCTACACCTGTCCTTGTCTACACTCTTCGATCGTTTGAGAATGACGAAAAAGCATATAATCGAATTTATGTCGACTTGTAAGGACAGCAGAACAGCCTGAAATATTGCGTCCTGGCCTTGAAACGGACACTAGTTATGTCACCAGGCTTTCTTACAACTTTGACACTGATATTAGCTAGCTTAAGTTAGTAAGGAAAAAGTGAATATGGAATTTTGCTTTTAAAGTTTGTTTAAGTGTTGTGTGAAGACTATCTTGTAAATAAGTTGTTGAAAACTTTCAGAAAAGTGAGATTTAATAGAGGTCTGTGTTCTGTAAAATTCTAGTTTTAAATACGTTTACAATCTATATAGATAAATTAATTATCTTGAGTGACTTATTCACCAATGCAGACCCTCAACCTCCTTGATAACAAACATCAAACGGCAGCGGTTGATTTTAAATTTGTAAGGACTTTTGAAAAAGCTTATTGGAAATTTTACCCTCGCACAGAAGATCAGCTTATAATGACAGCGTTCGTGCTGCCGTGTTTAGTTAGTTAGTACGAGATTGGATGCCCAATGTTAAAGAAAAAACACTAAGCCACCATGGTGCATTCGCATTCAGTGACCATCACTCATGGATTCTGCTTATTATTTCCATCAGGTAGAGTAGAGTCATTACGGCAGGCCATAAAAAGAACACCTTTAAGGGGGTAAAATAAATGATGAATGGTTGTGTGAAAACTATTCAGTTTCAAAGTTGAAACACGAAAGAAGCTTTAAAGCCGTTTTTTCTTCAAAATTTCATTTATTATAGGGATGGTAGTAGCTTACCGTGATGGGACCTTTCTGCTTGTATGTAAGTATTTTATATTAATTCATTACCTAAGAAAATTAAGGACTCAGAATCTTTAAGTTTATTTAAAAAATATTTAAAATGTCACATCTTGAAAGACATTAAAAAGTAAAAATGTTCTACTAAATAAATTAATGAAATCTAATTCGTGTGAATAGTCCCTAAGCGTGTCATTTTTGTCGCCTACCTACAATATATTTTATAATTGTAAACGAGTTCTGAACTGTATACCTACTTTTTATAATAATGTTTATTTCTTATGTTAAGTGATTTTTAATCTTTGAGAAATAAATAATTCTAACCTTATATTTTTAAAGTCATTTTTGCAAACGGTACTTCATTACGTAACGCAGGATGATGACAGCCCAAACAAGTAATATAAACATACGCACAAATACAAACATCACATTTGTACTGCCTAGTCGGGTAACCTTATCTATTAGACGCTAATGTAATACGTTGTTATTTCCTTTAAAACGCGCACATGACTTATGGTAAGCGTTACCGGCACTTATGCATGACTATTATTCGTATATAATGATTTGCCCCGATCCTGACTGGCTGAATATCAACGCAGAGCCGTAACTGCCTGGGCTATAGATTTGACATTTCTTTAACTAATGATTTGTGTGTGGTAAGCATCGACTAAGATAGGATTTTTTTTATAATTTTACCCCCAAGGTAGTAAAATAAGGTGCGTACATTGGTATGGAAGTTTGCCGATTTCATAATTGGAAACACGAAATAAGACATGCGAGTACACATATTCATATTAATATTACGAATCCGGAAGTAACTCTGTCGGTCTGTCTACGACTAAATCGCTGCACCGATTTCCATGAATTTTGACATATAGATGCTTTGGTTCCTGAATTAGGATATAGACTACTCCGTACCCCGATAACTGAGATACACGCGGGCTAAGCCGCGGGCAAAAGCTGATATACTATGAATTCGAAAGTATTCTGTCTATATACACTTTTACAGCTATACCCCTGAACCGATTTCAATGAAATTTGACATGGAGGTACTTTGATTCTTGAAGAAAGATATAAGCTACTCTTAACCGCTGTAGGCTATATGTACTCGGACAAAAGCAAGCACGCTTAAAGAATATTTTCAGTTCAGATGAATACACATCACCACAGGTATAACGATATTGGATATACATGGGAGAATCACACTTCGGCATGCATGCTCATGCTTGACCCGAGTGACATCACGTTCTAATAGGAAACAGCGATTGCGTTGTGTTTCATCGAGTGAGTGAGAATACCGGAGCCACATACCCCAACAACTCTTGTGACGCTAGACCAACGAGGCAGTTAAGATGTATGCGTATCGCCTTCTTTTCAGGTTCATTTCAGAACAACTTAAAATTAATGTATGTCATTTTAAAATGAACTTTTATGTTTGAATTTTTGTCATGTTAACTCCTTGAATCTCAAAAATAACTTTTTCCAGTTGCAGGTGTTAAAATTACTAACGCTCGATGTGTTCTCGTATATGAAAGACAAATATAGACATGACGTCATAGCCATAACGTAATGCTATTTGCATGACTCCAATTGACGCCTTCAGTCAAATCAGTTGCTTTTTATCATCTGTCAAAGCGATAACTTCGTTTGGAAATTGTACTAAGAATTCATTTGTGACGTCACTGTTCTACACTACTCAATTGAAAAAAATATTACTACGTTTATTAGATTAAATTTATAATAGAAATGAAAAGCTGTAATAATTATATTGATAGATAGATAGATGCATACTCCTTATTGCACACCATAAAATGAAAGATACAATGAAGAAAATAACAAATAAAAACAGTGATACAATGGGCGGCCGTATCGCAGACTGCGATCTCTTCCAGGCAACCTTTAGATGTACTATACTAGTGATTTGTAGTTGTGGTGCACACTTAGATATTTGCGTATAAAAGCCTACCCCTAACACAATTATACAGATACATATATCCTCTATCACATATATATTCAAGCACTTACAGACATAAATATAGATATGAATGCACACAAAACATATGTATATATAGCAGAATATATATATATATATATATATATATATTTTCAGAGATGTTTTGTTATATTCGTTTTAATGAATGAGAGATTTATTTGTGATTAACTTCTAAACAGTTAGAAAAATGTAGATAGTAAAGTGTTTAATTAAAAACTCGAGTGATTTCTTTTTGGAAAAGCCTATTATGTAGATCGAAAAAAATTATTTAATCAGGGTTCAATTATCCCAATCAAATCAATCAAAGGTAATTAATTCGAAAAAAAACTGACAGATTTTTTTTGTACGCTAGCTTTTGGAGCATTTCAATGAATGAAATTCAGTTGGCATCAGCTTATAAACTGTTTACCTTTCATGTAATATTAACACTATTGTACCTGAATATCTGACTTTAACAAGTTAAATTATTTACATAAAACCCGTCTGCGTTGCTATTGGGTAAAAAGAGTAGCTATGAATTTCTTTGCCAGTATTCTTCTCGTAAGGCTCTACTTTGGAAACTGGAAGTTATAGATCGACACAAGTAGGCAGATTTTGGTCGTTTCACCAAATTTACCTAGAGTCCAGTACATGCTGTGGTGTTTGTTTGTGTCCATCCATGATTTAAAAATCATAGCATTAGTTTCAATTTGACGTTCACAAATGTCAATATATCATTGAATAAATGATTATGAATTTGAATTCTACAACCCATAATGTCCCACAGCTGGGCTCGGGTATCCTATCCGGAGAAGGCTAAGGCCATATTTTCCCACGTTGGCAGAGCGCGGGTCAGGGACTGGCAAAACTACATTGTGGCTACGTAATCTTGATGTTAGATGTTTTTAAGCCGCCCAAAAGCCTCCAACTAAGCTTCACGACTGTTATCTTATGATAACAATCGGAACCGACTGCTTAATATGACGGAAACGCTCATTGTATCATGCTACCAGCGGCAATCCGTCCAACAACTGACCGAGCCGTAGTTGCTTACCCTCGGTGATTGTTTGGCAACTGAGCTATGAGCGCCTCCCTTATCCAGGTCTTACTTAATCAAGTTTCACTGTATATATAAGTGACTTTATAAATGATAAATTTGATTTGTCATAATTAAGTACCTAATCAGTTGCTAATGACAATTGATCTTAACGTTGTATACAAGATTTGATAATTTCATTAATGTATTCATACATATATAGTGGTTACAGTTGATGTTAAGTTACATGATGGGAATGACCCGGGGAATTGAATGCCCTTTTAATTATAATTATATTCGCAAGCCTTTGTATGTGGCAAAAATGTCTTGAGCCTTCTCCAACTTTATATCTTGGATAAGATGGCTTATAGTATCTACACATTTTATCTTTACCATATATCTGTTAGTTTTCTAATAACGATAACGTTTGTAGAATTGCAACTTGGCTTCGCTTCCCCCTCATCTCTCCCTCCGAAGAATACAGTTTATAACAATACTTTTTATATAATATATAAGTAAATAAGTAAATATTAAAACCCCCGCCTCCACCAAATCCAAACCCAAACTCGGAAACGAATAGTTGCAGATCATACAAACATTTTTTACGACCGAGTATTCGAACCCGAGACCTCATGGACAGCAGTCGCGTACGCTACTACTGAGCCACCGAGGCAGGCTGATATGAGCCCACAAAAGTGCCGCTACTCTGCCTGATGGAAGACATGAGCAGAATCCAAGAGTGGTGGTCACCAATACTCATTGCGAATGCTGACAATGCGATACTGCAGCATGGTGATCTACATCGAGGCTATTGAGACTCTTATGCATGATAAAAGAGTATTGGTGTCGGTGAAACCTTACTTTTGGGATTCTTTTTTATGGAATCGCGGGCTATCGAGCAGACGTATCGCCTGATGGCAAGCGATTACTGCCGCCCATGGACAACTGCATCACCAGAGGTGTCAAAAGTGCGTTGCCGGCCTTTGGGGGATGGTGAGGAGAGTGGGGATGGGATGAGGAGTTGGGTAAGGGCCTCCGGTATCCTCACTCACTCAGTGAAACACAGCGCAAGCGCTATTTCACACTGATTTTCCACATTAATAAGAGTAAAAAAAACTGTACATAACAAAACGTTAATTATAAAATTTTCTTAATCACAAAATCAATTCTTTACATAAATATGTTTTCGAGCACTTTGTATTACAGCGGTCGGCCATGTTGTTTTTATTAATACACGCCGGAATGAAGAAGCGACAGCGTTGCTAGGCAACGATTACCGCTTTACCGTCCGCTATCCCTATAGAACCTCCAGCGTGTTGAGAACGAAAATCAATAATAAGGGTCTTTTTGAGTAACATTCACAGCTCTATTCGTGATAGGGTTGGCAGGGGAGAGATTAAAGTTTCATTAGATATATAGGTTGATAGGTTAAAATGTACTTTGTATGCTATTGTTAGTTTTAAAATGAGTGCCATATATGTACTTTTGTGCTTGCCTGGCTATTCCCGCACTTAGTCTCTTTATTAGGCCGTTGTGAAATCGCACTTCTGTGTATTAATACCCTTAATTTGCTGATTTTTTTAGTACTACTCTCGCCTTTATATAGGTGATAAAGTCTTGGAAATCCAACGGGTAAATATGGAATTGAATTACTAAGGATATTTACGAAGAAAGCAGGGTATATTAGCAACAGTAGCTAAATCACAGGTGAACCTGCGGGCAATTACCAGTTTATTATACAATTACAAAACAATACAAACAAGCGTGGGAGAGCCACGCTTCGGCATAATTGGGCCGGCTCGACCGGTCTCACAGAAGACTGCCGCGAAACAGCGCTTTTGCGCTGTGTTCCACCGAGTGAGTGAGGATACCAGAGCCCCATACCCCTCGCAGTCCCCAAATACAATATCTAAAACGTGTGGGTAATGTGTGAAACATTGTGTATTTTACACTTTACCAAAGTATTCTGTACAATGCCGAATGCGCGCCCCGTAATGTGCTATTTACGGGAACAGGTCAATAGCAATCCACTCAATTATTAATTCAAATGATTCAACAACAACACAGGGGATCTGTAGTGTAATAGTTCTAGCCAAGCCTAAACCTATATAATTAAATCAATTCTAAACCTACATAAACCATAAGCAAAATTCAAGAGCAGTGGTCACTATACTCATTGCGAATGCAGACAATGTGACCCTTACAATGGCGGCCTATCGAGATTCTACTACATTATTGGGCCTCTGGTCGCACTCACCTACGGAATACGACAGCACGAATACTGTCGATCTATGGAATAATAATAATCTAAGCCATAGATCGAACTAAGTGGCGTGACATTGGAGAGGCCTATGTCCAGCAGTGGACTGCGATAGGTTGATGATGATGATGATGAATACTGTCATTTTAGGTTGATCTTTAACAAAGCTATCTAAAACAGCTTTAACATTTTTTGGTGTTTTCTATGTATAATATGTATGTATTTACAAAAAAAAGTATACAAGCATTAATATCAGCTATCTAGTACCCATCGTACAAGCTCTGCTTAGTTTGGAACTAGATGGCGTGGTGTGTTAAAATGTCTGAACATAGTTATATATTTTTTTAAAACTAATTTAAAAGCCTTTTTTATTAACTCAACAGATAGAATCGTAATTTAAAATAGCTAAGTGTTTAAATCGAGATACACATTGCAGGCGATGTCGGCTCATTGTTAACGATACTCTGTAAATTACCTCAAGAAATTATCAAAAAAAATTGCAAAATGTAGTTAATTGGTTCTGAAACTAATCTTGATTTTGGTTTGGCTGTTCTGGATGCGCTTATCACCATCAAGGTGTTGCTGAAAATCAGTGCTGCATCGTTTAACAGCAACAGCTTTTTTTAATGCACACTGCGACGCAACTCTGCAGCAAGGGTTTTTGTTACAGTATTAACTATATAATACATGTTGTATTACCTATTATTGTGTTTATTACTTAACTGTGCTTTAGTTAATGTTTCAATGCTGTGTTATGTACCAATGTCTTTTACAATTTGTTGTATTGCAACGTCCTTAAAATAAATTACTTTTCTTTCTTTCCTTTTCTTTCTTTCATCTTCTGTTCGACTTCTTTTTTTTAAATGCTCGGCAGACATTTGAGTAGCTTTGAACATAGATGGCACTGGCTCCCAAGTCCAGGTTGTAAACCTAGTTTTGGGAAGAAAAACCTACACAGCTAACGTAATGGTCTTAGTACCTGGAAGACCTATTACTTTGCTTTTTTTTGGTATTTTTTTATAAATGAACCCAAAACCCTCTGCATACTGAATTTTATGAAAATCGTTGGAACTGTGTCTGAGATTCAGATAATATGTATATACGATTATACATATTCAAGAATTGCTCGTATATATTACTGTCCGACTGAGGCGAGGCCAAAAGGAAGGGTAATATATTTTGTTGTTGAACTCCATGCATGTTTCTATGTTCCACCGTAGCACCTATACTACTAAACTGATTTTAACTTGTGAGTTGTCAATAGATTCATAATAATGGCCCAATGATATAGGCTCCGTAAATTTTGCCAAAAGTTTTCGCGTAGATGAGTTATCGTTATTTAATCTTTTTCTTGTCTCCAAGGAACACTGTGTAAATAATTTTTACTTGGAGACTAGTAGGCAAAATAAAAAATAGAGGAACATGCAAGTAATCTTATTAGAAAATCCCAACTTATAAAAGAAATAAATCTTTCTAGTATTTTTGGATCCACGTAATAATGCGTGAAACGTAATAACAAAATTACGACCGATAAAATTTAACATAAACCCAACGAAAACTATACTTATGTGAACATTATCTTCATTCATTATTACCAAAACAAAGCAACAAAACACCAATACAGCCTATATACTACACTCGATCGTAACACACAGCATAAGTATCCATTGACAACCCAAAACGAAACCCCTCGACAATCATTTAAACAAAACACGCAACATACGCCGATATGTCTGCGCAGTAAGTGTGTCAATTTTCCGCAGTGAAATACCCTGTCTGGCCTTGAATGGACTCCGCATAACGCCCACATGTATACCACAGGACTGTATATACATACACACAGCAAGGACGCACGCCCTAGGTCGTAGCTTTAAGACCTAGATCTAGGTAATAGTGAAATCTAAATTTGTGTTAGTTTAATCTAGATCTTTACGGTTAAGTTACAGTTATTATGTAATCCATATTTATTTAATATAATAGTATTTATTTGTTTGTTTATTAAGAAAGGATATAGTCTTTTTGTGTTGCAACGTCGCGCTGTTGTGTTCTTGTAATGAGTTCATAGATTGCTTTCAATGTTTAGTAAGATTGTAGTATAAGTTATTTTTAACGTTGTTTTTGTTCGATTTCTTGTAATGTTTGTAATATATTTGTAGCTAAAGTTTACTGTAAGGCATGAAAATCACCTATACAACTAAATACAATACAATTTTTTACCGTGGGAGAGCCACGCTTCGGCATGCATGGGCCGGCTCGACCGGAGTGATACCACGGCCTCACATAAAACCGGTGTGAAACAGCGTCTGCGCTGTGTTTCACTGAGTGAGTGAGGATACCGGTGGCCCATAATCAAACCTTCCCCTAATCCTCCTTCCCGTACCCCAAGGGCGGCAACGCACTTGTGACGCCCCTGGTGTTGCGGGTGTCCATGGGCGGCGGTAATCGTTTACCACCAGGCGATACGTCTGCTCGTTTGCTCCCAATAACATTAAAAAAAATACCGGTATCCGTTTATAATGTCAAATCAACAGCGTCATAAATATATACATTTGTAAATTGCTTCAAAAATCATTTATGTACGTTTTTGTATGTCTTCTGTCCGTTCCGGCAAATCTCAGGAATGGAACGGCTGTAACGATTGTGACGGGACTTTCACTAGCAGATAGCTGATGTTACAAGGAGTAACTTAGACTACTTTTATTTTAGACTAGCTGCGCCAAGGCGTTCATCCAAAGTCTTCAACAGTCTATTGCAGGGCATAAGAAATGAGAAATAAGAAATGAGGTTTTGGCCTACTGTACCGGGTGGGAACAGGGTTTGTTTTAAAGTTTATCTTCTCTTTAACAGTAATGTTGTCCTACGTACTCTGTTCCTTAAGTTAATTCTTACGACACCCACGGGATGAAAGGAGGGGTGACACTCTTTTTTTTATTTATTAGTACAGCAACCTACCTCCAACATAATCGGAGCCTCTTCTCGCTAATGCTCTGTGTCACTCCAGTTCTATCTCTTATGCTTCTCGCACTGTATTTCATACTATATCTTTCGTTCGTTCATCTCTTTCATTCTCATGGTCGGTGAGATTCGCACATCTAACCTATTCTCTCTGATGTTTGTTATCTTTATTTCTTTATTCTATTAGGGGTAATTGAGGTACACAATCTATTTTTATTTATATAGTACAGCATGCTTATAACTTACATTCTAATTTTTATAATTTTACATTGGTTGACACTCTGTATTTATAATCCGTCACCACACACAGCCATCGCCACCACAGCGGTGTTACCCACTGTTATTGTTATAAAGGTACAACAACCAACTCTAGGAACACAACGAGTTTCAATATTCTATTAAAATACACGAGTATATCTTATAATAATAACATTTATTTATTTATTATACATTGTGGAGGAACGGATGTCATGATGTTGGGAAGTTGTATATATGTTAATCGGCGCGAGAACTTCTATTGCACGATGCAGGATTGGTAGCTTCTTCGTGCACTACGTTACTCCGTAGTTCAGTGTATCTTCGGTGGATGGCGTTGTCATATATTTATGTTGAAGCTGTATGTGGAAGTCGCCACGTACATCAAGCACTTATCGTACATTCGCGGACTTAATGCCTAAGGCATTCTCTACCAGTCAACCAATAGGTGATACAGAGAAAATTGGAAGTAGGCGCATTCAGATTTATTTGTAAAGTATCAAATACACATACATATATAAACTTACCATAAACTGCACATAATATATAGATGCTTATATATACTCTTACTAAAATAAATACATACATACACAAATAAATACCATAACTAGAATGAGATGGCATTTATAAATTGGTTGATTTTGCGAGCTGATTTAATATATACTGCTTTACTTTTGTTTTAAATGTAAAAACGTTGGTTGCCATCCTGATCTCGAGCGGAAGCTCATTCCAAAGAAGAACGGACTGCACAAAAAAGAATGAGCCGATAAACTCAGATGTATGGGAGGAACAACGAAGAAGAAGGTTATTAGAGGACCGAAGGTTTCTGTTATGATTACTACATAACATTGTGCACCCTACTACTGGTACCCTTATTAATGTCACCAAATTATCCGTATAAAGGTTGTCTGTAAGAGATCGCCATTGTCACATTTGTATGTTGTAATTCTTTTTTTTTATTTTTTCTATCTGTTAAGTGTGTACAATAAAGATAAATAAATAAATAAAAAAAAAGAGTTAAAAGTACGATTCTAAATAACTTGGCGAATATAACATTATCAAGTCCTAGTGTTTAAAAACTAAGAAAGTCAACATTGTAAATAGGAAATTGATAAATTCATATGAATATAAATCAGCTAAGATTGTGTATTGCGTATTGTATATATTTTCTTTATAACATAAGAAAAAGCGTGATGTTAAACGTGATACTGTGAATCAAATTCATTAGATATTCATTCGCAAGATTTATTTAAACAGTAAAGAAAACTGTATATTTTACCACACTAATATTATAATATCGCACAATGAGGCGCTCACAGCCCATTTGCACTCGGTAATTAGAAACATGCATCACCTACGCCAGCGCGGAAGTAACTGGATGGGTGACCGTCGCAGGTCTCGTAGGTTAACAGTCGTGAAACTTGGTTGGAGGCTTTTGGGCGGCTTAAAAACATAAAACGGCAAGATTACGTAACCACAGTGTTGTGTTACCGCACTCGGCCAGCGTGGGGACGTATGGCCTTAACCCTCTCCTCACAAGAGACCCGAGCCCAGCATTGAAACATCATTGGTTCTTGATGATTACAAATTTTAAAGTAACTGTCTGCTAAACCGCAGAATTGAATTTCGGTATATATGCTACCAGCAATCTGTATAATTCAGGTAGTTTATACAATACCTAGGCAATATATAAAACACCTGGGGCGTCCAGACAATGTATGAAACAATCTGAATATCTCCATTACATACTTTATCTAGATAGTTTATATAATCCCTAGGGATTGCTTGGAATACCTACTAACCCACAGGCAATGTGTAAAATAAATACATTTTGGTCTGTATTTATTATTTTACGTTGCTACCTAGGTACGTACAAAATGACAAACAAAGGATCTTTTTGCTTATAATCAACTTTATTCAGAATCTTATCGATTGAGGTTACAACAGTAATCATCAAAGATCTAGTCTGTTTTTGTTGAATCATATTGCTTTCCATCAAGCAGTGTAGAGACACTGTGGCAGTTCCATACATAAAGAAACAATGAACAAGTGTCTGAGTGTTTGCGTGACACTCATTATTTTCGTAAAGTCAAGTGGAAATTTAAATCATAAATAGCAATATCTACAAACAGAGAACGGCTACTTTTTATTGTAAACACACATTTACAATTCCAATATATTTTACTTCCCAATATTCCTTGATAGCACAAAAAATCCACAATGAAATTTAATATTATGTAAATATAGAGTGAGTGTGTCTGTTGCTTGGAATTTCTTTATATCACCAAGCGTGGGGACACACGTGACGAGGAATATGAGGTATAGTATACACTAGAGATCACCACGAGGAGATGGGATAAGAATACCGAGTGTGTGGTGTGGTAAGAGTCAAGGAAGCAAAATACATAGAATAATAGCACTGCAAATAGAGGAGGGACGTCTTTACTTTTGGTGCAGGGTTAGGGTACCATCCGCGACACTTGTAATGAATCTGCGCGATTACTGAAGGCGCTTCGCTTAATAAAGGGTGCTAGAGTAATGATTGCACACGGGCGTTAGAGTAATGATTGCACACGGACGCTAGAGTAATGATTGCACAGGGGCGCTAGAGTAATGATGGCACACGGGCGTTAGAGTAATGATTGCAAACAGGCGCTTTACGGGGTAGAGATGCCTCTGAAGATAAGAAAATATTGAAACTAACCTTATACCAGTTCGTCTGGTCAGCATGGTATGTAGAATGAAACCTCTTTTGTAAGGAGAGGCTTATATTCAGGAGTCAAAGCTTGTAGATTTGATAAAACACTGTAGAAATTTATCTATACAAATAAATAATGTTATTGTGTTTATAATAGTATAATATCCGCTTTTTACTAAATGCATATGTATGTTTACACGGTACATATACCAAAACAACATTATTTACAATTTTTGTCCGTTTATCAGTCTGTTTGTTACGACCAATCTCTGGAATGGCTGAACGATTTTGACGGGACTTTCATTGGCAAATAGCTGATGATATAAAGAATAACTTAGGCTTTTTTAGATTAATTTCGAACCGACTTTACCTGCGGTTGATCTTATACCGCAGATTTCTAGCGTCTATTTATAAAACATACCATAGTTCCTTATACTACGGCAGGTACAAAACAATAGTGCGATTCAGGCGAATGGTACAACGCCATCTATCGATATACGCTATAAACATTTTTGTACTATATTATATTAAACTGTTTTGGTCGTGAACACGCCTAATGGGGTAAATATGTGTATGAAAGTTTATAACTCTGAAGGTTAGAAACACGAAATACATATGATGATATATTACCCAATTAATTAATTAAGGTACGGTTAATTTATTTGTTAACCACAAGAGGCTACGATTTTTTTATGTCACCATAACTAGATTCAAATTACACATTATTTCATCATGACCTATGGTTTATTACTGTTCTATATAGAAAACCTTATAGCCTAGTGGAAGTAGGAACTTCCACAATGGCCTGAATTGTAACAGGATTCTATTTATACTTAAGGATTATATTTATATGAAGTTTAATTCTAGTGAATTCGTATGAAAAAATTGCGGATAGGCAGAGCAGGAATACCTTTTTTAAAGAGAACTTCCATCGGAGGTATGTATCCTGTGTAGCGGGAGACTCCACAAACATTAGTAAAACGGACACTGAATATAAAGGGAATCAGAAGAAGCATAGGGATGGCCAAAAATGCGATAAGCCAACTACAAGGTTTTTTTTATGTACTAGGGGACAAATTAGCAGACGTATCGCCTGATGGTAAGCGATTACCGCCGTCCATGGACACCCACGCACCAGAGGCGTCACAAGTGCGTTGCCGGTCTTGGGGGATGGAGAGGGGGATGAGGGCAAGAGTTGGATTATGGTATCCTCATTCACTCGGTGAAACACAGCGCGTGAACAGAAAAACCGGTGTGTGAAACACACACCGGTTTTCTGTGAGACCGTGGTATCACTCCGACCCACGCATGCCGAAGCGTGGCTCTCCCACGGTAAGGAATATGGAATATGGAAACATTATAACATATCTGAACTGAAAACTGATTAGGGCCTTGGTATTCGCCATATTCAGTTATGAGACCGCAACGATGCTTTAGAGATGTGGTGCTGAATACGAATGCTTCAGATCCCATGGACAGCCTCCCGGAGTAATGTGTCTATATTGCATGAACTGAATATAAACACCCGACTGTCTTCCATATGTTTGCGAAAAATGAAGAAAAGTCATCATCAAAAAAAGAAGAAAAACATCCTCGAGCAACTCACGGTGACCGGAAAAGTTGACAGTAAAAGACCAAGTGGATGTCCAATTAGGTGGACTGACCGGTTCCGTTCGGATCTGGCTGTTCAGCATTGGGCGCCAATCTACACGTTGCTCTTCATTCGGCCAAGGAGAGGAACAAAGATACTGTTCGGCAAAAGATCATCCCACACCTGGATAATCACGACCGTTATTAATGAGGTTAACAAAGAGGAGAATAAAGGGAATATTAAAGTGCAGATACTGTAAGCAGTAATCGCTAGTTATTCTATGTAGGTATATACAGAAAAAAAAAGTTTGCAAACAGCAAAGAAAGTAGCCATTAAGACGGGTGGTCCAATTTAAGACGAGTTTAATGTTACCTCGGAATAATTTAACTCATTATCTGCATCGTAACAAAATGTTGTCAAAACACCGTTTTTATTGAAGACAGTAAACTGAGTTAGCGCACTCTATTATTCAATAGCGGTACTAAATTGCAAATTTAAAAGTAAAACCGCGGTCACGTGCGCCAGCTAACGGGAAATAGCCGAACTGCGTTCAATGAACTCTCCCCAAGCATTCATTGCGCAACTTTCGACTCACGAATTCCAAATCCAAAATGTCACGTATTCAGGAACTCGTGGCGGGAATTTTAAAATTTCACATTCGAATATAGGTCGCCATTTTGTATGAATACTCGGTTCTAAAACGGTATATTTTTGTGTGTATTTTTTTGAGTTAGTATTTCGTGGAGCAAGGTCGTTAATAATGGTTACGTAAGCCCACCGTAATGTTTACGACCGCAACGCATTTAGTACATGTCCTGCATTTTAGTTTCACAAAACGTTTTGTATAACAACCTGTAAAGCCTCAACATTTTTTTTCAGACATGGCGCCGAGTCATATAGTCGATTAGGTCTCATGAATCGAACGTGTAAACTTAAAGTTATTTTTGTAAAAGCCTAAAATTTTTTGTAGATGGAGATAGGTAGGTAAATTTATTTTATTATGAAGCCGGTTTATCAAGATTCGTGTTATGACACGCCAAATATAACGGGCGCGTAGTAAATACTTTTTATAAAACACGGTGTGGTCGAAGACCGGTCAGGGTGAATGGCCGCATTCGGCACCATTTCTTTAAGTATCTGGCTTTTATGACTGATTGAGCTATACAGCGCAATTTTGATTATCTGTACTAAAAAATAGATTTGACAGATCCGTATAGAGAGATTTTATTTTTTTTTAATTTAAGATGAATTTTGCCGCCGTAAGTAAGTCCGTTATTTATAAAATTTTGCTCGTAATAAGATAATTAAACACCGGTCATTGGACGTCACTTGCCTTGTAACTTCCTCTATGGGCATATGTTCATTTATTGCCTTTTAAAGGTGGGATAGAAGGAGAAAAAGTACCAATGAACTCATAGAGGTGAACGAAATGACAGGTGTCACATTAAAAGTTTTACATTAAATAATCATTTTATTAGCGAACTAATGTAAATGGAAATTTATTTGTTTATACTTTTATCCCTAAACTACTGATTATTTAAATTGTAAGTTTTGCGGACGTAATATGTTGGGTACAAAGAGAACACGAGAATTTCCTTTAAAAAAGCCTGTTCTCAGAAAAAATCTAGAGTTTAATGAAAGTTTTATATTGAAATCGTTTAGCAAATACACTCAAGTAGGCAATAAGTGGTAGAAAGCGATTAGAAGTACTATATTAATCAGACGAATATTTCAAAGAATAAAAATAAAATATTTGTTCATTAGGTAACCGTTTTATGTTGTAGAAAAAGTATCTGAATAACGGAATTTAATTTTCAAAACAATAAACAATTTATCACCCCCGGGACCTCTGCATTTTAAATTTCACGAAAATCGTTGGAGCCGTTTCCGAGATTTTAGATTATACATATACATACATACAAGAATTGCTCGTTTAAAGGTTATAGGTGGATAGATAATTATCTATACAATAGAATAAAAAATAAGGAGGTACAGTTAGACGCTTATAAGATTGACATATGAATAGACGCCCCTTTCCCCCCAGGCCGCCATAGTGTGGGTCACCATGCTGCATTGTTCTTTTTCGCATGGAGGATGGTGACCACCACTCTTGGATTCTGCTCATGCTTTCCATCAGGCAGGGCAGAGTCATTTTGGCAGCCTTTAAAAAAAAAAAAAAAAAAAAAAAAAAAAAAAAAAAGGACGCACAATTATAAGCGATACATACCAAATCAATTGAATTCTACACAGACAAAACTAAAAAAAATACAATATTGGGACCAATTGATTTTAAAAGTTAGATGACTTCATCATCAGACCTTCGTTAATAAGTCCGAAGCTCAAACTCAAATACAAAAATTTCATTTAAATACGGCAATGTGAATGTGTACGTCTCGGTGGCGCATTAACAGCGTGAGCGACTGCGTGCTCGAGGTCTCGGGTTTGATTACCGGATCGAACCAAATATTTGTATGATCTGCAAGTAAAATGTATTCGTTTGCAACAGAAAAGTATATACATATATATTTATATCAGTTGTCTTAGTAATCATTGTAGGTATAAGCTCCGATTAATTTGGGGCTAGATGGCGTTGTGTGTCAGATGTACGAAATATTTATTTATTATAATGAGTTAGAATTAGTTAACTGCCAAAATTCGTTTACTAAGTTATTTACAGTTTTTAACTGAAACTATGCAAATCGTGTAATAATATTTATTATATTACATGCTGCAATTAATGTAATAATGTGTGGAAACGTCTCTCTCGCTCTAAAAGTCCAAAAAACATCTAAAACTGAGTATGACTGCCTCTGTGGCGCAGTGGTAGCGAATGCGACTGCTGTGCAAGAGGTCTCGGATTCGATTCCTGAGTCGGACCAAATATTTGTATGATCAGCAAATATTTGTTTCGGAGTTTGGGTGTTTTCTATGTATAATATGTATGTATTTACAAAAAAAAAGTATATAAGTATTAATATCAGTTATCTAGTACCCATAGTACAAGCTCTGCTTAGTTTGGGACTAGGTGGCGTTGTGTGTTAAAATGTCTGAATATATTTATTATTTATTTTATTATTATTACTTTGATTGATGTGTATATTATTACAAGACAAGATGCACTGACAAAACATATTATAATTTTTACGAAAAAAATGCCCCCTTGACTGCCTCCCTGGTATTGCGGCTACCGTATGCAACAGCTAATCCTGAGGTCTTGGTTTCGGTGCCCGGGTTGGCCCAAAATGTGTTAGAGAGTTTTTCTTACAATAAATCTCTGGAATGAAGTCTTTCTGAAGTTCTTCATGGTGCTTTACGCCTGTGCCTCCTGAACATGAAGCCCTTGGCAAACGCTATTAGGAAGTATTAAAATAAATAAATAAAATAAAAATAGCCTTTATTGCTGTTTACTTTCTTACAATATATTATATGCCTACTTACTAACATTTTCTTTTCTTCTTTTTTTTTTTTTTCAATCATCGGCAACTGTATGTTTGTGATTAACAGCTTGTCTATAGACAAAGGCCTCCTCTAAAGATGCCCACGTTTTCCTGTCCCTAGCTAAACGGGTCCATACTGGGCCAGCTGTATTCTTGAAGTCGTCTTCCCATCTTTTTATCTGTCTACCTTTACTCCTTTTGCTGTCTCTTGGGTACCATTCTGTTATTACCTTTATCCATTTTTCTTTATTTTCTCTTAGCATATGCCCCGTCCATCTCCATTTTAGTTGTCTGTAGGTTTTGGATGCATTTTTAAATCTTGTTTTACTTTTAATTGTTTTTAGTTTCACTCTATCTCTTCTTTTTACACCTAAGATGTTTCTTTCTATTCCATTTTGGCATACTTTTATTTTGTTTTCTAATTGTTCTGTTAGGGCCCAAGTCTGGCACCGGTATAATAAGCACGGCAATATGCATGTTTCATATATTTTCTAAGTAGTAAAAATTATAGTATATAAAATAAGTATTAAATATAACTAGTTTAATCTTCAGCTCACTTTCAGGGTTATGGAGATACGCCAGTTGCTCCGTGGATAAATTGATATACAGGCAAAATCAATGAATTTAGTAGAGCCGACCTCAAATAATATTTTTATTTATTAGGCCACCAACGGCTTGTACACGTACGTGTGTATCATAATGATATTACAAAAATATGTTTCTTGAAAACTTAGCATCTAGCCACATGCCTACTTGGCACAGCTAGAAATAATAAAGGCTAGGAAGATGAAAAACCCTTCATAAATTTGTCCTGTGCAATCAAAACTCCAGTCCACATCTATTTTATTTGAAGCATCGATAGTAAAATTATAATTCTTTACGCATACCAATTTAAAATCTATTTTATAAACGAACCGATTTTTTTACAATAATTCAAATTAGTAAAAGAGCAGGTGGATTTGCTTGCAGTTTATATTCGATGTACAGTCAGCTTCTTATATTCATTGAACGCGTTTAAGTTATTAAATGCCTGCTATGTACGAAACTATACTTTCGAAAGGAACGTCCAAATACATCAATTACTTTATTTTAAAGATTTGAATGAAACATGAATAATAATAACAATTATGTTGTAGTACATGTATATTTAATAATACTTACTCTGTATGGTGTATGTATGTATGTGGACTATGTGGGTGTGGTAATGGATTAAATTATATAAGCGTCACCACCCCTGTTCATCCTATGGGTGTTATAAGAAGTGACTAAGAGAGCTAGTTATGCAACAGGCAGTGCTGTTATCACTGCAAAAAGGCCAGGCAATGTAATATAGTAGACCAACATCTCGTTTCTAAGGAGTAGCCTATGTCCAGCAGTAGGAAATTAAGCCCTGCTAATGATGATGACTGTTTTCAGTGATATTGTACTTATTGATTTGTGTTTTTTTTCATATTTAAGCGTTGGTACGCTGTAAAGACAAATATGTAAAGTTTACTTCGTTGCTGACTGTACATTACAGGTGTAGGTACAAGGTGCTTTAACCCCTAACCAGGTGATTTAATATATGTTTGGAACTTGTACTGTTTTCGACTCGTTTGTCCATTGTGGAGTTGTTTTAGGTGTTGTATAAACAGCTGCAGATATTAAGACACCTTGACATTAGTCAAAATACCCCATGGTTATAATAATCTGAAATATTCTTTGACATTAGTGAGACAAAAGCATTTCAATAAGCAGCCATAATGTGTGGATATTCATGCTGCATTGTTGCATTATCTACATTCGGAGTCATATTTTAGTATAATGGGGAAATGAGCACACAGATCTTGGTAGTAAGTGACTACCTATGGTCAACTGCAAGAGGGGCACTGAAGTCCTTTCCTCCATCCTAGTGTAGGGGTACGTAAGGATTGTTCTTATTCAGGTTAAAGCAATGAAAAAGGTAGCACTTCGATTCGGGTCATTTGGTAATCGGAGCACATTTCAGACTCTGCTACTGCGTTTAATGTTGAGGATTTAAACCCCACTTAGGTCAACACTTTGTGTAATCCACAAATTGTCTTTCTGAGTCTGAGTGTACTTTGTGCCCGTTTCATGTGTGTTGGTAAAGACTCCCTCGACACGGAATATATTTCTTATTCAATTCCCGCATCAGGAAAATATCCTAAGTCGCGTCTTTAAAAAAGGATTGCATAGTGAAGAAAATCTTAAAACAAACCCTACACATCTCATATTTCATGTATTATTGTAACTCTGTAATATTATGGTGTGCGAATAAAGAGATTTTTTCTATCTATCTATAGCAACCCGCCTGGCCAGCGTGGTATATTAGGCCAAAACAAAGGCTGTAGGTGATTACAAAGCTATCTAGCTATGGTAAGGTGAATTCTAAAACAAATGAATACCTTTCTTACCAGGTTTACGTGACCCAATTCCTGAGAACTACTTATAAAACATTCGTTAACGGTATTCAAATTTAAAGAATTAATTTCTAAACTTTCAGCGAAGAATTTTCTAGAAACATACTGAATCATATTTATATTTCTAAACTATTCTTAGTAAATTACATTTTAGTATTAGATAGATCGATAGAAAACTCTTTATTTACACACCATAATACAGAGTTGAACAAGTAACATAACACATGAAATGTCCGAAGTGTAGTGTACAAAGGGCGGCCTTATTGCCAAAAGCAATCTCTTCCAGGCAACCTTAGGATGGATCAAATGTTTCAGAGAGACTGTAGTAGTTGACGTGCATTGAGTTTAAAGAAATTATTAAGATGCATACGACCACACACATACATATTTAAATATGTAATTTATCGAAATGAATAGTACAAATTAAAATTATTCCGTGACGTAAAGGATTGAGAATACGGAGACACCACCACCACCACCCCTATTCACCCCATGGGTGTCGTGAGAGCCGCCTGTGGGAACAAACTTCGCAGGACAACAGCACTCCAAAGAGAAAGAAATCTTGACACAAACCTGGTCTGACCAGCGTCATCTGGTATAGTAGGCCAAAGGATTCTCTCTGAGGAGAGATCTATGTTCAGAAGTGGACTGTTAACAGCTGTTGATGCTGTAGAGGACAGGGTTCCATGTCTTCCGACCAAGCGAGGTGATCATGCCTGGCGGGCCACTGCCCAATGGTTAATGTTGGGTAGTTGTATATATGTTAATCGGCACGAGGACTTCTATTGCGCGATTGATGGATGGATTGGTAGCTTCTTCGTATACTACATTACTACGTGCTTTAGTGTATTTTCAGTAGATGGCGTTGTCATGTGTTTTTGTTGCTGCTGTATGGGAAGTCGCTACAATGCGAATAGTACATGTGTTTTATAAGAAAATAGGGATCGCAATTAATATTCGCCGCAGAACTGATAACCGTTGCGGTAATCGGGTTCTTGAGTGGAGACCGCGTTTCGACAAACATAATATAGGACGTCCATAGGCTAGGGGGAGTGATGATCTGCGCAGGGTTGCTTGGCAGGAGCTGGAGGCGTGAAGCCGAAGATAGAACCAAGTGGTTAGCAATTGAAGAGGCCTTTGTCTACCAGTGGATTGCGATAGCCTGATGAGGGGCAGAAAAAGCAGAAGACCACCTCATGGTAAGTGACGACTTCCTTCCATAGACACTACAACTAATTCGTCCAAAATGTGATGGCAGTCTTTGAGGTGATAGGGCATGCATATGTTAAAAGTTTGATGGTCTCTATAATAATCACGCGAAATAGACATGATAACAGTAACCAAGAACCACTAAAATTATGTATTAATATGATGAGATAGGGTATAAAATTCGTATTTATTTAGACCGAGTATAATAGTTAATTGTCAACAATAAACCTACAAAATACAGCAATTCGCCATGTTAAGTTGAACACTAATCGGAGCGAGTTTCGTCACTTATGTATAAAGCTCCCTTTGTTCGGATATAATCGACGATCACTTTACTGTTTTTAAGAGCTATAGTTGACACTGGTTAATAAATGGTGACGTCGTGTCTTACACAAACAGACGCCATGACACCACCGAGCGTTTTGTCGTGAATTTTAAGCTTAAAATTTAGATTGCAGTTTTTTCCTACTATAACTTTATTTTTTGTAGAAATAGAACTGTGTTTGACAACAGAAGATACTTCCGAACATCATAAAACAGTTTTCCAAATTAGTCTTCTCGCCTATTGTATAAACCTACTAGTCCTTTTCAGCGAGGTTGGGATGTATGTATTTCGTATTTTTATGAAAAACGTCACTGTTCAATGATGCAGAAACATCACTATGCTATAATAGTATGGCTCACCATGCTGCATTATTGTATTGTCTGCATTCGCATTGAGCATGGTGACCACCACTGTTGGATTCCGTTTATGGTTTCCATCAGGGAGAGTAGAGTATTTTTGGCCGGACACACACATAAAAAAAGAACAACGTTTCCCGTCAGACTTCCATAATCAAAACAACAAGGCGATATCGAAGTGCCGTAGATAGATTGTTGTCGGACTCTTAGGAACTTCAACTAACCGAAATCGTAGACCGAGAACGACGGTTCAATGTGTTAAGGTCGGTTATCCATCCATAAACTGACCAGGTTGGGATTGCTTTTTTTGTAATGAGATGACATACGCGATTACCACTGAGCCACGAGCCCCATTAAGTACTTTTTTTAAATTCGTTATACCTTTAAGCATTGTCATAGACTACATACAAATTCGTAGACTTTATCATAAACAAAAGCGGTTTTATGAAACACACTTCAAAGCCAACTGGTTCGATATTCGAAATTGTAGCGACTTTCTTAGAATTATTTTTTAATTTCAATGTTCCAGTTTATTTCAAGCAATAAAGTCGAAAAATCGTCTAGACTGCATCATATCTAGAATCTACGTACAACTGACCGGTGCCGAGTCAATGAACCCTAACTTTTTTTACCAGTTTTTATGACATCAAAAATTGTAAATCTTTACCAAAAAAGAAGGTGATAGAAAGGAAAACGAATTGGATTCCTTTTTTAACTGGCGTTTTCGTACGCTATATTGGCTTATATACAGTTACAAAGAATTTTTAATTATATGTAGATAAATACATACTTTATTTTGTTTTTGAAAATAATATTATAAATTATGTATACGCATGCGCAACGATTTAAACATCGAATCAACAAATACCAATATTTTTTCTTGTGACAAGTGACAGCCCGCGTAAACTCAAATGTCATTTACACATTTTTCCAAGCAAAGGCATCATACACAGAGCCAGAGAACAGCCGGTCCCACGGCGTCGCATGCACGGAACGCGTCCATATAACGGGTGCAAGCGCAGTTACACAGTATGTGGGTGAGGCTAACTGCGAACACCGTTAGCTACGTCACAGCACTAGGGGGGTGCGGGTATCGATACTTTTATCTACTTCATTAATATGGACGGTGAGGACTCTAATGTGTGTTTTGGTTGGAGAATGTATTCAAATATGGCGATTAGTACCCTTGTCTTCTAGAGAAATTTGTGTTTGGTTTTTCACAGTATTTTAGCAGTAGCTTGCGTACATAATAACTTTAAAATTAAGCCTATAACAATTTTTTTATATACAGTTTCTATTTACCTTAGAATAGACAGTCAAATAATGATTATGTTTATAAAAAGTTAGATAAATACAATTAATTGTGTTTATTACAATTTCATTATTCTACCGACGCTTTACTTAATAAAAACTTATTCTCAACTTTTAAAACAGTAAAAGTTTCCAAAAATATTCGAAAGACTTTTAAATCGATACTATAGTGATGTGTCGCGTCACTAGCAATAGTACCGTACGCTACGTCACAAAGAAAGGGATTGTAGCGAACGGTACACAGGGCCGCGCCGCCCTACTGTCGCTTTTCTGCCGCAAGTCTACACTGCCTGGCTGAATGCTGAATGCTTGTGCAACGGCCAATTTTGTAGGTTTAATAATTCCTCTATGGATACATTTTCTTTAAATTTTTTTTTAAATTTGGCAGTCTTGAAGCTTTAAAAATGGAATGAGATTTAAATAAAACATTCGAAATAAAAAAAAATGGCTAAAAAAATCACAATAAATGTCGCTATTTGCAAATAATAAAATAACTTCTTTATAAATGCTACAAAATTGAAGTTTAATCTTATAATAGCAATCGAAAATAACTCTGTAATTAATACTAAACTTACGCAAAGATTTATGTAACCGTTCGTACGATTACATACTTTTATTTTTAAGTTCTTTTTTTAAATCCTCAATTAATTAATTCTTTTTTTGAAAACCTTATTATGGCGCTAACGGCACACATATTTTTACTTTTCAATATGTATGTAAAGTGTTCAGTTAACTTAGTTTCACGGCTATTATTTTATTTTAAAACTTAATGTATGCATATACATTGTCGGAGTTGATGCCCAAACCATTCTCTACTAGCCAGCCTTTGGGTGATGTAGACAGTACTTACTAGTAGTCCACTGCTATTTGTAAAGCTAAAGCTAAAATACTAGCCGTATTTTTCGCGCGTTTAAATACGCGATATTGCTCTCGGGTATTGTTGCTTTGAATCAGATATTATTCACTATTTTATTGTTTTTAATTTACTTTCCTTAAAGATTAAAGTAGCCCAAATGATTTATTATATCATCAGCTATCTATCAGTAAAAGTCTAGACGAAATTGGTTCAGCCGTTACATAAGACTAGCCGGAACAAAAAATCAAACATTTTTTTTGTGTTTTTGATAAAATATATACAGTATTAACACTGTATATATTTAGATATGTATTTAGTGAAAAGCTTTTAATTTGGAATTACAAACAGACACATCAGTTTTGTATATGTGTATGTATGTATGTGTACTATGGTAACAGTGTTCATGTGTCGAGTCTAGGATTCTAGGTTAGTATATATTGTGACCATACGCGGTTTGAATCAGTAAGCACCTAGTAGTACGGTACTATCGTAATGACTAAAGCGTTAGACCTGCGACTAAATTTGTGTTAGGTTCGAACCCCACCCGGTATCACTATTTATCTATACTAATATTATAAAGAGGTAAAGCTTAAAACTTTCTTTGTATGTTTGTAGGGGGTAATCTTCGGAAGTACTGATCCGATCCTGAAAATTCTTTCACTAACAGATAGCGAAACTATTCAGGAGTGACATAGGTTATATTTGATTATAATTGAACAAAAAAATCAGTTAAAAATAATAGTATTTGTAAATCAAGTCGAAGAAAAGCGGGCGGTTAGTGGCCAACGAAATGGGCACGGGTCGCTTGTCGTATATAGATCCTAGATTGGCTTGTCGGTCTAGCGGTAAGTGATCCTAACAACTACGTGAGAGGTTGGAGGTTCGATCCCCGTCCGAGACAAATATCGTTTGTTCTGTGTCTTGGTGTAATTTATCTACAACTAGCTAAGACCTGCGGTGTAACCCGCGGTACGAAGTAACAAAAAAACCTATATAAAAATTATCATGTACCCGTCTCCCGGCTCTAAGCTACCTCCCGAACAATCTTCAACCAAATTGGTTCAGCCGTTCTTGAGTTATAAATAGTATAACTAACACGAATTTCTTTTATATAAATGAAGATATATATGTATATATATGTATTTAAAAATATAAAGTATGAGCAGAATCCTAGTGTAGTGGTCACCATACTCATTATGAAAGCAGACAATGCAGCATGGTGACCCACACTGTGGTGGCCTATTGAGATGATTCTGCGTCCTCTGGTGGTCCAGGTTCGACCCTGATTAACATCATAACCTTACAGAAAACTGGTGTTCAGCTAGTTAGTGAAATTACTGGACTCCAAATCTTACCTCCCCTTGGTCCTAGGGGAGGACTCGAAAGCGGGTTGATACTCTTACGATTCTTGAGTTTCAAGTTTTGATCATCTCATCAGCTTTTGATAGGTCACTGTTGGACGTCAGCATTCCTTGAAAAGGTTCAAAAGAAGGTAGAAGGGATCGCCTGGTAGTAAGCGATTACCGCCACCCATGGACACCAGCAACACTAAAGGCGTCACAAGTTCATTACCGGCTTTTTAAGTAAGAGCACGCTTTTTCTTGAAAGTTTCAAGGCTTCATAACTTAAAGGGCTTAATATTACTACACTTCAATTGTAAATCCTATAGATGCTAGATTCGTATTTTTAACCGACTACGAAACCAAAAGGAAGGTTAATAATTTTGGTAGTTTATATATATTTGTATGTCCCAACCATAGAAAACGCCTTAACTCCTGAACATACATTTGTTACATAGCTATAACTTGTTTGTATTTCTCTTTCTGTTATATAAAAATTTACATAAACTTACGTTAAATATATAAAATGAATTAATTATTAAAAATATGAATTATATAGTTAAAAAAAAATTGATTCTAAAAGTCATTATTCCTAAAAAGACTGGTGAGGTATTTAAAAAAATACGTTAATCTTTTTTTAAATAAGTCTTGTGTGGAAACCGAACTTTAAAGGTGCAGGTAATCGGTGATTTAGTTTAAAAATCCAATGAAAATTTGAAATAAAATATCTAGTGCAATACCTTCTGTTTTCTTAATCTATTAACAGACAGACATTTAATCATAAAGTCATTATATTTAAAGAAATAAAGTGCAATCGATGTCTATGGCATCATAATAAAATAAATTACTCAACAAAAAAGGTTTCATGCAATTATTTTGAACCAGGCAATGCAATTGTTATAGAAAGTGACAGATAAGACGATTTGAAATTAAAAAATTCAGTCCATTTTGTTTATGAAATTCAAATCATAAGTCACTCAACGTTCGGTTTCCGTCAACACAACGTTAAGGTGCATTCACCTTTGCTAACAAAAATTATGGTCACAAAAAAGTTGAACCACTTTACGAACTAACAATATTTTAATTTTATACTCTGTCCAAAACCTTCCCTCCTAAAAATTACAGCTGATTTAAGTGTAGAATATACAGAAAAAAGAACCCGGCTGTGAGCTATCAATAATATGTAACTTATTTAAACTTACCTCTTATTGTGCTGGGCATTTTGTCCCAAAATCCTTTTACTTTTGCAACACTAAATAATAATCCGTAAGTCACAATTGCCACAATAATATTATTGTATTATCCAAATTCAGACATTTTCACTATAACAAAACACAGTATCACGAGTTCACGGCACAGTAATAATGCACAATTTAAAAATGTTGGTTTGGCGCCAACGTAGCTGTCAATGTCAAAATTGCCGCGCTTTCGGATACGTCCTAGAGACGTGGTGTGGCAGCGGGTTGTGCTTTTTTCGCTGCGGCGCGCGCTCGAGACTCCGGATAACTGTATTTTTTTTCGTGATGCGAACGGTAACGGTGTTAAGGCCGGTTCTTCCACTCGCATCTTCATCTACCACGATGGTTTTGACCGCGTAGCAAATTCGAGTTACGGTCTTATTGCTGTCAATGATTTCAGTTTTCCGGTTTTTTTTTTCTCTCTAGGGTTGTTGCGCCCATAAAAATGTTAGGTTGCAGTTATTTCGCATGAGTAGATAAAATAACATTTCCCATAGCTGTTTGATCGTTTCGAGAATTACTTTTCAATTTGATGGACGGTTTACGAGAAGTTTAATGACTCTGTATATTGATATTGCAACGAGTTTGTCTTACAGCTTTTTTAAATATTTCATGAATTAAAATGACCAGCCTTTTTAATCGCCACAATGAGACATATAAACGTATGTAACATGACGATATGAAGAATTTTGTAAAGGAACGCACCCATGCTACGTGACCCTTTCAGGGAGTCACAAGGAAGAGCCCTCCCTTCTTAGGCTACGGGCTTAGATTTTTGACACTTCGCCATTGTCTTTAGGAAAACCTAACCAATTTTAGTGATATGTTCAACTATGGCAAGCGTTGCATTAGTAAAAATTAAGGATACATATTAGAAGAAATATTTTTTTAACTTTCTTTTAGCCATAAATATATTATAAATAAGTTAGACTATGTTTTATTACTTGAAAGTTAAAAGGGTCTTGGCAAATATACTTAAGGTGGTCACTAAGGGCGAAAAGGGGATATTGTTTTTAAATAAGTCACGTAGCATAGATACCCAAATATTTTTTTTTTAATTCTAAACATACATACATTTGACGAGTAAGTTCACTGTGGCGACTTCCACATACAGCGACAACAAAAGTATATAACAGCGCCATCTACCAAAAAATCATCGAACTACGGAGCAACGAAGAAAACTAAGAAACTACCAATCTTAAATCGCGCAATAGAAGTTCTCGCGCCGATTAGGATATATACAACTTCCAGCATCAACCGTTGGGCAATGGCCCGCCAGGCATGATCACCTCGCCTGGTCGGAGAATCCTCCCTTTGTGTTGGAGGGACATGACACCCGTTCCTCCACATTCCCTAATAACTGGCTGACTTTATGAAATAGAGGGTGTTCTCCGCTGGGAGTTCTCACACCCTTAAATATATGCCGACTACACTACCTCACATCTGCTCACAGTCCCGACGATTCTTTTCAGGATATTTACAAAAAAAAACATAGCTACGATCAACTAAAACTTTATAAAAGATTTAGCTTACTTTGTCTTGTCTTGTTGTCTCCTTTTTCGGCGATCGATTTCCCCAAACACGCTCCCACTCGAAATCAGGATGTCTACAAGCCGTGACTCATTTAAGAAGAATGTAAGAAACCACCTTTTTACCAGATGGCAGGAAAGCCTTAATTAGTAAACAACTTAGTACCCACTCACAGTGTACGTATGTAAAGTTTATGTATTAGTGTGTATCATAGTGTATGTATATAAAGTTTATATATTACCGTGTATATATATTTATTTATATTTTTATGTATATATTGTAACTTCACGAATATATATTCTTTTTCCCACCACAATGCATCTACCCCACAAAATTTCTACTTGCTGGTAGAGAATGCCTTGGGCATTAAGCCCGCCGTTGTACATGTGTGCATGAAGTTTTAAAATAAAATTAATAAATAAAACAGTACATGAATGACCGGCCTTTTTTATATTATTGTGTAAAATAATCCAAGGAACATTGATTTATTATTATTTCCCCCGAACCTACAAACTAAAGATCATAAAAATCGTTTGAGCCGCTGCTGAAATTCAAATTATATACAAATAAACCAGAATTGCTCGCTTAAAGGTATTAGATACATTAAACTTACATCTTTGTAGTGTACAGTATTCTAGCAATATTTATTGTTTAAAATAAACAGTAATGCAAGAAAAGCTGCGGAAAAGCTTGAACAAGCTTTTATCATTTATCTCAATTCTACAAATATCCCACTTTGAAGTTCATTAAAACTATATATTAGTGGTATGTCTGGAAGACAAACGAGAAACCGGGGATCGAACAAAGTAGCGTGCAGTTGGAGAGGCCTGTGTCCAGCAGTGACCTGCAATAGGTTGATGATGCAGCGAGCAGACGGATCACCTGATGATAAGCGATTACTATAACCTTTAGCCTATCTATCACTCAAGAGTCACAAGAGCATAGTGTGCGTGGGTTTTGGAAATTTGGATACGCACTTTTCTACCATCTTAGCCTTAACCCATTTACTTAAGTTCGGCCATAGCACAGTTTCGTGCTGTGACTTGATACAAATGAGTGGCCTTCAGATCTTGATTAACCGTCATTCGTCGTCAAGCGTCGTCATCATTCGGAGAACACATTGAAAAGCTAAAAAATACTTAATACCGGTATTGAGTTGATGTCAAGTTTCTTTACAATGCTGTTGTCCTGCGTTTTGCCTTAGTCGGCTCTTACGACAGCCACGGGATGCATGGAATGACATAAATATATGAAGGTGCTCATAGCCCAGTTGCACTCGGTGATTAGAAACAATCACCGAGGGTAAGCAACGACGGCGCGGTCAGTACCTGGATGAGTGACCGCTGGTGGCATGTTACTATGAGCGTCTCCGTGATTCGAAGGTCACGTTAAGAAGTCGATCCCGGTTGTTATCATACGATAACAGTCGTGAAGCTTAGTTGGAGGCCTTCGGGCGGCTTAAAAACATCCAACGGCAAGATACGTGGCCACAACGTATTCTTGCCAGTCCCCAACGCGCACTTGGCCAGCGTGAGGACGTATGGCCTTAACCCTCTCCTGAGAGGAGACCCGAGCCCAGCATTGGGACATTATGGGTTGTTGATGAAATATATAAAATAACCATTAAATCTTATATGTATGTTGAACCTAACCTCTTGACAAACAGATAACTTTAAATAGTAACTACTTCGCTAATGAATATGTCATAAAACTATCTATTTAAATAGTTTTCGTCGAATAACCGTACACCGTTAGTTAACGTTTAATTTATATTCGCCGTTATATTACGCGGCTTGTTGGCCTAATGGTTGGCGATGCTAACAGCAAATCGGAGAGGTCGTGAGTTCGAGTTCCTTCTAGAACAAGTAAACTAGTTATTTAGAGAGTCTTAGTTGTATCATTTTTTCTTTTAAGAGGGTTATATTAGAGAAATAGAAATGAATGCAACAGTTATTTTTTAATTTAATCTGTTTATCTGTGTATTTGTTCGTGCAAATGACAAAAATACCTAATCCTTCAAGAAAAGAGCATACAACTTCTTAAAAGGCCGGCAACGCACTTGTGACGCCTCTGGTGTTGCGGGTGTCCATGGGCGGCGGTAATCGCTTACCATCAGGCGATACGTGTGTTCATTTGCCTCCTAAACCATAAAAAACGGAAACTTCACTTAACATTTTGTGATTGGTTCATTTCAAACTGTTAATAAAAAAAAAGTTTTACCAGTTTAAAGAATTATCCCGATAACTGATATATACGCGAGCAGAGTTTGTACGCTGTAAAAATATATTCAGCTGTACAAAGATTATCAAAGCTCTTTCCTAATCATTGATTTGCCTTCAAGTTTAAGTAATTTCTTAACTAATGGTGTTATTATCAGGATTTAAATGTGTAGAATGCTCATAATCTTACATTCTTTAATTAAGTTAATCCACTTTGAAGTGTTTATTAAAGAAATAGTCTTGGAATTAATAAAGCATCATTTTTATTTTGTTTCTAACTGATTTCATCAAGTTTTTTTTAAAATTCCGACTGCGTGAATATCTGTCATCTTTATTAGACTCAGTTTTTTTTTTTTAATAAAACATGTAAGTTATGTCTATATATTCGTAATCACCGTTAAAAATTCTTTATTCTGATACCACACTCGATGTATTTTGAAAACATTTTTGTTTTGAGATTTCTTTTTGGCAAAAATCCTTATTTTTTTTTTATTTGGATGTACCCAGTGTCACTCACACGGCTAAAACAAATCTATTGACACCGCTCACATAAAAATACGACAAGCCGTCTAAGACTTTACGGTGTGTCAAAGAAATATACATACATACACTCGAAAAACATAATCCTATTTCTTTCGCAGTCGGGTAAAAACGTAGACGCTTTCAATCACATTATTTCGTTGTTGATATATTTGAAAAATGATTTTTGTGCTGTACATTTTGGATTGAATTTAAAACTTCATCATATAACAGACAGGTAAACTCCTGAGGTGGTTTTTTTATGGAATAGGGGGCAAACGAGCGATTACCGCCGCCCATGGACACCCGCAACACCAGAGGCGTCACAAGTGCGCTACCGGCCTTGGGGGAGGGGAGGGGGCTGAGAAGAAGGGTTGGATTACGGGCCTCCGGTATCCTCACTCACTCCGTGAAACACAGCGCAGGCGCTGTTACACATCGATTTTCTGTGAGACCGTGGTGTCACTCCGGTCCCAGGTAAGCCAAAGCGTGACCCTTCGTCTTCTTTCCTGTCTTGACGTTTTCAGTATTGTCAAGACAGGAAAGCCTCAAACAGGGTAAATACCAAAGGTTTGTGGTTATTCACATCTTTTATACTTAAGATAAGTTGGTGAAATATTATGGAAGTGTCATGTGTTTCGATCAATGATATTAAAATATATAAAAAGTATCGTTAGCTTCAACAACTATTAAAGTAAAGTTTAAAAATCACAAAAGTTTCTTTTTTCATATGCACGAGTATGTAACCACTGGATGTCATTGGTTTCGACAACTATTTATGTAAAATGGATCATCGTCTGCTTAGTAACTAACAAAACGGCTTCCGTAGGGGTCGATCAAATGGTGATCTTCTAGTAGTATACTTGACACATTGCTGGGCACAGGCGATTGATACCAAGGGGAAGCCTTGTATGTTAGTTTGGACTTTGCGAAGGCCTTCGATCGCGTCTTGCTTCTTTCGAAACTCCCTTCCTAAGGGCTTCCTGAGAAATTATGGAAATGAACTAGCTTTTTAGCAGATAGAAGTATAAAGGTCGTAGTCCACGGTGAATGCTCTGACTCCATATTTGTGAATGCTGGTGTCAAGCAAGGTTGTGTGCTATCGTCTACTTTGTTCCTCCTTCATATCAATGGCATGCTGCATTTGCAATAGCGGCATTCGTTGTAATGCGGATGACAGTACGGGTGATGCTCTTTACACCGGCTGCGCTAATATTTCTCAGCCAAACGTCATTAAGAGTCAAAACATCTTATGTCTGAAATTGAGACTTTTTGAGATTCTGAAAAAGTCACAGATTGGCACTTCTATCGTATAACAAAGGCACCTTATTGGACGATTTGTTCCGTTTTGCAGCGCCTTGTGTTTCTCCGCATTTTCTTCACTGTGGAGAAGCTGTTGACAATCTCGGACATCTAGGCCTTTTTGTAGCAGAAGCGCTGGGCGTATATCTCGACATGCATGTTAAGAACATTATCTATCGTGCTCTTGTCACTGGTGGTAATGTAAAAATCTCTTTCTCTTTATGTATTGGCGAGTTAAACCCCATCCCCTACAAAGGCATTACGAAAATAAATCGGGAGACTGCGCGTCCAGTAATAAACATCATGGTGAACATCTTCTGAGTTGCAGAGGTTCACCTGCAGCGGTAATCACTTTCCATGTGTTACTTCGTTTCGATCACTCCCAAGACTGTAGTTGATGTGACGTTCCTGATCGATTCGCCGCCGACTCGGATGGTGGGAAGAGGCTGGAGTTTCCCCTTCAGTGTCATCGTAGATGACTTACAAGAGGAGAATCGATTCCTACACACCTATGAGTTGTAATACTGTAGAGGCTAATGCCCCTACCCTCGCCCGGGAATATGTATCTAACCAGGATAGTCACATCATCGGCGTATGCCCCGCCCCATGGGAGTGATAGCCGAAGTTCCAGAGCGTGGATCCCAGCGCCGATCCCTGCGGGAAACCCATCGCTGCTGTCTTCCACTCCATATGAACGAATTCGCCACGAACAACGAACACGCCTATCGACGAAATAACCCGCAAGTATCGAATAAATGTTACGCGGACAACCCCCTCGCTTAGTCTTCGGCAAGATCATGGACCACCATGCATTGTCGAAGGCACCAGAGCTGTTTAGAAAAATAGCTGGAACCTATCTAAACATACAAATATATCTGTAATATTTTTTTAATGGCAATCTGTTGCGATGTTCGGCAAGGCAATCGTTTACAATTTACAACCATCAAAATTTTTCCAAAATTAGCCGTAGACTAGACAAAGAAGCGTTACTAAGGATAAATCACAATAATACTGAAAGCTTGTGACCAGTTCTTATGTGTTCATAATGTTTAACTGCACTTCCTTATATATACCGCGTAAATTGACAGCACTTCTACTAATTGTAAACTTCTCTATTGTTAAATCGACTTATGCCTGCCTCTGTGGTGGTAGCGAATGCGACTGCTGTGCAAGAGGTCTCGGGTTCAATTCCTGAGTCGGACCAAATGTTTGTATGATCTGCAAATATTTGTTTCGGAGTTTGAGTGTTTTCTATGTATAATATGTATGTATTTACAAAAAAAAAGTATATAAGTATTAATATCAGTTATCTAGTACCCATAGTACAAGCTCTGCTTAGTTTGGGACTAGATGGCGTTGTGTGTTAAAATGTCTGACATATTTATTTATTATTTATTTATTTATTAATGCGCAAATATAGCATTAATATTGCACAATTGGGTACATGACTGTATCTTAAATAAATAAAAATGTCACCTTCATTAAAACGAATAATATATATTAATACAGCTTTTTTATTTCTATTACAAATTTTAGTCAAATAAGCATTGAAATATATCGCTCAATTGAGTATCCTAGTGACGTCACAAGTTTGTATTTAATACATTTTTCATACAAAGTTATCATTTTGGGAGATGATAAAAAGTAACTAATTTGACTAAGGTATCATCTACACGATTACATGATTCTCAATATATTGGACTCTCAATATAAAATACATATCAAACAAAAGATCCGATAGAGCTTTGTTACAAGTTCATTCAATAAAAATACACGTAACCAATTTAATTGTAACCTACGCTTGTTACGCGAAGGACTGTTATTCAACCATAAACAGTTATTTCAAGTTTTTTGAACCCGCCAAACTTAAAACTAACGTTAAAACAGTTAATTTTTATTTTACAAGCCACATAATACGTGTGAATTTAAAAAAATCTCACAAAATCCACACATCTTCCGGATTATTCCCGCGTAAACAAAACGAGCCGCGGGTCGTTGAACCCAACGGTACCGTGCAACTTGTCCGAACCGGTCTGCCGACGAGGCTCTGACGTCATTCTCGTTAGTCTACTTGATAAGAGATGGCGGTAGTGGATTAGTTTGTCGGGACTGCATAATTTCATTTTTATAGTAAAATATTTTATTTACATAAGAATATCGTATTACTTGCTATTGTTCGATTTTCAAAAAAATAAAATTAGTATCAAAACAAGAACATATTTTTAATACCAACAAATAATTTATTTTCTTTTAAAAATGAAAATCTTCCCTCCATCACTGTCATTTAAATATAAATTTACTGCTAATGCCATCTTGTAGCTAAGCATATAATGTTTGCACTGCCATCTAAATAACAATCTACAAACTAGTATATTTTCTACAGACGTAAATGATTTTTAAATTCAACAATAGATGCCACTGTAAGCCAAAAGTGCCTTTAATTTTCGTTTACATATTATTTGTTTACTAAGAGAATATCCCAATCAATTGTATTAAACGTTTCCGACGTTCGGCAGTTTTGTTTTAAGAGCGAGTGCTAGGAATTGCAAATGGACGGACATTAATACGGATACATGTTATTTACGAGTGAGTATTTATAAATGTTTAACTTCTTTAGTAAGAAATTAGGTTACGAACGAACAGTGATTGTGAAATAAACTATTAATCTTTGATGTATAGATTACAAAACAAAGCTTTCTTTTGTAATCTGAGAAATCTGTTTGATGATGCTCATTAGATATATTAAAAGGATTATATGACACTCAATAAGATAATAATAAGTCCCTAACATTATTACTAAGTAATCTAAATATTTGTGTACCAGCTGAGCCCCGCGGTGTTACCCGCGGTACAAAGATATTGTGTGGATTGTATCTTTATAAATTTTAGCCTATATGTTATTCTGATGTACAAGCTATATTATGGTAAAGTTTCATTAAAATCCATTCGTTGTTTTTACGTGAAAGAGTAACAAACATCCATCGATACTTACAAACTTTCGCGTTTATAATATTAGTAGGATATTAGGCCAAATCATCAACAGTATTAAATATCAAAAGAGGCTATCTGGACGTAAAAATACACTGGCAGTAGAACTGAGTGGATGCGGATCACTTCAGCACAAACGATTGTAAATACATGCCGTTCCTACACTCGTGGATAGATTCTGCCTGATGAAGTGTAAGCCTTCCTAGATCATCATCAACCTATCGCAGTCCACAGCTGGACATAGGCCTCTCCAATTTCACGCCACTTGGTTTGATTTTCGGCTTCTCGCATCCAGATCCAAACGCAGATCATCACTCCACCTGTCCTGTGGACGTTCCACACTACGTTTGCTGAGACGCGGTCTCCACTCGAGAACTCGTTTACCCCAACGGTAATCAGTTCTGCGGCTAATATGGTCAGCCCACTGCCACCACAGCTTACTAATCCTTTGGGCTATGTCAAT
This sequence comes from Hyphantria cunea, assembly GCA_003709505.1. Lineage (NCBI taxonomy): Eukaryota > Metazoa > Arthropoda > Insecta > Lepidoptera > Erebidae > Hyphantria > Hyphantria cunea. The sequence goes on from PKRV01003933.1 coordinate 273,791, forward strand.
GACCTTGGTTCTCTGCCGCATCACCTCATTCCTAATGCGATCTCTCAGAGAAACGCCGAGCATAGCCCTCTCCATAGCACGCTGAGCGACTTTGAACTTGTGGGCCAGTCGTGCCTTCACTGCCTTCCAAGATAACAATAATAAATAGGCATTGCTCACTGCGTCTAAAGTCACTCCAATGAATACATCAGCCAAAAGCAGAGCTTATTTTTAATTTAACAGATTGCTATGTTACAGAATAAAAAAAAGAAAGATAATTAGGCCAAAAGTTAATAATTTCACAGTACATTAGGCTTACACTTAGAATTTGTGGCATTTTTAATTTGTCACTTAAATATATTCACTATGGTTAGGGTTCCGTAGGTCTTACAAACTTATCGGCCTCGTTGGCGCAGTGGTAGGGTATGCGACTGATATACTAGAGGTCTCGGGTTTGATTCGTGAGTCGGACCAAATGTTTTTATGATCTGCAAATATTTGTTTCGGAGTTTGAGTGTTTTCTATGTATAATATGTATGTAGTTACAAAAAAGTATATATGTATTAATATCAGTTGTCTAGTACCCATAGTACAAGCTCTGCTTAGTTTAAGACTAGATGGCGTTGTGTGTTAATAAATGTCCGAAAATATTTATTTTTATTTATATTTAAATAAGAAAAAGTATAAATAACTGTAACCTCACTTTTGATAAATTTTATAAAGCCTATGTTACCCGGGCCATTATTGCAAATCTATTGACAACTTTATACTATATTCATTAAAATCTGTCCAGTAGTTTGGGTATTAAGACATGGACTTTTTATTAATATAAAAAGTCCATGTCTTATAAATTCGAACCAAACGTTCTGAAGATTAGCCCGACCAAAACACATACAAACTTTCAGCTTTATTACATTACTATAGAATTGTTTAAAGGTTAATTACTTGCCTAATCTTTTAAACATAGTTACAAATATGTAGGTTAAATGTCCTTTTAACTGGAACGATATAAATTGCGCTATTAATAATTATTTACAAGCCGCAATGCGTAAACTGAATGTAACAGGTACAAGCGAGAAGCCTCCAGGAGAGGACACCAGTCTGAGTCCTTTGTCCGATGGAGGTCAAACGTTTCTAAATTCAACGCTTTATTGATCGTTAGGTGTTCGCTAAAAAGTAGGACTATTCCCTCGACTATTACGAAGATAGCCGGAATATCGACTGAAAAGGAAGTGAAATGAAGTTGAATTCTGATAATGTACATACTTGTTATGGAGAAGAGCTTATAACTGAAGAAGATTTTAGTCAAGGAATGATTATTTAAAAAAATGTTAGTGATATTTTAAAAAGACACTTTACCGTGGGAAGTCAATGCTTCGGCATGCACGGGCCGGCTCGACCGGAGTGATACCACGGCCTCACAGAAAACCGGTGTGAAACAGCGCCTGCGCTGTGTTTCACCGTGTGAGTGAGGATTCCGGAGGCCCATAATCCAACCCTTCTCTTCATCCCCCTCTCCATTACCCAAGGCCGGCAACGTACTTGTGACGCCTCTGGTGTTACGGGTGTCCATGGGCGGTGGTAATCGCTTATCATCAGGCGATACGTCTGCTCGTTTGCCCCCATTGCCATAAAAAAAATAGGGTGGATAGTTCTTTCTGTCTGTCTGTTTATTTTATGTATTTA
>PKRV01000498.1:4972-175989 GCA_003709505.1 Hyphantria cunea
ATATATATAAAATTATATTATATATAGCCGCTTAAATACTTAATGTTATCTTGTGTATATTTGCTGAATATCTATCTTCCTGCCTTAAACTGTTATTGTGCTTATGTATTTCCTTTATTGCACCTTCAATTGTTTACTTGTGAGTGTTGGACAAAATACATAATAACCGTGAGTCGAATCCCCCCAGTACTACAGAAATTTATACCGTGTATTCAGGTCTATGGTCTGACCAAGTTGTGGAATTTCCTTAACCTGTAGAACTTTTGACTGTGTTGCTTATCTGCCACAGTCCGTTTCATATTAGTCTTAGGGCAGATGCTATCGCTACCTGTTGGATAACCAGATCTTGAGGTCTCATGTTCAAGAGATACTCTAATGCGGCTGATACAGTAGTTTTCATGCATCGGGTGATCGCTACTGTGGCCAGGCGTTGTAGATTCTACAATTTCTAATTAGCTGTGAATAGTTGCGTTATTGGCCACCTGATCCGTAAGTAGTGGAGTTTTTCAGAACAGAATACAATAAATATTTAAGTGGATAGACGCTTGAGTCGGACTCACGCTTGGCCGATTCTTTAAATTTTGTAATACTTTTTTATGGAATAAGGGCCAAAAACGCAGAGTATCGCCCGATGGTAAGCGGTTATCACCGCCCATGGACACTCGCAACGCCAGAGGCGTTACAAGGGCATTACCAGGCATTGGGGGATGGAAATGGGATTGGAGTATGGGACACCGGTATCCTCACTCACTCGCTGAAATACAGTTTCACGCCGGTTTTCTGTGAGGCTGTGGTATCAGTCCGGTGAGCCGGCCCATTTATGCCGAAGTGTGGCTCTCTTACAAAGATTCTTATATGAGTCTCTACAAAACTAAACAATTATTTTAGGTGTTTTTAAATATTCAATAGACAGAATAATTAATATTTTTTTAAGAAAAAGAGCAGCTGTACACCAGCTTATGTAATTCCAAGTTGACTTAAAACTATAATAAAATACAAGTGGTGGCCTTATTGCTGCAAAGCAATATTAAGATATTGCTTTGCAACTATTGGCAGGCAACCATTTGTTTATACTTCCTGCACTATAATTGCACGAGGCGGACTTAATGCCACATGGCATTATCTTGAGTTGGTTTAGTAAGGGCCAAGGCAGGTGCATATATGTATGCTAGGATAAAGAAAGAGATAAGGGAAAAAACTAATTTTATAGATTTTTATGTAACAATAATAATATTCATGCTGTATAAAGAACATACACGAATACACATACTAAAATCAAATATTTTGTAATAAACAAAAAATAACACATGCCAACGGAAAAAATATTTTGTAAAAACTTTTAAACCAAATAAACTAAATCCTATGTATTTTTGGGTGCTGAAACCGTATTTGGTATTCGATTTTTTATCACCCATAATTATAACATAATGTAACAACATTATAATGTTATAATACAACATAGTAATTTAAAATATAAAGGAAAAATGGACGCATTGTAATTAAAAATGAAGCTTTTTTTATTGACCTACAATTTTTGATCTACAAACAATGTAATCGTATTAGGTGTAGCTGAAAATAAATATTGAGACATAAATAGGTTCAACTCCCTCTTAAAATTTTCGTGTCACTCAGTCCGCAATTGAAATTTCCTGGATGTACTTTTATCACAAAATAACAACCATCATTCATTTTAGAGACATATATGAACATTTTCTCAATTTACCAAGTCAATCAATTTGATAATAGATACAAAAGACTATGAATCAAAAATTATTCCAAGCTGTAAAAACAACAAAACATAAGCCTGCCTTCGTCAAACTGATAAAACACAGATGACTAATACAGGTACTTTCTCATCTTAATTTTCAAATATTTAAATTGAATAACCTATTTTAAACGCCTATTGTGACTAGTAATGACTTGACAAAAAAGGTAATATTCCCTATTATTTTTCTACTGCAAAAAAAACAACATCTCATACATCAGCTGCAAATAATAAACATTTTTAGCCTTAAATCATATGACATCCTTTTTCTAAAAGGACAATTAATAAGACACGCAAATTATAACGGGTTTATTAATGAAAATCGATCCAATCCAAATATGCTTAACAGAACTTTATTTCCCACACAGATTGTATGTTTTAGTGAAACCTTTATAAAACAAGGGTGGCAGCGAATGTACTTATAAAAGGATATAAGATTGGCAGCTGCTACTCCAGGAAAAAACAAAAGCATGGTGGCAGTTGTATATTTATTGGCAAAGAAGAAGATTGTACACTGGTAGAAATATGCAAAGAATATTCATACAAAAACATGTTTTAGTACTGTGGCGTAGAACTACCTAATTTTAATTGTACAGTAATTTGTATTTATAGAACACCTTCGTCAAACAATTATCCATTTTTTAATAAATTAGAATTATAATTGCATAAATTGTTATACATATAAATATAGAAATAAAAATATTATGTTTGCTGGAGATTTTAATATTAATGTATTCGTAGATTATAAATATAAGCTTATTCTTAAAAATATCTTACAGAGAAATAACTTATCTTTCTACATTTCTGTACCAACACGAAAAACAACTGTATAGATCTTATTTCGAGTAACATTCTTGAAGCAAAAGGTACAGTGTATCAACTAGGTTTATTAGATCACGACACAGGTCAAGTCTTAGGATTCCCAGGAAAATATAAAAAATATGATCGTTATTGGTATATTCCAAGCGCTAAAACTTTAGCACTGAAAATGTAGCTCCATATATATATTTAATTCCACAGTTATCGTGGTAAGAAATTAATGCTGAATCAGATGTAAACAAAGCCTTCAATACCTTCCAGCAGGAACTAATACTGTTCTACGACGTCTGTTATCCTTATCACAAAATTAAAATTACTTTTTACACTCAAACTCCTACATGGATTACAAAAGGTATAAAAAATGTAGCTCCGTTAAAAGGCAAATGAAGTTATACCTGTTATAAAAAAGTCACTAGATAGATATAATTTTTATAATAAAATACTAAAGAAGGGTATCAACTTCTGCTGGCTTGCCTGAAAATAAGTGTAAAATGATAGTATAAAGTCAATTATTAATATTACCACCCAGATAGCGACTTCATTTACTTGGTGTCTTTTTTACTGACGCAACAAATGTTCGCCCAAATACATCTGCAATAAAATATCAAATACTTAGATCAATGATAAGTCAATCTTTCTGAAACCTTCAACCTGAAACCCTTAACAAAATCAGAAATCAAAAATTAGTTTAAGCCCTGAAAAATACTAAGTCTGTTGGTTATGACTCTATCTCCACTGGTATTATTAGGGCTTAGTGTTCAAGCCATTGCTCCAGTTCTCAACCATATCGTTGAGAATTCATTTATTCCGGAGAAATTTCCAGGAAAATTAAAACATTCTATAGCTAAACCATTATTTAAAAAGGTGACAGACAGGACCATAACAATTAAAAACCAATTACTCTTGTTTCTATACTATCAAAGAACTTTGGAAAAGCCTTTTCAATAGATTAATGGTTTTTTTTAATAGATACAATATAGTTAAACAAGAACATAACGGTTTCCAGCGGGGTAGATCGACTTCACTAGCAGCGTTATCTCTAATTGTCAAAATTACAAAATACTTAGATAGAAGAACACCAATGTATTCAACCATGTATTTGTAATGTCACTGAACTTGGACTCGATTCGAAGCTTTCTCACAGGTCGGCAATAACATGTTGAAATTCACCATTTTAACGAAAATTTTGAACTGAAAACAAGTTTCTTCTCATCCAGGATTAATAAAATGAGTGTGCAGTGTGCCGCAGTGAATTGTGCTAGGACCCCCTCTTTTCTTGTTACTTATAAATGAATTATCTGACTATAAACGTTATCAAAGCGTCCTCTTTGCTGACGATATGTCGGTAATAGTGCCTCATGAGAACATAATCACTACTCATGCAAGTGACACGGGTAAAGTAGTACAAACTGTATTGAAATGGTTCCAACAGAACAACGGAAACTAGTGAAATTTTGCTCCTACAAATACAAAAATAATTTCGTATTGAATTTAAAAATAAACAACGAAACAATCGATGAAACTGGAAGTGTTTCATTCTTAGATATTACGTTAGATAGATTCTGTAGCTAAAACCAGCATATAATTAGCGTCTGCAGCAGGCTTAACAGATTTGCATATGCTTTAAGGAAGCTTCGGAATGTGACAGATGAAAAAACAGCAATTATGGCTTACAGATGCTACTTTGAATCAGTGCTCAGGTATGGGTTAATAATATTTGATAATTCTACGGACATAAATGCATTCACTTATCAGAAGAGGTGCATTAGAGCTATATATGTAAAGACTAAATTTGTTAACCTCGACCTGCATATATGTTTTTGAAATTTCAATACTTGTAAGAAAATATAATGATTTCTTTAAATTTATGGGCGATGGTATACGAAAAAGAAACTCAGAGATCCTAAGTAAATTATGGCCCCATTTTATAGGACCACATTTTACAAAAAAAATATTACAAGTTTGTATTTCAATTTATAATAGATAAGGCCTAGCAAAAATCCATTTTTTCTTTTAGTTTCTGACAAATAAGGATTTTTTTTTCACACAAATATTTAAAACAACCACCATCTTTGGGCAAGGCCAAAAAATTTGCACGCAATATGTTCTCGCCGGGTCTTAAAAATTTCTTATGGGCCTCTGTTTTGTAAACCAGTGTTGATCCCTTATTCTCTCGTGCCACTCACATATAAAACAGAAACTTTGTGAATCCCTTCTGTTGACCAAGAAGCATGGAGATAACTTATAATCTCCAAACAGCATTCAGCTGTATAGTTAATTTTCCAAATTTGTAAAATTACATCAAGATTTTCATGAGTTTCCTTCAAATAGACTGAATGAGCAACAGGCAAAGAAGCATAAGTATTTCTATTATTTAATAATACACTTTTTAAACTAATTTTGATGAGTCTATAAAAAGTATCATCAAAATATTATATTGAAATGTGGGAAAATGGTGGGTGATACAACTTGTTTATTATAATTACTTTTAAACTTTCACTTTTGAAGCGCGCTATGGCGACTTCTACATACAGTGGCAACAAAAATATATGACAATGCCATCTACCGAAGATACACTGAGCTACGGAATAACGTAGTGTACGAAGGAACTACCAACCCTGCATCGCGCAATAGAAGTTCTCGCGCCGATTAACACATATACAACTTCCCAACATCAACAGTTGGGTAGTGGCTCGCCAGATATGATCACCTCGCCTGATTGGAGGATCCTCTCTTTGTGTTGGAGGAATATGTGATCCGTTTCTCCACAATGGTGACCCCGACGTTTGACCACCCGTTCCTCCACACGCGTAATAGAATGTTTTAAAATCAAAATCATTTGCTTACAATTACGAACAAAATATCGTTTTTCTAATAAATATATTAATGAGCTCATTCATAGTTACCGATTGAAATGTTTTATGTAATTTAAAAATGTTTTCTGAGATCTGATGGACCACCTTCTAGTTTTTAAGCCACGAAACCTTTAAGCTAGCCATGCTACGATAACGTAGAAGGGTTCGATATATTTTTAATGCGATTCAGATAACACACATAAAAGCTCGAAAGAAAAGCTTATGGATCTACAGAAGTCTATAGAGTTTAAACTAAAGAATGATCTTGCAAGATCATTCTTTAGTTTTTGTTGTGTGGTGCTAAATCACTTTATTAAAAATTATTATTTAAAATATATTCTATATGCAAGAGAATTTTACAAGTGTGAATTTGTGTTACTATGCGGTGTGAATGACGTATATAAATACAAACATAAGAAAAATTGTTATCCCGTAAATTGGTAAATATATGAAACTATGAAATGAAACAATCATTGTGTTGGTGAAATAGCATATTAGGTAATTACGGCATATAGACGGGTACATATTGTTTTTACGGTCAGAGATCAGGAACCTATGTTTCTTTTAATGTGATTGTTACTTGGTGTGAGAAGGAGAATGTCCACGTGTAATAAGTAAATGTGCAATAAAATGTGAAAACACTGGAAGAAAATATATTAAATAAAGTTTGAATCGAAATAGTCATTGTTGCTTTGAAAGTAGTGTGAGACATTTTTTAGTTTTTATTTGAATTGGCTTCTCTGCCGGAGTTTAGCGCACTAAAACCGTTTTTCTTTGAGTATCAACAATTCATAATTGAGGGTATTGAAAGGTTTACGAGTAGATCCTTGGTCTTTTCCTGATCCTTTGAAGGCAGATTGCGAATTTCAATGGTTGCCACTCATGATTGAAAATGTAAATCTTGCAGGTGGTTTTGTAAAAAGCGATATTTGCTAAGTTCTCTCCCCTTTCTTTTTCCAAATTGACGACTTGTTTATCATTTCATCATATGGCGTACTTGTAAACGACATGCTATTTTCGATTTCCACATTTGAGGCCTGAATGGCAACGCACTGCTTTATGAGTTTTTTTTTAGTCATGTACTAATTTGGGTAGAGTTGCGCTTTGTTCAGTTCTACAAGAGGCAAGAAGAAGCTCCTGCTCAGCCCTCCAAGTGCTTAGCGTGTCAAACAATTCAGCTTTCAAGTTATAAATGTCAATTAAATATAAACGTCAATTAAATATATTCGACAAATATAATTTACGTACACAGGTAATTTATTTCAACAATATAAAAATAGTTCCTCACAGCTCTGCCGTCCTGATATCTGAACGAGATCATTCGCTCGTAATAATATAAAGAAAGAAATATACTTGAGAAGATTAGGTGGCACATCTTAGGGTTATGTGAAGTCCGAAGAGAGGGGGAGGATACCATAATCCTCGACTCCGGCCCCCTGATGTACTTCCGCGAGCGAGACTAACGATCTCAAGGTGGCGTGGGGTTTCTGGTAAACAAGTCGCTTTCTGGCAACGTTGTAGAAATTTCCAGTGTGTCGAACAGGGTAGCGTACCTCATTGCAAGCTTACCGAGAGGTATAGCCTCAAGGTAATACAAATGTATGCACCGGTCTCGGCCAGAACCTTGAAAATTTGGTTCGAATCCTCAGGAATGAAGGTACGACATTTCGTCAAATGCAGCGTACAGGCATGAAGTCGAAATTTTCAGAGAGGACACTAGGGTTAATGAAGGAACGACGTGAGAACCCGACAGTCACTCCATCGGCAAAGCGGACTCTAAACTGAGAGATTAGTAAGCGTGTACGACACGAACTCCGATGCTCCAACGCTCTTTTGATTGAAAGAGAAATCGAGCAGAATCGGGGGTCAAAAGTATTTGTGAAATCTCTTGGAAGAAGCCATTTGATGAAGCTGACCACAGCAAGCGGAGAAGTTGTTGCTTCAAGGCTGGCCGTCCTTTCGGAAGCAGAAAGCTTCTATGGCGATTTGTACGCTTCGCATGCATCTTGACCTGATCCTGAAAATGAGGACCCTAGAGCCACATTAACACGCCACCACTCCGAAGATCTGCCAGAAGTCAACATTGACGAAATCGAGATGGCTCTTAGACAGGTGAAAAATGGAAAAGCCCCTGGAGTTCTTCAAAAAGGGTAATAAAACCATGTTGAAGAACTATCGGCCCATTTCCCTCCTGAGCCACGTCTATAAACTGTTTTCAAGAGTCATCACGAACCGTCTTGCGCGAAGACTCGACGAATACCAGCCACCGGAGCAGGCTGGGTTCCGGAGCGGATATGACACCATAGACCACATCCACACAGTGCGGCAGATAATACAGAAGACCGAAGAGTATAATCAGCCCCTGTGTCTAGCATTTGTGGACTATGAAAAGGTCTTTGACTCGATTGAGATCTGGTCTGTATAAAAGATAAGACGCTGCACTGGAAAGAACGCGGTATCAACATCAATAGCGAGTACAACTCTCACTTGCGATTTGCAGATGACATCGTCATCATGGCAGAGACGCTGCGGGAGCTACAACAGATGCTGAACGACCTGGCTGACTCTTCTGTGCGCATCGGCCTACGGATGAACTTGGACAAGACCATGGTCATGTTCAATGAACATGTACTACCGGAACCGGTTGCGGTACACGGTGCGTTTCTCGAAGTTGTTCAAAAACATGTATACCTCGGGCATACTTTGCAGTTAGGTAGAAACGACTTTGAGGACGAGGTGAACAGAAGAGTCCAGCTAGGTTGGGCAGCGTTTGAGAAACTTCGTCGGGTCTTCGCATCGTCGATCCCACAGTGCCTAAAGACGAAAGTCTTCAATGCGTGCGTCCTACCCGTAATGACATATGGAGCCGAAACGTGGACACTTACGGTTCGACTGGTCCATAAGTTCAAAGTCGCTTAGCGTGCTATGGAGAGGGCTATGCTCGGCGTTTCTCTAAGGGATCGCATCCGAAACGAGGTGATCCGACAAAGAACCAGGGTCATCGACGTAACCCACAGGATTAGCAAGCTGAAGTGGCAGTGGGCTGGTCACATTTGCCGAAGAACCGATAACCGTTGGGCTAAACGAGTTCTTGAGTGGAGACCGCGTCTCGGCAAACGTAGTGTAGGACGTCCACAGGCCAGGTGGAGCGATGATTTGCGCGGGACGGCTAGCAGGAGCTGAATGCGAGAAGCCATAGATTGAACTAAGTGGCGTGAAATTGAAGAGGCCTATATCCAGCAGTGGACTGCGATAGGCTGATGATGAATGATGAATACAAAGAGTAAATTTATTGCCAATGTCTTATTACGGTAACTAAATCTATTCGACAAATATAATTTATTTACACAAGTAACTTATTGAAACTATATGAAAATAGTTCCGTACACTTATATAAAATTAAAATAATATTATAAGAAATAGTTAATAAAAGCTGACATTGTTTTGCTGCTTACTATCTCATCAAAAGAAGAAAAATATGTTCTTCTTCTTCTTTTGATGAATGACAATCAGCCGGATCAGCTATTTCTGCCAATGTCAAGTATTTCAAGTCTTCAATTCTAAGTCTTCGAGTCTTCAAGTCTTCGTCGTGATGGAATTAAAACGAAACGACGAACGTCTTTCGCAAAAAAAAACGATCTCCAAAAAAAAGAAAAAAAATTAAAAAAAAAGTTTATGGAACCTATGGTTACAATTTTTTTATTACAATATGTTTAGTTGTCTTTGGTTTAATGTCAAATTTTGTTAAAATGAAAAAATACCTCTACCTCAAACAATATTGACTTGGTATTTGAAATTAACATTGATAGTAATGAGCAACAGATTACAGGTGGAAGGTAAGTTATTAACTTCATAAACGACATTACTAGTACAGTGAAGTCATAATTGCCTGACTGTAGGCTGTTCGAAGACCTTGCAATTTGCCAATAAGCGTGACCTTACATCGTATATTGCATGAGTATTTTAACAGTAAAATGGTTGCTTTACGCTAAGAAGTAAAGGTTAGATAGGTTATCTCTACAGTATAAAAATATACTATAACAATATACTGGCTCAAACATGTCCTAAAACAATTAGTTTTGATCTAATCGAAACAATTCGACTGTATTTTTTATGTTTGTTGCCTCATAACTTTAAACTGGGAGAACCGATTTCGACGATACTTTTTTATTTGAAAGTCGGGGCTTCCCGTATGTGTTCAATTTGGTACAAATCTGAAAGTTGCTCTTATTGCTAAAATTTGTATTATTTATTCGTTTCATTGAATATTTGAAATCTCCTGAAATAATTGTATAGTTTTGTAAAGTCATATAAGAATCTTAGTGGGAGAGCCACATGCGTGGGCCGGATCGTGCCCAAGGCCTCTCAGAATAAGTAAGTGAGGATAAAGGAGGCCCATAGTGGGTATGGGCGTCCGTATCATAATCAATAACGATTTGAAACATTACCAAATACGTTTTTCTTTTTCCTGATTACTCAGATCAATGGCGAATATTTTGAGCACGCAATCCTTCGCCTTTGCAAATTTACTAATAAAATATTTTGTTTTTTTTTTATATAGATTCGATATTGAATGACAACCAATGACGGTTTTAATGTTTTTAAAGAGACCTTTTATATTGTTACATCGCGAAACACGCAATGTTTACGAATCTAGGTTACACAGGAAATGCGGGAGGGGTTTCAATTTAAAGTTTTATGCCGATAAATTTAATTATACAGGTAAATTAAGGGAGCTTGATTTATAGACGGACGAGTTGTAAACTACAGACTTAAGCCGATAAATATACTAAACGAACTTCAAGTGGTACTAGATTTCGAAACTTTCAATGTTATTTTTACTTTACGGGATACGCTATTATTTCGAATTGCACCGAGATACAGAGAAATGAAATGATAGAAGGGTTCAAGTGTTGTCGGCATATTTATTTGCTCCCTTTAGATTTTACGAAAATTTAATATTTGGAATGAATGTGTGATAGTTTTCATACAAACACTTCATATCATATAAGGGAGAAAATGATTATCAACTGCAATGTGAAATCTCATTTTTTGGTAGTGTAAATCTTGTCTATACATGAAACATATTGTTTACATTATTGATTGAAAAAAAAAACTAGATACTTATTTAAGTACTGGAAATAGTTTCTACTAAATTGACTTTATTCAATTTACAATCCTTTTGCTGCCTTACAGTTGGTAGTGAGATGTACCGAATGTACGTATTACGTACATATTTTCTTTTTTTTTGCGTGACGACTATAATAATATGTCGGATATTCGTAAATATGTACGATATTAAATAGTTTTTTTCGTAGAAGCTGACACTATGTTTTGAAATTATAAGTATGAGATATGAAGCACGGTGGTCTAGTGGCTAGCGTAAGCGACTGCAGATCAGGACTGCTGTTGGGTTTTTCTTACGAGAAATTCTTAATAACAGCCCAAAGTATTGAATACGGTGGTGTTTCCTACCCATGCTTCTCAGAGCACGTTAAGCCGTCAGTTCCAGTTGGCATGAACATCTATAGCAATCGTCATTGGAAAGTCAGTGCCCTCAAATATACTGACAACTAGTTCAACCTTCGAATTCAGTTCACCTTCAGGGTTGCGGAGGTCCGATGCCAGTCACTCCGTGTAAAAACTGTGATATTCAGGTAAAACTGGTTGAACTAGTAGCGAACCCCAAATCTTGGGAATAATAAAGGCTAGGAAGATTATGGTATAAGGCAGTAAAGCACAAGGTAAAATGTGTTCCGTATCATATTATTTCCTGAATTTATGTCTACTGGAACCGCGTCGGTGTGAATTTTTATCTTTGTGTCCTGTCTTCTGCCTACAAAACAATTGATCTCATAGTTTATGTAATTTAAATCTAAGCATATTAATTCATTCAATTCATGACAGTTTTTCAACTTTTTACGGACATGTGCACACGAACGTAAGTCTATACATTCGGCTAATGAGGGGAACCCGTTAAGAATTAAATCATTATTGAAAAATAATTATTCGAAAAAAAGAGGATAACATTGCATACATTGATCAAAATACCCAATGTGAATCTGGCACCGAGGTTTGATTTGATATAAAAAATATTTCTCTTCGGATTTGAAAAATCGTGTAAAGAGCAAATCGTATAATATCTAATGTGTTTTATCCTTTTCAATGCTATTAAACTTTATCGAACTCGTTCTTCTAAAAATAAAAAGTTGTTTCGTCATTAGACTAACAAAATGCATTATCGTTGTTACGTTGCTTTTTACAGAAGGCTCGTGTCACGAAGGGAGTTATAAATCACTAGGGGTTGGGAATCAGTTTGCAGCGTAAGTTCAGAAGAAACGTAGACAGTACAGGGCGGGCGGCCGAGGGCGTCAGTCGACCCGCGCCAAATTGTCTACCAAACTAACGTGTTTTTCGAAGCGATAGCGAAAGTTGCAGAAGGAATATTCCAATTGCAATGATAACCTGACATGCGATTCACGCGTTCGCATACACGAATACGTTCATTCAAAGAACTGAATATGACTTTCGAAGAGTAATGTAGTTCGTCAGATGAGTATTTATTTTAGTTGAGAAATACACGGAGCATGATCGTAGAATAACTTTGGAGTGATGGACACCAGCTTTGGCGACGATGAGCCCTTTGTATTTAGGCTTAATGATAACGGATCAGGACCCAGTTTATTAGTCAAGGTATATTTCACGATAATATTAATTAATTTGCTTAGTTATTTTAGATTTACCCTCTTATGCTGCATGACAGATCTTGATAGCATCATTACGATTAGAATACGTTCTAATTGCACGTTACGCTTATTATGCACGCATTGCAGTAATAACAATTAATATTTAAAACAACAGTATTGTTTCAATTTGAATTGATTGTATGGCATTCCTTTTGTTACGCTTACTGAAAAAAAGATTGTTGTTATTATTACTTAAAAATTTCAGCCAAAACTAGCGAGATGGCACACAATTATATACAATCATATGTAATATAGACTAGAAATTTTATTATTTAAAGTATACTTTATACAATTGATGTGACTATTACAGAATGCTTCTACTATAAGCCCACCCACCCACTATATAAAATTATTTTAAAAAATCGACTGCGTCAATATTTGTCGTCTTTACTAAATTCAGTTCCTTTTTTAAATAAACATTTAGAATATATATATATATATATATATTCTAAATATATATTCTTTAAAAATATAAATATATTGAAAATGAGGAATAATTCTTTCGTGCATTGTTTTAGTAAAACTTTAACAGTTTAACCGTTTCGACGTTAGCACGAAAGCTTCTATTTTGTGCAATGGAAACTTTTATCAACAGGAAAAAAAATTTCCCGTTTTCACAATATTTTTCTTCGATACTCAACTCCTTCTGGTTGCAGCGTGATGATATATAACCTTCCTCGATAACTGAGTTATCCAACAGTGAAATCTTTTTTCAAATAGAACCAGATCTTCCTGAGAATATTACTTTAACCAAACAAACACAAACTCTTCAGCCTTATTTTACTATATTATATATCTATAAATAAATAAAAATGAATCATCGAAACGTATGTACGCATATAACTGCACGACACTGTGTCGATCGACTGCATTAAATTGGATAATTATTTTATTAATGCATATGTTATTGTCAGGACAAGGTTTGCATAAAAGAAAATAAAAAGAAAACTGAAAGTTTCATATTTTCTTAATCCGCGCCTCTATACTACTAATGGAAACCTGAAGCGGGTATAAATACTAAAACAGTTTTTTTTTGGAAATTCATGAAATATTCACGAAAACGTTTTTTAGTATATACCTACTATCATGAGTAAAGATTGCAGATCAATATATTATATTACCATGATATAAACTATCATGGTATTATAATACATTGATTAAAAGTGCCTTTGAACCTATTTCTTGCACTTCCTATTACAATAGTTCAATGCCCAGATGATGTGCTTAATAGACATCGTGAATCTTTGACAATACCTTTTTATTACACGACAGCGAAAGCAGGAGGGTTATGTTTTATTGGCTTCATTGTAGGCAAGATGTATAAGACCGGTGCCGTTAATGTACTTGTTGTACTGCTGTAAACAATCCACAGATGCAAAACCAAGGAAACCAAGAACCGTAAAAGGCGGTGCGTCATGACAGCGGATCGCAGTGGACGTCTCGAGGGACAAAAAGAAAACGCCTGTTTGGCTTTTATACATTCGACAGCGTTTTCTCGCAACCGGCTATGTTGAGAGGCCGTTGAACTTTCCCGTATTATCTAGTAATAGCGGGATCCAATATAAAAAGGTGTCTCGTAAACCGCAGTCCAGTTCAGTTTGAGCTACAGGGCGACTTATATCGGAGTGATATCGATCAGTAAGGGTTATTATTCTAAGTTATTTTGTGGGTTAAAGAGTGTTTATAATAAGGTATTTTCTCTTTTATACGTCAGAAGGCTTATTTCTCAAATTCCTAAAACCCTTATTTAAAAGAATATAATAGAAGATTTAGCTTAATAGAAAACCGGTAAGAAACCATCATCGTTATCGTAGCCAAAAAACTATCATAAAATAATTATATATTTTTGATTTCTCATAATAAATGATAATAGTAGGTAAATATAAATATAATTTGTGTTTTTTTACTTCTAAATGGGCCCCAATTTCTTGTATACCCGAGAGCTCCAGCTTAGTTTAAGACGGCTCTGCTTGTAGTCCTTGATCAGCAATTTTGTGTGTAGACTTTGATTTGAACTGAAAATACGTAACTTAATTTCATCCCTGTGGCTGTTATTGTTTCGGTTTTATCTAAGATTGCTCCTATGTGAATTACAAGTAAAACAAGGCCAGGGCTCAGGATCTGCCGTTCTATATCCCCCCTTCCCCCAAGATAAATGGGTGGGGGACTTGGACTGCTCGGTGGCCATCATTGGCGGGGCTCTTGCCGACCCATACCGAGGTCACGGCTGGGTGGCCGCCCTCGTAGACGGCATTGGCTCTGTTGGGGCGTATTTCTCACCCAACAGGAGCCCCGCTGACTTTGAAAGTTTCCTTGTCAAGTTAGATGCCGTCGTGTACCGGTACCATTCTCACCTCGTGGTGCTGCACGGGGATCTCAATACCAAGTCTGCGGCGTGTGAATCCCCGCGCACTGATGCCAAAGGTGAGGCGTTGGAGGAGTGGACGGTCACAACCGGCTTGACCGTTATGAATCGGAGCTCGGTTTACTCGTGCGTGCGGCAGCGGACCGGTTCCGCAGTGGACGTCTCGTTCGCAAGTCATCCACTCTACCTCCACACACTTCCAAACTAAGTAGAAATTATAATATGGAAGCCCAGAAGATTCTATCTTGTAATCACAAGTACCATGCTTCACAAAAAATATATAATACTATACAAACCTACTGCTTCTGTGGCGCAGTGGTAGCGTATGCGACTGCTATTCTTGAGGTCTAGAGTTTGTTCCCGGGTCGGACCAAATGTTTGTATGATCCGCAAATATTTGTTTCGGAGTGTGAGTGTATATAGCATGTATGTATTTACAAAAATAAAGTATATATTAGTTGTCTAGTATTCATATTACAAGCTCTGTTTAGTTTAGGACTAAATGGCGTTGTGTGTTAGAAGTCCGAAATGTTAAAGACATAAACTCCGCGGTGCTATCCGCGATATAACCTAACCGAATCAATTTTGTTTTTGTATCTAAACTATTCTCAGGAATAGACACAAAAATTTCAGTGAAATCAGTTCAACCGTTTAGGAGGAGTTTAGTCATATACATACGCACAGAAGTCTATTGCTTAACTAAGGAGACCGCGATGCTAATGCGCTGCTCTACGAAAACCTGTTTTTATTAAGGTTTATTATTTATATATTTACACGTATAAATCTAAGTATTAGTTCTAATAATATGTTTAATTGAAATACAAAAATTTGTAGCTACAGCGAACATAACAGAAGTTATAGGATAGAGATATATAAAGGAAAATTATACGAATGGATTGTTAATGATAAAAATACGTAATAAATTTTATTAATGTTCGAGTTTGTGAAACTGATTAATGTACATCTTTGGAATTGAATCGTCGAAATACTAAAAATTGAAGCCTAAGAAATAAAAATCATATGCTGCATACGTGCTGATGATTTGTATAATAAGATTTTAATATAAAACGTTGCATTAGTTCTGAACTATCACAAACTGTTATACTACCTACTGATTGTTTATTTGCGAATAAAAATGTAAGTTGGTAAGTATATTAAATAAAAAGGAAGAAAAATTAATTTGTCTTTTCCTTTAGGTGTGTGCCGAACGTGGGTGGCGTCTTTACCAGGGCTACAACACTGGATTTGAGGAACGATGGAATCTTTGGTGGAGGTCGAGTGCTTTCCCTTCAGCTAGCTACAAAACATTAGGAGACTGGCAGGTAATTAGCTTTAAAATATATACATACCTAGACTACTTCATCCTGCATTTTCCTGTCGGAGCCGAGGCCAAGAAACATTTTGGGGTCGATGAACCAGCGAAACGAGTAATGAGAATACATTCACATTGCTAAAATTATAATAGTTATATTTAAAACTATGCATTTAAACAAGTATTTAAATATGATTATTATAATTCGATTGATGTGATCTTATTTTGTGGCGAACGTAACCGTAGGTAAAACGTATAATCAGAAATTCAATAAAATATATTATCATCGAAGAAACCGATTCACTCTGCTTCGGGCAACAGAAAATATTTGAATGAAATTTTTCATATTATTTCTTGAAACGAAAACTTCATCGAAACGATAAATAAAGTAACAAACGAATACTATTGATTTAAATAAGTAATGAATTATTCTATTAAAAAAATAAAACTCGACTGCATCAGTATCATATATAGAACATATAAGTTATATAGTTTATAATTAGTTACCCGCGTGGAAAATTCTTCATTTTGATACCACACTCGATGTATTTTTTGAAAACATTTTTTTAGTATACTTTTTGGCTATAAAATTCCTTAAGTTTGTTTTTTTTTTTAATTTTGTTGTACACAACGAATTTATCGACACCACATACATAAAAATACGACAAGACAACTAAAATGATTAATATTTTTGTTATACGAAACATAGTTCTGTGTAAGTTCGCAATATAATTTTCCTTAGTAAATGTAATAATTCACTTTGAGTATCGATTCAGACTTATTCGTGTATCTCGATTTGTACCTTAAATACTGTTTAGGCCTGTATAATGGGTTGCTTATTAAAATTTGTTCTTTTGTTTTTACTTGCCGACCTCATCTATAAGTTGATTGGATTTAGTTTGGTATGTCTTGCTTTTGAGAACTAGAATTGGGTGGATTGACTAAATTCAAATTTAAGCATTGTTAGTTATTTATAAATCAAATTTTGTACAATTTATACTCCTGAATAGTTCAGTTCTGATTTTATCAATATTTTAAAATGTACGTTAATAAAGCTGTTGTAAAGCGAAGAAACTTTATTTTACATTAAATACTCGCATGTAACGAGAGCAATCTACATAGTACATTTAATACAATATAGGTATGTAGATGTTAAACACATTACACATCAGTAATAAGTATTTTACACTTTAAACATTTTAGTTCACACTTTGATACCTTTAATATTCTATTGCAGTTCATGAACCATATACCAAAAGGCGGATCTCTGTGTAGGAAAGACAATCTTTCACGACTTCTTCGTTGCATGAAAAGGGTTTACGGAGCTATATACGATTTCAGGTAAACTTCACTTGTTATTAATATATTGGTTCATTTTGAACTAAACTGTATCATTGCAATGAGTTGTTGTTGTTGAGTCAGGTAAATGGATTAGTTTTTTTGCCAGATTGCTGATACTTGCAGAATTGTATAAATAACAAATTTCTGAATTGCTGTTAATGATTAAAAACTGCAAGTTTATTTTTTTATTTTATTTCTCTGAAAATCTGGTAAACTATGTAAGCATCATTGCACATTTTCAGATTTATATTTGCATTTCACCATTGATTTCTGTATATTTTTTTTTTATATATTTATGATTTACTGCGAAGACTGTCACGCTATCGTCATCAAAAAGAAGTAAGCAATGCAACTTTCATACAGCGTAGTACAATTAATGAACGTTATTGATCGAAGATAAAATTACACGCAATTCATCATGGATAGTCGTGTTACCGAGGTGAAAGGGTTTTTTAGAAGACTTTTTTCTGTGGGCGGGAAATTTCTCAGGTACTAGTCACCTGACATCCGGACGGTGTGGTGTGAAAGTGTCTCATATTGTCTATTTGAGCCAATCCTACATTTAAGTTTTGATAACATTACTACTGTTCCTTCAACTAAACAACGTGCTGTCTGCAGGACAAAATAATGCTAGTTCTCTTCACTCTGAGGTACCATTTCGTCGCAAAACAAACAACTTGTCTTTGTATTTGTAGATTTTATATTTGGATTACGCAATATTCTAAAAATACTTTGTTTACCTTTTACGTTGTTTTGGCAATAAAATCTGATAAAAAACATTGAACATTTTGTAAGAATTATTTTGAAAACAGATAAAGCCTATTCAGTCATTCACGATGAAATGAAAACAGCTTTTACTTTAAAGCGAAAAACGGTTAAAATAATTTTATTATACACGCGATTCATGCTGGTCTGGGGTAGTACTTTTATTTTGAAGGGGGAATGGAATTATATGTTACGTGCTATTTTTGCAAATACTCTTTTGTTTACATTGATATTAAGGTTCACTTGTGTAATAATTCCGAATGCCATGCATCCGTTTCGGTTCAATGTCCTAAAATTAATTTCTTTAGATGGGTTTTAATCTAGTCTGATGTTTCAGTCAAATTGTAAAATTTAGAAATAGAGAAACTTGTTCTTCCGACAAATTGGTTATGCGTAATGTTCTCATAAACATGAAAATATTAATTTTATTTAACGAAAATGCAATTCTGATTAAAAGGCTACACAAAAATGACGGCCCAAAAAAATTCAATTCGAACAAAGCACAATGAATTCGATATAACTCGAACGTAGAAATAAATTATCGAAGTCTATGCATTAACCATAAAAGTTCCCCCAAATCACAAATTTAATACCAGCAGATGGTATGTGGAACTTGTGTACGGAGTTTTAACAGGGCCTATTTCTTATAGGAATGCCATAAATAAGAACACAGTCAGTAATAGTTTTTGACATGGCAATTTTTTCGTAGCATCAGTGTTTTAGCATGGGTAGAGAATTTTGTTTTTAAATAGTTAGTGTATCATTTTATATCATATTTATTGAGTCCTTTTTTATATGTAGCTGTAAAATTGACGACTCTGTATGATGAAAAGCGGGAGTAGAATCTAAGAGTAATGGTCACTATCGTCATTGCGAAAACGGACAATGCAGCGTGGTGACCCACACTAAAACTGCCTTTTTTTCTATCTTCATAACACAATAAATTCGTCAAATTTTAGGCCCTTGCTTTTTTGTAATTCATTATAATTTATTAAGAGAAACCGGATCTTTTAGGCGGGGCATGGAAAAGCATGTTAATAATATTTTGAAAGTTAATACTTAGATTCCTTCTTTTTCATGATAATAGTAGTTCGGAGATACTAACACCGATATTTGTAACAACGAGTTCATCAACCTTAATTAGTAAGAGGTGTAATTTGTGTACCTTAAACAAAAGAAGGCCCACATGTATTTTATTAAACCTGTCCCTTATGCTGCTATTTATAAATGTATTGTTGATTGGGTTGTCGTGCACCTCGGTCCGGGTCGTGAGTCAATATCTTCGCGTCATCGGTTATTTGAATGAAACCACGCGCGCCCTCGCGTGTTACACGGCATTACTTTGCATTAGTTATTTTTATTGCAATACATCGATGAAAAAAAGCATTTGAGCTCGAAACATTCATTGTGTGAAGTCAATGCGGCCATTGAATAATAATATGTGAAGCAACAATCTTTTCTTGAGCTTCGAGAATAAATTTTACAAAACTTGTGTAATAATGAAGTATTCAAAATATAATATACAAGAACATAATTAATAAAGAATTGAATGTGTAAAACGGAGGATTTATTTACTTATATTTGTTTGATATAAACATTATATTTTATGTAACAAAGAAAAGATTTTGAAACTTTGTAACCTTGGCTAAATGTCCGTTCATTAATTATTGACTGAATCATAACACTTCCATTTAATTTCCTTCATTATATCAGTCTTCTGTATATGTAGTAATATTGGAAAACCGTAAATATTTTCTAATTATTATAAGTACAAGCAATCCCCACATTTAAAGTCTTATGAATTTATTATTATGATTATTATAGCCTTTTTATTTCCTTAATACATCACGAATACAATTCCTTTAATTACAATGAATAATACAATACAAAAATTAAATTATACATTGAAAAAATATAAATAATTTAAAACTACAAATATTAATATTATATTATTATTCAAAATAAGTTATCTATTAAATATGTTACATTCATTCTATTTTATACAATATTTATTAATTAAGGACCTCTCAACGTGCAAAGGACTCCTCCAGTTCCTTCCAATATTCTTTTGCTNAATATGTTACATTCATTCTATTTTATACAATATTTATTAATTAAGGACCTCTCAACGTGCAAAGGACTCCTCCAGTTCCTTCCAATATTCTTTTGCTTTAGTAAACTAGTCCATACCAGCCGCCTTGTTTGTTTCATCTGTCCATCTTTCTTGTGGTCTTCCTCTACTTCTCTTACACCGTAAACCGTCACTTTTTTAGTCCATTTTTGTTTTCCCATCCGAGTTATGTGGCCAGCCCATTTCCACTTTTGTTTTTTACAATATTTTAAGGCGTCGGGCTAATCGGGCTTTAAGGTTTTGTAGAGGAACGGGTGTAATGTCCCTCCAACACAGGGGGAGGATCCTCCGACCAGGCGAGGTGATCATGCCTGGCGGGCCACTGCCCCTCGGTTGATGTTGGGAAGTTGTATATATGTTAATCGGCGCGAGAACTTCTATTGCGCGATGTAGGATTGGTAGTTTCTTAGTATTCTTCGTTGCTCCGTAGTTCGATGATTCTTCGGTAGATAGCGCTGTTGTATATTTTATGTTGTTGCGCTGTATGTGGGAGTCGCCACAGTTTCAATTGCTTTCTAAATCTCTATAGTAGAACATCTTGTCACTCAAATTAAGTTCTCAGGTAGCGTTGGGGTTTGTTGGTCACTGTCTTTTAATTAGTGTAAGTTTTCATAAAATTTTGTTGCTGTTTCTATTATTTTAGGCCTAGAGTAGGATTTTTACCAGTAGACTCTTTGTTTAGACAAGTTATCTACTGTTTCGTGTTGCTGAGTGCCTTATATTATTTTTTTAGGCTACCTGATTTTTACAATGGAGCTTTTAGTACTTTAATTCTATATATACTACTATATATACTCTTGCCGTTCTTTCTTTAAAAGTCTGTATATATGCTTTATAAATAGCATCGTTCTTTCTTTTCCTCTTCTGTTAAATTATTCTCACTTTTTAACTCATTTCTTCTAGAGATTAAATTTTGAATATAGCTCGGAATTTTGTTATGTTTTTCTATTGACTGTAATTTAGTACAACTCAAGCTAACAGATATTATTACAGACAGTATCTACATTGTCGTATTTAAGTCTATTCTAGATTTTAGTGTGCTTTAGTGCATGCATCTTTTTCCTCTGTTGTAATTAATTTCATGTTATTTTTATGTCTGTATTTTGCTCTACTTTTTCTGGGTTTAATACATTTTAATGTACTTCTTATAAATTGATGATCGCTTGGAAATTATAGATTGTTTAAAATTTCTATGTTTGTAAAAACCTTGTTGTTATTGGTTAGTACATAATCCAATTGACTTTTGTTCTCCTTCGGCGATCCATAAATTATTTTTGTTCGTTTTAAATAAGGAATTCAAAATATATAAGATTATTTTCCCAGCGAAATTGGAGCAAGGTTTCGCCCCTTTTTTCTCTTTTTCCGTAGCAATAATCACTCAATATAGTTTCCTCGCTGGGCAACCGTTGACCGATTCGAACATTAAGGTCACCCATAATAATTAGATACTTATTAAAATATATTTGAGCTTGTTGGATTTGGTTATAACCATATCTTCTTATTTCTGATAGGCCTATTATATCATAATTTATTTTTATATGGCTTGCTTAAAATCAAGTAGTCTCTTGTCAGATATAGGTGTACTTTGTGTCCGTTCCATGTATGTTTGTAAAGATCCCCGCGACACAGGAATGTATATTCCAAATACGGGAGTTGTCTTTAAAAAAAGAAAGATAGAAGAGATCTAGCATTGAATGTGCATACATAGCATAGTGGGGTTAGTGTGGAGGGTTGTGGTCTTTTGCCCCCACAAGGACCAGCCGTGGTGGGGGTAATCGAGGAGAGGTTGCTATTTCCTATTTACTTGGAACATTGAGGAGTCTGTGTTGGTTTTAGGTAGGTTAGGAATTGTTAATGTTGTATCTTCGTTTTTATTTTGATTTCTCGTCATATATTGGTGGATATTTGAGTTTTATTTCTTAAACGGTTTTTTCCTACTATTTGCTATATATTTGCTATATACTATTTGCCTACTACTTGCTATATACTAGTATTACTACGCGAGTAAAGCGACTCAGAGAAATATCTTTTGTAAGGAAAACGTTTTAATGTTTCAAAATGATCTTTTCGGGTGACTTCGGGAATTATTATAAGTTTTATTATATTTTAAACTAGCGACCCGCCCCGGCTTCGGATGCAATGCTGGAAAGCTCCGACAATAAACGCATCAGATCGCTGCTAAATTCAAAGTGCTGCAGGGAGAACCACGGCCTCCGACGCGCTATTTATAGGCACGCTGCCTCCGCCCCGGCCGACTGGTACCGCCGCAAACACTACGTCCCGCAATTTTTTAATCTGTAATATCTTCGAAAATATTTATTTAAATCACATGCTGTTCAGGGCTATATAAATGTATATTGCATCAACAATGTTTTTAAGGTATTTAATTGGATAAGGATTAATGCTGTATTGGTTAAAATGGCTTCGAAAATTAGCCATTATTTGTCGTAAAAAGTAAATGACAAAAAATATTAATGTGGGATATCCATAAGAGATAGACATATACCATCGTGGAGTTTTCTGTAGGCCTTTTTAATGTGTACAATACTTAGTACATTATTTTGATAAATCTCATAGGGATCAGCCTGCGTTTGTTATAATTATTTACGACATCACATTAGAAACCTCAAAAATAACAGTATTTCTCCACTATTTAATGGATGTTATGTTACATATAAACCTTCCTTTTCAATCACACTATCTATTTAAAAACCGCATCAAAATCCGTTGCGTAGTTTTAATGATTTAAGCATACATAGGGATATAGGGACAGAGAAAGCGACTTTGTTTAATACTATGTAGTGACTAATAATATGCTTTTCGGCCTTTGTTTCTTCCTTCTATTAGTTAAAATCGGGAAATCCTCTTTAGTATAATAAAGTGAATTTTTAAGGTTTTTCTTATTTCTCAGGTGTTGTACTTCCAATCCAACCGTACTCAATGGTACAACCACCGGTCTAATCTTTCCGTCGTCTCGTTGTTTTCCTGACCTTTTTACTTCTTCTAAGTCAGTCGTATGTAGTTCAATCTCATTTTTCTATTTATGACATAAAGTATAAGTGACACAACACAGTCAGTACAGTGAGTTCTTCATCGGTCATATATAGTTTTAACGAAAGTGACAAAAAACAGGGTAGACAGAAAACGAAGATTAATAAGAAAAATGTTTTAACGCTTTTTACTTGCACTTTTTTTATTTAGTCAATGACACACTTTCCCAATGAATCTAGTCTTTATGCACCGATTATATTGATTTATATAACTGTAAATGCACAAAATCTATTTTTTATTCGTTAAAAACACGGAGTAGATATGAAAAGTTGCGCAGAAGCGCACTCTCGCTCTTATATATCTTATATATAAAGTCGTATAAATAATAAATTAAAAGTTTATTTTCTCTTCCACAAAGTTTTCATAACCCTAATATTTATAATAATATGTGTTTTTTAACTCCGTTGTGGGAGACTGCAATCCGTACTAGATGTCCCTGTCACACATATTACCAGGCTTCCCTTTGGATTGAAATTGCTCAAATAGAAATAATGTGTAATTAATACTTAGAAGCAAGCTTTATTAAACAATATATAATTTTAAGAAGAAATAAGAAATAAATATTCAGAGCTTTTTGTGTGTGTTGCGTATGTGCGCGTGTACGTCTATGTATATTTGTGTGTGTTCTGTTTCTATTCATTTAGATATTTTACGATCTCCAACAACATCTCTGTGCCCTCATAGTTAAGTGAGAGAAGCTAGTTTGTCAATCCTTCTTTACATTTCGTAGCATAAATAGGCAAGATAGTATTAATCTCATTATATAAGATATCACCCAAAAACAGAACAAAACCGTGCGGCAGATTAGTTTTTAAGGATTTTTATTAGCAATTTTAGATTTGATAAGCTTGTGAGAGTTTAAATGCGGATCATAAATTAAAAACGAGTGTTTGTGTCACTATGTTGTATGTAAACTATGTGTTGAATGAATAGTTGACTAACTACATTAGTTTTAGCGTATAGTTCAGTAGTTGGATGAGAAAAAAAAGAAAGCTATAAGCTACTTTTAACACGGCACGCTGGGCCCTTTCCAATTTTAGCATATGGGTATTTTCAGTTCCACCCCACGAAGAAATACAAAACGATAATAAAGATTGACAAAGAGCTAGACATGGCATTTTTATGACACTTTTATCGGCTACATGTCGTAAATTCTTAAAAATATACATCAGCTTCCTGATTCTATTGGATAAAAGTCCTTTGTGTTTGTTTAAGGTGTTTTTATACAATTTTAAATTAGTGTGAATCCTTTCTGAGCATGCTGATAGACTTCCTCTCACTTTTCTTTGAAAGTAAGAGAGCTGTATCATCTGTAAAGGTAATTACTCTACCATTTCCTAACTTTAATTGACAAATGTCGTTCATAAAGATTAGGAAAAGAAGCGGACCCAGAAAACTTCCCTACGGCACTCCGATGGTGACTTCATTGTCCTCACTTACCTCAACTATCCACATTTACAGGTTGGGCACGACTAAGAAGGTAGTTTTAAAAAAAATTGTTGTTTGCCACGAATACTTAGATTTTCTAGCTTTTCCATCATGAGAGGTGCAGAAACCGTGTCAAATGCCTTAGCAATATCAAAAAATATAACAAGATTTTTTTTTATTGTCAAATTTGGTGACTATGGTATCAGTAAGTTCATGTACTGCATCACTAGTTAATCTACCAGCACGAAAGCCGAATTGATTTATGAATAGCGTTGTTTGGACTTAGGTATCTATTCAATTGTTTATTTACATTTTTTTGGAAAAAAATTAACAGTGTTGGCATAATGTAGGTCGGACAGTAGTTGTTAACACAGTTCCTGCACAACACTTTTGGATCGGGTATATGATCGACTTTTTGAATTCCGCAGGAAAAAACCACCAGTAGAAAGAGATAAATTGTAAATGTAAGCTATAACTTCGGAAAGAATGTTGAAATACTTTTTTTATGAGATAATTTGGGATATCGTCTCGCCCAACTGCGGAATCAGTCCTTAAAGTAACAGTGGATTGAATTTTGGGTGCGTCTGAAGGTTGTAGTCCAAAAGAGGATGGAATTGACTTTATATCAGATTTGTAACTATTGTAGTTTGCTGGCGCTTATTGCGCTAATATAGCTCCTACATTTGTAAAAAGTAGTTTATTTTGTAGAGTGATGGAATTGGATCTACAGTGTTGATTAAGTCAATAGCTGGAATATTTTTCTTCGTGGTGTGGGTAATATTTTTTATTGTTTTCCATAACTTCTTTGTGTTTTCTGGTGTTTTGACAATTCTGCCTTTTCGTATTTGTTTACAATTTTGATATTTCTTTTTCGCCATGAGAATTTTACAACAATTGTACACTTATTTATTAGAGAGGAAAGACTACTTAGTAAGATATGCGTAGCATCTTCTAATTAGCGGGTGGAGTAAATAGGTGCTTTATTAAAAGTTTTCATTAGTGCTTAAAGAATCGTAGCTTATGCGTGTGTTATGCATGTACTAGTTTGGCGTCTGTTATGCAACAGATTAAGGATCAGAATTACACAGTAGTGGTCAGTTATGGTGGTTTGGGCAACCAATCATTTTGCAGGAAGATTCATCTTAACGATGACGTAATCAAGACAGGTTCTTGTATGAGTAGGGATATTATGGGCAGGCAGCATTCCGTGTGATGCTTATAGTACCAGATAAGTTTCAGCTCTAGTATCAGTAGACGAAGCCATTCTATCAATGTTGATGTCACCAGTTAGGATAATATTTCTGCAACTAGAAAGTGTAACTAAAAAATCATTTAATGACTGCAAAAATGTTTGTATACATCTCATACCAGGAGGGCGGTATATTGTAAGCAGTACCGTATATCGGCTAATTTTAATTAAGAGACAGTTTGCATCATCTAGTGACGGTTCAGATATTGTATATTTGTAGTTTGAGTGAGAGTACACAATTACACCTTCGTTTTGGGTTTTGGCATTTTTAGTGTACCTATAATAATACCCATTTATTACGAGTATGTTAGAATTGCGTGGCAGCCAACATTCTGTTAGGATGACCAAATCCCAGTCCATTTTTGTTCTAAACAGAAAAGTTATGAGTTCGGAATAAGTCTTTTTGATGCTCTTTATGTTTTGCGTCATGACATTTAAAGAAGTGCTGCCAGTATACTAATAGATTTCGCACATACGTCAATGCCACAAGTACCAAAATCTGCCAGCTTGTCGATTGAGATCGAATAACAATAAGTTGATATAATTTCTTGGCATAGCATTTTATCTCCAGAACATGGATTAGAAAAATCGGAACACTGTTTATGGCATTTGTGTAGTAAGTAGAACTCATATAGAAATTATGATAATGTTTACGTAAGTATTTGAATTTATAGTTTGTAGTTGTGTTTGTTTTTGTATTGAAGTATTGATAGCATGTTTGATATTGGTTGTATAGTGTTTGTGATAATGTATTTAGTCAGGTAGTTTTGGAATTGCAGCATGGACAAAAGTTTGTGCTAGTAAACCCCAGATCGTTCAAATAACCATATATCCTGCAGTAAATAACTTTAATACTTAGATTTTGGTTTTAGAATTTAGTTGTTTGTTTAGTTATGTTTATGTGTCATATGTGATGTTAGTGCATTAGTTTATAAATGCTTTAACTGCCTCATTGGTCTAGCGGTTGAACTATGCGACTGCCAATCAAGAGGTCTCGAGTTTAAATCCCGGGTCAGGCCAAAAGTGTTTGAGTTTTTCTGATTATATAATACTTAATAACAGATAGGAATTTGGAAGTTGGGGTCTGAACCCCCGTGCTTCGGAGAGCACGTAAAACTGTCCAACGCCTGATCTCTCCCTGATCGTGTCGGTTAACCGTTCCATCGGATTATGAGAGTGAGGGAACAGACAGTGCACCTATGTTTGCGCACACACTTGTGCACTGTTATATCTCCTGCGTCTCCGTTGAGGCTGGACGCCGTAGCCGTATTCGGCTAGGAGAACATCATTATCATCAGTTTATAAATAAAGTACAATTAAAGGCATGCATTATGATTAAGTAGTACAGAAACATTTTATAGTATTTAATAATCATACGGTAAGTCTTAGTTTCTCTATGTCTGCCTTCGTCCTTCGTTTACTCGAAATTGCAGTGCGTAAATAAATATTTGTGTTGCGTACAATTCTGTGTATTATTTATTTTAAATATTCCAAACCTAATTGCCATGCAATCGCAATGTAGCTTAACTTTGACAGTCAATCTACATTGCGGTTGCATAGAGCTTTTTGTTGTTTGACTCCGGTTTATGACTTACCCATATTAGCTCTAACTGGAAGTTTAAGGAGATAAATATCAAGATTATATCCAGCCCATCATTGCAAGATCACAAGGTGCCCTTCGCATAGCTTTTTCTTTAATATTTATTTATGGTCTGTGTAATATATTCATTGTAGTGTATATATTTATTATCTTTAACCTGGTTCACTCACACATACGCAGTCGTCTTAATATACATTTCCCCCTTTTCATCGAGAAACTATAGACTCCTCTATAGTCTCCGCTCGTCTTATGTGCCCGAGACAAGTATGGACCCTTCATGTATGAGTTACTGTCCTACATAAATCACAGAACATACACTACAATCTATATTTAATAATATTTAAACATTTTCTTATATAGTTTAAAAATATGTAGTGTCCGACAAAAATATGCTGAAGCTTGTTCAATTTGGTACTCTTATCAGGACATAAGCATAAACTGTAGTCTACCAGAACCACAGAGGTTGGCTTTAACAGGCTACGATAACAAATATAAATATTATTTTGCATTATTAATTATTAAAGAACTCTATTATCTTAATCTATTATCATAAGTAATGTCCAAGTGTTGTCTATTTGACAGAGAAATTACTGACTATAATTTTCTTGAAAGAGTTATTTATTTTCAACTGGAAAAGTATGCGAAGGTTTATTGCCACCACAATTAACATGCGAAACTAAATGGAATTAAAACAAAGTTGTTTTAAAATAGTTATTTCTGACGAATATCGAAGAAAACCTTTGCCATTTCTTTGGTTAAGTAGACGTCAGGCACCTAAACATTGCTAACTATGCCAAAGGTCATATGAAAAATTCCTGTACCGTTATAGAAGGTGAAAGTTCACGGTAATATCAAATTATTGTTTTGAATATTAATGAGGGGTGTTTTAACAATCACCCCAAGTGGTACCGCTAAGGTCGCGTGACGATTGCACAAAGAAAACGGAATTAATGTCATTGTTTTGTTTCGTATTCAAGTATTCATTGCAAAATATAAAACTTAAGAACCAAATCTTACTTTATAGAGGGCGTTAATTGGTTCGAAAGAAATCTATGTCCTCCTATTCGCACTCCATTCTATAAACTAATTTATTCTAATGTGTCTATTCCTCTAGGAATTATATACATTGGAATAAATTAGTTTTTATTGAAAAGGGAAATTTATGTGTTTGATACAAACTGAACAGTACTGAATTGGATTGCAGCAATTGTATGATTCTATCTTGCTATGGGTACTCTATTACCAATGATTGTATGGTATTTTGATTTAAAACTATTTAAACTATAAATGAACATTTTATCATGGTTTTAGTAGACCTTTAAGTGCATTATTTTTAACGTCTTACGTTCGTTTACGTCTTACATTCGCAATGCTAATATTTTAACTCTGCTACGAAGTACTACATAATAAGTATACGTACAAATACTATTTTCTGACGGAAACACGCAGCTTAAAACAATGTTAAAGAACAAACTTATGCACCACTTCTCGTGTATTTTTGTTACTTGTTCTGCTTAAACAGACAGTAATATTGGCTTATCAAAATATAATAGTTTTCTACTCAACATGTACATACTTGAAATTATCATAGTTTAGCATAAGTAAACGGCAAATGTTGCATGCATCGCAAGTGAAAATATGTTGATAGTATTTTTATGATGCGTAAGGCACTTGTCCACTTGTGAACTTACACATTTTGCCATGCAAATTCTTATCGGCAATGTGGTTAACGAAACTTTTGTGGTCTGGAACAACTATGTTTTGTACATGCCACTCAAGACTTTTATTACGATTCCCTAATTTACGTCTGGTATGTACTCGTGGTCTTATATCACGTCCAGTTTAATTGTGAAAATATGGAATCGCATTTTGAAAATGACCAAGAAATGAGCAAGAAAATGATCTTTTGTTTATAGTGAAATTGTGTTCATTAGTTTTAAAAATCATATAAAATACTTTGTGTTTCGAATTTGATAATTAAAGCAAACAATTTACCTGCTTTTTTCTAATTAGCATTCATCTAAAAAAGTTGGCTCATGTGTTTTGCTTATTAGTTGTATTAGTTTGAGATTGAAATAAAATCAAATAACAACAACCTTTAAAATGGTATGAACACTAAACCCTGTGATTCTATACTCTAACGAAAGATATATCAGCTGAAAAAGGCCAATCCCCATAATTAGATCAAACAGTCTCTCATTATAAAATACCTACTTAAAATTTAAATATGCGTAATAATCTAATTTGTAACAATGGATGGATGAATGCAGGATGCCAGTGTATAACGTTATCATTTCCGAATATGTTATTTCCAAATATGATATCAGGTGTAAGGTTAACTGATAACAGTTTGTATTGTTTTCGACAAATAATGATTAAGTATATCATCAATACAAACCTGATCTTTTCTTTTTTATCGGGTACATTTCTCTCTAACCAGTTGACAGAGACAATTGTTTTACATTTCCATGTTTCACTATAATGTTTTAAAGACGACGTGTCTGTCATATTTCAGTCCGCCATGTTTTCATTTGCCTTTGGAGTACGCGAAGCTGGTGTCTGAATGCACGAGGCTGAGACGAGATGATGACGCCAATGCTGTATGGATCCATAAACCTGTTGCTCAGAGTCAGGGAAGAGGGATCTTTCTGTTCCGTGTATGTATTGCTTAAATATTCGACAAGAATTAATTTACATTCAAATATTGATTTCATAGCGAGAGCAGTGGTGTAGAAAAATATAGTGACGACATAAAAATAATAATATAACTATTAAAGTTATTTGCAATCTAATATATCTATTGCTATTATTAAAAGCCCGTTCTTGCCCGTTTTACTAATTGAGATTTAAGCATATGCATTTATTTCATGATTTTTGGTAACCTTGGAAAAATTCTTTGATCGTTAATTAGATAAGCTACAATGTACTAAAAAAATAATATATTAATTTTTATGTTTGTGCATATTTATTTGTGTGGAACAGAATGAATATGCATTTTTTAAAATTAAAATACATGAAATCAAGAACAGCATAAGGTGAATTATGTGGCTGGCTCATTTGTTAGCAGAATATGTAATTGATTTTTTGACGTGAGTTCAATATAATTAATAAATGGTGAATAATTATTTTTCTTTTCTTTTCTTTTTTTTACGCGGTGTATGCTTTTCGCACCATACCCTCTGTCGGGGACACGAAGGGCGTGTGTGGGATTCCCAGCGAACCGGTCTATCCACTAAAACACCGCAGCGGCCTACCTCGGCAGTTTGGATGAACTCCACGAACGTTACATCCGGGGTGACCAAAGTCACCACCAGCTGGCATATCAGGAAACCGACCCACCTGACACTACACCCCCGGTCGCAGCAGGGTGTCAACGGAATCGGGTCGCCTATAGCGGTCACAGCTTCCCCAGATTTGGCCATAAACGACCTTTGGTGACCATTAGGGATTTAGCAGCCCCTACCACATTCCCTTCGTCGCCTCCTTCAAGCGGATTCTAATAATAATAATTTACCTGTGATAAAATACTGATAAATATTCAGATTGAAGGTTGATCTTTCCCGATGGAAATGTGCCAACGCACTTGATTTACTCATTTAAGTGGTATCAATATTTAAATAATCAGTTTATGGATGACCGTTTTTTTGATGTTTTTTCTAAAATTATTCCTTAATCATTAATATACAAGAATTACTTGCATATAATAATATAAAATAACCTTGACGGATTTTGCTTTTTTGAAAACAAAATAATTCAAAGGCGATTGTTTATTTTTTTGCGTGGGATTAGGTACTTGAATTTTGTTGATCAATGCAACGCAACTGCTATTTAATTTTCTACTACTTTAAACTGTATAACACTAAATCATATCATAGTGCTTTACTGCATTTTGATTCTAAGTTAAAATGCTTTGGCCTTGTAATTTAACAATAAGTTTGGAAATTGTATCCGTGCTAGTAGGTTATTAACTTTAGAGGTTGTTCAACTCAAATAAATTAATCTTTTTTATGAAATTGTACATAAAAAGATATTAGATAAAATATATAATAATTAAGACTTCAGATTCTTTTCAATACTTTTAATTTTTTGATTTAAATTTTAGAGTGACCGTTTGACGTGGTTATAAATAAGGACTTAAGTTTTATGTTGTAAATTTAAATTAAGACACAACTGACTTCTGGTGGGTACCATCAAAACTTGCGTTTTAAAGAAATATTTGAAGAACTATGTTTTTTTGCTTTAAGACTTTTAGCATCCTTGGACTAGGCTTCTTTATCTTCACTTCAAAAACCTTTAACGACCCACAGGTGGACATAAACATTTATGCCAATCGTTTCAGGGAAGTCAAATATGTTGACAACTAGTTCCATCTTCAAATTTAGTTCACCCTCAAGATTGCAGAGGTCCGATGACAGTCGCTCGTTGGAAAACCTGATCTGAGTATAAACTGAGAATAATAAGGCTGGGACGATGATGTTTGACATAGAAGCCTGCTTTAAAGTATAAGCCACGTATTTTTCTAATTTCAGAGCGTCTGCGATATGAGCTGTGGAACTTCAGCTGTGGTACAGAGGTATATCGAGCGTCCTCTGCTGATCGCCGGCTACAAATTCGACCTGCGACTGTACGTGTGTGTGCCTGGCTACAGACCGCTCACTGCATACATGTACGCCGAGGGACTTGCTAGATTCGGTATAAACATTAAGACTGGTTAACTAATTATATGTTTTTGTTCTTCTCATCGGTCTAGCGGTTGAAGTATACGACTGCCAATCAAGAGGTCTTGAGTTCAAGTCCCGAGTCGGGCTAAAAGTTTTATTAAGTTTTTATGATCATATAAATACTTAATAACAGCTCGGAGTTTGGAAGTTGGGGTCTAAGCCCCCATGCCTCGGAGAGCACGTAACACTGTCGTTCCTGCGCCTGCTCTCTCCCTGATCGTGTCGGTTAACCGTCCCATCGGATTATGAGAGAGAGGGAACAGAGGGTGCAAATGTGTTTGCGTACACAATTGTGCACTATAATATCTCCTGCTTATTTGTCTGGTCTCCGTTAAAGCTGGCCGCTGTGGCCGTAATCGGCTAGGAGAACATAATTTAGACTTATAAAATAAATTATAGAGCAGTTCATTTAATTACAATATTATCAAATTTTCATTTATTCTATAATCTCATATGGGTCAATAAGTAATCTAACACATATTATGTTTTCATTTTTGAAGATTCTCACAAGTCACTATTAACAATGTTCTTATAAAATAAGTTTATCATTTTATCTGCGTTGTCTATCAGAGTTTAAAATCGAGATTTAAACAATTATTGGTTGGTTCAAGAAATTCTTTATTATTCATGTTATAATGACTACAAAAGATTTGAGGAAATCACTATCGAGTTATTTTTTTAGAGCTCTCCTATTATGAAGACTCACACTTCTAAACGGTGCATTCCAAAAATATTCTACAAGAGTGTAGACTTAATCTACAAGTTACTAAGACATTAAAACTCTGTTTGGGCGTAGAGGTTGAGTTTTAGGGACAAAGTTATTGGTAAACATATCGTGAAACTGTTCGGTGCAGATATTGTATAGGTAGTTTCATTCGGTTCTTGTTCAAATCCTATACTAGTTACTTAAGATTACTGTATGCTCTTCGTACACTAAGAATTCGTATATTCATTTCACTCTTGCACAATACCAATGCAGGCATACTTTTATTAGAAGATAACATTGAAATATTCATTTCTGCATTATTTACACAAAACAAATCGTTCAGATCCGCCCTCTTACCAAAATTGCAAACAACAGCCGCATACCCAAGTTGCATGCGTTCTTCTTTCTGCAATCATTAAAACCTAAATTCTCGTGTGTCATTAGCTAATCTTAGACAAAATATTAGTCAATGACACAAGTGAGAATATAGGTGTTAATGACTACAGAAAGAAGAATGCTTGGAACTTGGCTAGGGGGGCTGTTTCACGCTGAATATCTATCTATAATAGCTAACGCCTCTATTTTCTTGTATTATTGGCTAATATTTAGTTTTGACCATATGACTAAGCGTTGAGAAACGTCATTCCCATACATCTGCTAGTTTTCTGTTATCGTTTACGTTTTATGAATGTCAACTTGGCTATTGGAGCTGCTTTTATTTCAAGCAATTCAGGCCTCAACGCAGTAAAATGTACTAAATGCTATCGAACTAACAAAATAAGTAATTGTGCTTTGTACTACGGGCACGTGTTTCACTGTTTCACTTGAAAGTATTTTATTTTATACTCACCCTTTTAAATCAGAATTTTCTTCTATTGACTTTCTTTTTCTTTTCTTTTTTCTTTTATTGACGATATGTTCACCTCGGTAGAGCTTTTACACATTCTATCACCATGATAGCTTTGTTCTCACACGAGTACCTTGTATTTTCCCAGGTACGGACAAGTACACACTATCGGATATCCACAACCGCTACAGGCACCTGACCAATTCATCACTCAACAAATCTGGCCCTCGATACGCAGAATGTAAGGACCGTATTGGTAGTGGTGAGTGTAAAGATGTTATTCCAGATTGCCTGGCGCTAGAACATTCTAGGCGTCTTGTGTGCACCAAGAAGGAATGGCAGCACCACAGTAATATCGTATGTACAAGCTTATCATAAGTAAGCGTGAACTTATAAAATTTTATCGATAATATATTTTCAGTCTATTGAAGTTGTGTATGTTTT
Source organism: Hyphantria cunea (assembly GCA_003709505.1). Lineage (NCBI taxonomy): Eukaryota > Metazoa > Arthropoda > Insecta > Lepidoptera > Erebidae > Hyphantria > Hyphantria cunea. The sequence continues at coordinate 39,118 of PKRV01000498.1, forward strand.
TTTAAGAAAATAAATAGCATTGTAAACTGGCAGCAGCAATATCTATAGGCAACATCAATATCTGTTACCGTAAGAAGGTAATGCTTTTTAATATAAATATTTTGGGAATAGATCCATGCTGTATATAGGATTTCTATCTGGATGAAGCATGGGGAGTACGCTAGTAGGGTGTCTTGCACCTGAGCTTGTTCCCTATATTCGGTAGAGGTATTTTGGGTAAATAATGAAAAATTCGAGATATCATTAAATTTGTATTTTTCTAAACAATTTATTGATGTAAATGAAGTCTTATATGAACTTCAAGCTATGCAAGCCAAAGTATGCTAAAAGAATTAACTTTAACTATCTCAACATTGTAAAAATATAGCAAAAAGAATCGTGTGCTCTTACTCAAGAGTATGCATGAGAATCTGTAACAAAGTAGTTCGGTATTGCTTTGCTTAAATTAAGTAAAGCTAAAGTTTCCTTAAAGAAGCTGTAATTCGTAGTTAAAATATTTGTAGAGGATACGATTAGAAATGACCTTCATCCATCAGTTATTAGATGAAAAGTATTTTATATCAAATTTAATATATAAAATAATATCGCGGGGGGTTATCGAAAAACCCCGGGCCAAACTATTATTCATTCAAAATTGAAAAATGTCTTTTTATTTAATAGTGAAGTCATGACTTCGACAAATGAGTTTATTGCCAATTGAAAGTATAAAACCAATAGAATATATTAAACTCGCCTTGTCTATTTATTGCCAGAAATACCACAAGGTTGGCAGGTTATATATAAACATATATGTCAATATTAGTTACTTTCACCCATTTGTTTAATAAATAAATTTGGTATCAAACTACGCGCTTTTTCATTGTGAATACTATAACAAAGGTTTGATTGCAAATTATCTGGTTTGAATAACGGTAGTCGAGTTAAAAGTACACTGTTTAATTGCATTGTAAGGCCGGGAATTGTGAAGCCAATCCACACGTGATATTTTATTAAATATATTAAATTAAATATAAGATACTTTTCATCCAATAAACAAATAGATGAAGGTAGTTTCTATTTGGATCTTAGACCATATATAATATTAAAAGGTGGAGTCAAATTTTAGGATGAAAAATGAGTAAGTTAAAAAAATACCATTCAAAAATATCGTTGGTTTTTCAATTTATGTAGAAATTATTTCAACATTTTTTCAAAATATATTATCATTAAGCTCAAACGTATAGCTCTAACTGTAAAAAGTATAATTTTACTATTTAGTTTCGTTAAAAAACTTTTGGAATATTATGAGCTATTTGCTTTTTAGAATGATACTATGTAACACATGACCATAAACTATGACTTCACCTTTCTTTAAAAACCTTATGTAATATAAGCAGGTTACCATCTCTTCGGCGTTAGCTGTTTTAAACAGGCCTTTCGACAGAGCGTGCAATAATTGCGCACGCGCATGTTCTAGGCTTTAAATGCTTCTGAAGGGTGAAATTATTTCAACTCGCTTACGAGTCTGCGAGTCAGTACAATAATCCTCCTAAACCAATGATTATTTAAAAACGTTGATTAGATTTAAGCTACTTACAAACACATCATACATGTTGATGTATACTTACATACAAATCTTTTTCTGGTACTTGTTAATGTACATAAAGTGACACAGACCTTTTCTTGAACTTACAGGGTGTAAGTGGACGTTGACTCAAGTACGGAAAGCCCTCGTAGGGAGGTGGGGAGCGGCAGAGTGGGTGATGTGGCAACGTGTTCGCGCCTTAGTAACACTGACGCTCTTGGCTCAAGCAACTGGTACGCCACCAGCAAGGAATTGCTTCGAGTTCTACGGCTTCGATGTACTGTTAGATGATTCACTGAAACCTTGGCTGTTAGAGGTAATACGTTCTTATATCGAAAGATTTTAATCTCCAATTGGAGGGCCCTGTGATGATAAAGTTTTTACCAAGTATCTCGCATTTTAAAACAATCCGCTAGTTCAGATTTTGACTCAAATTGATAGTATTTTTAACTACTGGTAGTTACCCGGCACACTAAGAGGCCAGTAGGGTGGACATAGTTATATTATATATGTTATATAAAGAGGAAGGTGACTGACTAAGATATCTAGTGATCACAGCCATCGCGCAGCCCAAACCGCTAAACCTAGAAGCCTAAAATTTTGCATGTAGGTTTTTTCTGTAACGTAAACTCATTTATGTCATAAAATCTCTTTCTTAGTGCTCACACTAAGAAAGGAATTTTAAAAATACCACCCCCAAGGGCGTAAAATAGAGGATGAAAATATTTAAATGTGCGCGAGCGAATCCGCGGGCATAAGCTAGTTAATTATGATAATGAAGATGATAGTTCATGATATTTCATGTCCATATTGTTAAAATTTAAAAATGATATCATTTTCGTTACTAGCTGCCAACAATCTAAAAAATGATACCAATTTCTTAAAAGAGTTTGTTACCCCATTTCACTCCTTAGAAGGTTGATTTTTGAAAAACCTTAAAACAGATATTTGCTGTTTCAAAACCTACGTTATCTTGGTGCTCCAAACAGACTTGGAACGCACTTTTCACCTTTTCAAGGGATGAGTTTTGAAAAATACTTTCTTACCGTACGCTTACATCATAATAGCTGTATGTGTACCAAATTTCAGCGCAATCCGTTCTTTTATATATAAGGTATAGTGTACGTTAACCACAACTACTAAACATAACAAGAAATGTTTTGAAATTTACATATAGGTACAGTATTTCGAAGATCTTTGAGCTGAAATATGTAATGAGTTAGCAACATACATATTATCTATTTGTATATTGCATAAATATTGGTACAAAGAAAAAGCATTTTTTTCATTACATACGAAACATTTTTTTACCATTGCGGTGAGTTAGTTAAGTTCATAAATATAAAACCATCCAAAATATAAAAGCTTATTCGAAGTGGTCTCCATTGACTACAATACAGACCTTTAAACGTTAAAGCCAGTTATCAATAGCAGCAAGCACTCTTCTATGGGTAAATTCTTCACTGCCACTTGTATGGATTGATTTAGAGACGCCAAATTATCATGGCGTTTTAAACGCCATGATAATTTGGCGTCTCAACACACAAGCCTCAATCTCTAAAACTGACCATAAAACCTAATCCAGTGGATTAAGATCAGAACTAGCTCACAGTCAGTCTTTAGCTCTAACGAAGGCCGGAACGTATTTCTAACTAAAGTGGGTGGATCGAGTTTTTTGACCCGGTGTCGAGTCTTTCTGAAAGAACTATTCTTGGTTATGGAACATGTTGTTGTTGAGAGGTTTAACTACCTTCTTCAGAATTTTATCTTGATATACTTGTGCCGATGTTTTGATACCTTTTTCACAAAAATATGGTTCAGTCACTATTTCATAGTTAACACTCCACTTAACCATCACCGAAGTCAGATAATGGCCACTGTTGACTAATTGGAAAGTTTATTTAGAATTCCACTACGGTACGGTCAAATTATTTGTTAAAATATTGCTCAATTGCAAAAAACTTAATTTTTATGTGACCTCACTTTTCGTACAGCTTTTTAACTTAACACCTATTGTTTGTTTAATTATCAGTTAAGAAATCACCAATGCCTCGTGTTTTGGGCACGAGTCTTAATTTATTTTTTATAATACGGTAATTACAAAGTTCTAGGAGAGCTATCGTCATCTCCAGAGATAAAAAATTTTGCTTTTGGACAGGATTGCTTCGAATTCTTTCCCTTACAGTTTTGATGAACTTTTTCGTACGAACACTACGTGGACGGCCTAAGATTTTTCTATTACAAACAGAGGACATGTTAGTGTACCTGTAAATATCCCGGTACATAAATGTTTGACTAATGCCAAGCGTATAAAGGTTTTTAAAAATTGTATTTGGCTTCATATCTACTTTTGCAATCACATCGATTCGGTTCTCTTTATAACCCTACTCTATTATAATTTCACTAAATATTTTACAATATATTAGCGCGAAAATAAGAAAATATAATGAACAAGCGTAAAAAATGACAGATTACTTTATTAATCAATTGTAGCAGCATTTATGGCCAGACTAAGCATAATGTAATTTGTATTAATTATTACTCTAATTAAAAACTTGGAGTATACGAGTATAAGACAGAATGACTTGGGTACGATGTTTCAGGTGAATCTCTCTCCCGCGTTGGCATCAGACTGCGAGGCTGACATTGCAGTGAAACAGCCGATGCTTCATGAATTATTTGATCTGCTTGGTCTACCTATGAAGCATACTGGACTTGCCAAGTTAAAAGCTCCTCCATTGCCTTTGAATAACCATAGGTGGGTGATTAAATAACGTACATTCATAGGTATTTAATAACAGTTCAATTCATAAAATGAATTTTAGAATCAAAGCATTAATTAAAGTTATACGTTCATGGAATTTTCGGATTTTATTTAAGAGGCAGGATAATCGTCAACAGTATCAAAATTTAATCATAATATAGCCTTTTTTAAATTATACCACACAGATCTTAAAATTTGTAGTAACTTGTTTTTCTATTAGTTGCAGTTCAGATGAGGAAAATGGTACAATAGGGAAAGCAACGCGTGTGCGGACTGCACCGCGGCGCGGTCCTCGCCTTCGCAGACGACGTGCTCTACCAATGAACTGTATTACGCTTCAGGGGCCTGGCACACAACCTTTTACTCAGGTCATTCAAGCTGAAAATGAGAAGACCAACGTATGTATTCAATGAGTATTCAATTATTCAAGCCTTAAGTTGATGTGGATCTACTACGACCAATGTGCATGATATTATCTTTAGCGTTTGATTTTTTTAGTGAACGAAATTCTACTATAATTTAGTAGTTATTTTTTAGCGTTAACTGTGGCAAATTTCATGCTACTCCGTTTGCATTATTTTCATAAAAAGGAGTACAAAGATTTTGCTTCCCGTATTAATATACAGATTAATACTTATTTTTATGGTAAATCTGTTAACAACGAGCCTATTGACATGACATTTTAACTTTACATATCTTGATTGTAAACTTATTTAAACTTTCTTCTTTAATTAACTGTTCTCTATTATTTAGGGTACAAATATTGTTATATCGGTGATTCAATCATAATTCATCTCGTTTAGCCAATGTTTCACTATTGCAAATTGTGTAAGTAAACTATTGCGCAGTAAGTTTTGCACACAGCGCTATAAATAAAGATGAATCGCCGAATTGTACGTAAGCGCATAACTTTCGATCAATTGTACCAAATGGGATAATTCTTGTTTCCATATGTTCTTTAATGCCAGGAGAAGGTTTTTGTGAATGAAAATTCAAATATAACCAAAAAAGTAGATTTCTTTGTCCGTGACTGTACGCTTTCTGTGGGAAGCTGATGCGGGTATAATTACTAAAAGAAATTCATTCCAGAAATTCAAAGAATATTTACGAAGGAAAATTAATGTTGTACGAGATTCGTTGGGTCAGCTAGTTTTGTATAAATGTAGCCACGTAAAACAAACTAGCGGCTCAAATAATAATATGTATATATTACGCAAATCTTCGATTTTGGCGAGTAATTTTGAATTCAGCTGATAGTTTTTCAAACTATATAGACACATGATTTTTCTAATTTCTGTGTATGCATAAAAAGCCTTTTAATTCTTTTTTTAATAAATACAAATATTAGGCATATATTTTCCATGTAAGTAACAAATTATGTTCCATGAATATCTATTTTACATATACATGTTGCATGAATATTTTTTTACATATTTATTTAAATATTTTGTATAAGTTTTTATTAAACTGTGTCTCTGTAAATATAGTTAGGTATATTTAAATACGTAAATTAAAAACGTATACTAAGTTTTCGAGAAATACAGTGCAATATCTCTTTAAGAATATCAGTCAAATAAGAAAAGGAGAACGCTCATGAAAGTTGTCCTATTGTAGCTTCTATATTATCAAATCAGCTTTATTGTTACTTGATATTTTTCAAAATATCTTTCAAGTTATATATACTTAATGGTATTACTAAATTCAAAAACAGGAGACTTCAGAAAAAACCAAGGAGCCTCAGAGCGGACAACATAAAACTAACGACAATGGCGATAATGCTGATTCGCAGGTAATGGTTCTAATAACCTTATTCATAAAGATTGTTTAATTTTAACCAGCGGTATAGTGTTATTTTTAACCTTAAGAATTTTAAAGTTGCTAATAACACAGAGCCGTTGCTTAAAATAAACCTATATCGGCTAAAAAGTTTTGTATTGAAAGTGGGAACTTATTAGAAGTATGCTTATGCATGTTATAATATAACGATATACACTTTTTAAATATTATTAAATCAGTTTAAGCTTAACTAAGAGCCTGGAGTTATTTGTAATTGTGGTTTAAGTTCTCTAAAAATGTGGTACTAACTTTCTGTTGCAGGTATTACTATTTACTATTAATGTACAAGTAAACCGCAAATAAAATTTCTTAGTTTTAATTTTCCTATCACTCACTCCGCAGGTCAGAAACGTTGGTTGAATCAGGAATACTGATAATCACAATTTGTAATTAATAGTAAAAATAATAGTCAGTTAGTTATTAATGTTTTTATAATACCTAAACATAACTATACTTAGTACGGAGGATGATTATAGAGTACAAGGACAGTAATATTCAAATACAATGCTAAAAATAGATTAGACGACCAGCCTTTCGTGACTCGATCGCTTAGTATTTGACATTGAATGAATTGCTGGGTACACGACAAAGCAATGTCAAAGCAACATGACTTTCAGCAGTCATGTTGCTTTGAACGTAACTTATACCAAGTTTGGTGACTTATCAATGTCTGACACAAACACTGCTTTTATCGTTATTCAATAGAGAATATTTTTAGTTTCATATTGTTAGGACCACTTCTTTTTAGTATCCTGCATTTTCCTATAAACTGTGCTGGATTGAACATTCCTTCGTCAATGTAAATTTCGTAATAAGCGGTACAGATTTTTTTAAACATAATATATACATTTTATTTAAATATCTTATTTGGTTTGTGCCAATGTCGTAAGTGCTTATATTTCTCTCGAAGTCTTCTGTTTTCTTTAAAGTTCTTAGTCTTTGATGAACTATTATTAATTGATTTAAAACAGATTGATGTAAATGTTAAAAGAGAAATATGTTTTTATAATCGCTCATAAAAGGCATGAAGGCATGATCTTATGTCATATCGCAATTAATCATAATAGGAAAATTGATTTAATTTTTTATTTACAAACATGCACATTCCTCCCAGGCTCTCTGCCAATACGATAGTGTAGTCACATAGGATTAATACTAATCGCTTACATATAAACAATAAAAAACAAACATACAACTAAAATACTAACCAACGAAAAAAATCATTCTAAAGGTAGACCAATACGAAACTCTTGTGAATTCGCTCAGTGCACATGTGAAGAGCTTGGTATGGTCTGGCATTGTGTTGAGCGTATTTATATTAGGAGATATATTATATATAACAATAAAGGTATGTAGTTTTAATATTAAATAAAGTTGGACGTAATTCCTAATGACAGTTTAGGGTGCATACACACTACCTCATAACTAGGTGTATGAATAGTTTCTTGGCAGATATTATTTTAGTAAACATATATTAGTATACCATATTATTATCATCAAAAACCATATGGGCTAAGTGTTTATAATTAATAATAAAATAATTTGGATCATGATTTATGCTCGTTAAAACACTCAATCACAAAAGACATCCAAAACAAAAATTGTGTATAAATAATAAATTTAAGCAAATCATAGTCTGTGTTTCGATACATTTTTAAGAGAAGACCATTTCTTTCATTGTGTAATTGTCTAAGATAATTTCAATAATGTATTTCAAATATATATAGTTCCCTTTGTTTGGAAAACTTGCAACTCCTACAATGGTATTTTTATATTCTCATTTTTCATTAAAGAAAGTGAGTATTGATACTTTTCATAATGATTATTAGAATCATCAGTACTATAATAGCACTATTGAGAAGCAGGATGATTCCAAGAAAACTCTAGTACTGAAAATTAATTAACATTTAACATCTTCAAAAATTGCAGTCAACGTCGAGTGTGTCTTTACAATCAGCGGAAAGCGTGGATGAATCGTGGCGTGGTGGTTATGCTACTGCTGCAACTAGACGTCGCTTTATGACTGCCTGTCATTGGGGCAATGGCGTAAAGTGGAACAAGGCCATTGGGCGAGTTGGACATTGGGTCCGAATATATCCACATAGCCTACCATCGGGAGATGAGGTAAATTTTGTTTCATTGTCATGAACAGCCGTTAACAGTCCACGGCTGGACCTGGGCCGCTTCTTATAAAGGAATTTTGGCTTCTTGATATATTGTTATGGTTAAAGGCAATTGGTATAGTAATACCACAATGGTCAGACGGATTGTTACGGGGTTTTTTTTCTAGTTTTCCTTCTCCTTGTAGTGACATTTTCCTGCACAGTTTGTCCCTTAGTTGCCTTTTACGACACCCACGTAAAGAATGTGGGTGGAGACACCACTTTCGCAATCCATCACCACAAGGAGGTATTTAGTTGTGGTCATGCAGATAGTTATCAAACAAATTGATGGGAAATTAAAAAGAAGTTTAGACGAAGGCTCTGTCAGTAGATGAGGATATAATCTCTAAGACTATCTTTAATATCTATTACACTTCATACACAAAAGATATTTCTAATAACTTCAACCACATGCTCTTATTTCACTGATATTGGATTTATGTAATCAGTTACCTGTGGAAGAAGTGCGTGACAGTGTGGCACAAGTTACAAGACTCGTTCGTGCGGCTCGTGAAGTTTCGCGCGAACACGGCCGTGATATATCTGCGCCTCGAGATGCGTCCCGTGACGCGGTTTTTGAGGCTGCACTTCGTAAGAAGCTCATCGAGTTTGGACCACATTTCCAAGTGTGGTTGCCACCCTTCTAATGTGTTCAATAACTAGTCTTAAGCTCTGTGTGTTAGATAGATAAATAAATGCTTACAGTATGACGTAAAATATTAATTTGATGTAACCTTGTTCGACCTGGAAGAGTTTTTAATTTAATATTGATAAAATAACTTTTTCTATATTTTTTTAATAACTATAAGGTAAGCCAACTTGGAAAATATTAGGGAACGATTACTTGAAACCTTGGAAAAAACTTGCGGTATTTCCGAACAAACACGACTTTTAAACTTTCAAGAAAAAAACGTACCCCTTTTAAAAAGGCCAACAACTCACTTGTGACGCCTGTTGTGTTGTACCCACAACGTGTCTAACGTGGTCCAAGGGCGGTGGTCATCGCTTACCACCAGGCGATTCATATTCGTTTGCCCCTATCCCATTAAAAAATATTAAGTATTAATAGAGAGATGTGGCCGTCAGTAGTAAAAAAATCCATGTACGTCAGCACTACACGATTGACCTAGTGGTTTCAGTGGTTCCGGATTGCGTAAAAAAGCGGTTCCCGGATCTCTCCCGTCTCAGGCGCAGACTGGCACAACGTGTGGTTTTAGTCGGTTCGATTCCGACACACCGCCCCGCCGCAAACCCCAGTGGGGTGAAGGCACGAAGAGGTTTCCACACGTAAAAATAAAAAAAAATTGGTTGCAGTGGTCGCCTCACCGCTTCCTACTGCGCCAAATGTTGTGGGTTCAGATCCTACATGGAATATCACTGTGTGTGATCCATAAATTGTTGTTCTAAGTCTGGATGTACTTTGTGTCCGTTTCATGTATATTTGTAAAGATCCCCGTGACACATGAATGTATATTCCTAATGCGGGAGATGCTTTTAAAAAACAAAAATATATATAGAATTTTTTTTTTGCGTTGCGTTACTAAGTCTGAAAACTTGCACAGTTGTGGATCATACTGGAGACTGCCTCTGTGGCACAGTGGTAGCGTATGCGACTCTGTGCTTAAGGTCTCGGGTTCGATTCCTGGTTTGGTATAAATGTTTGTATGATCTGCAAAAGTTTGTTTCGGAGTTTGGATGTTTTCAATGTATAATATGTGTGTAACACCCTAATACACGTTCTACTTAGTTTGGGACCTACTATACACAATTCTCGTGTCACGTTATTGACCACGATGAATTCTTTTAGTGTATGTTGTTCTGGTGTGTGTATAATAGTTAACATCACACTTAGACCAATAGAAGCCGAGCATGATTGAAAAGATACGCAGACGTAGTTGCATAGGTCAGCTGGAAATCACATATACATAAATGTATTCAGCATTCGCAGCGTAAAAAATAAAGTTATTTGTTGGTCATTTTACAAAATGATTAACATGTAGTTGTGCTTGTACCCTATACTTAATATTTAATTACAAGTGACTTAAGATTAGTCAATGTTAATAACCAATTGGTTTTTATACACCAGCATTTAACATAATTACTGCCTAAGAGATCATTAGTTAAATACAACGTTCGATTAAATCATAATCGAACGTTGTAAGTACAAATTATAGGCTTACTTGAACCTACTTTGAATTATCTATCATTTATTCGTTCGTATATTAATATAAACTTTAACATACACCAATTTATTTAGTAATTTTAGGATTATTTAATCTATATTGTGAAAGAATTCTGTGACTTATATGCAGGGCAACCCAAAATTTAATAATTATCAATCGGTCCTATCCAACATCGACAGAGGTGGAAACACTGCATTCTTCATCCATCACTATACAGAGGGATTAATGTACGCTAATACATTCTTAACACAAGTGCCATAGTATTAGTATATTGTATACATGTAAGGTACAAAATTTTCCCTGAGTACTACTTGCTTCTATTATTTACTTGAAAGTCATATATTAATGTCGCAAATAATGTATCTTTAGGACTAGACTAGAACAAAACTTAACTAAACCATAACAACTAAAATGTAAGTTATAATACACACGTCCATTCAAATCACAGGGAACATAATATCTTATTAATTTAGCAATTATTTTTTAATTTATTTCTACAATTTTTGTGTACTCAGTACTGCATAAAGGCTGTATGCTGAACGGCATATCTGAAAAATAAAATGCACTAACCGTAACGTATCTGGATAAATAATTCACTGATGATTAAGTACTTGCTGACAAATGACCATAATTTGTACCAAAAGGCGAACTTACCAAAACAAATGTATTGAGTGACAGTGGTATAATTCTAGAGACTGTAGGTGTTAGAGCGCGTGACCAACGAACCATCGCAATCAGCAGCATGCGACGAAATTGTGGGGACACAGATAGCCAGTCACTTAGGTAAAGTGATTGTACTACCGAACGACTCTGTAAACGAACATGACATACATACATGCCTCTGTGGCGCAGTGGTAGCGAATGCGACTGCAGTGCAAGAGGTCTGGGGTTCGATTCCTGAGTCGGACCAAATGTTTGTATGTTCTGAAAATATTTGTTTCGAAGTTTGTGTGTTTTCTATGTGTAATATGTATCTATTTACAATAAAAAGTATATAAGTATTAATATCAGTTATCTAGTACCCATAGTACAAGCTCTGCTTAGTTTGGGACTAGATGGCGTTATGTGTTAAAATGTCTGAACACATTTATTTATTTATTTTATTTATTGTTAAACCTGTGAAATACAAATAAACGATTCTATCGTATACACAGTTATCTTTTTTAATATTTATCTTTGATTATTACGTTAAGAAACGGATTCAAGGGGTCATAATAAAGAGTCGGGCAGCTCAATCCTGATCTCAAGTTAGACAACATGAAATATAGATAATTATATTAACATTATTTTGTTACTTATGCCGCCTGAGATAAGGTTTTTTATCTTTAAATATTTAATTGAGTACCACATCCTATTTTCACCAATTTTAAAATATACAGTTTCAATTTCTTTTTTAAGAAGTGCTAATTTCTTAACAAGTACTGCTATAGTTACGACTTACCTCATATTGCACAGAATTTCCGAAGTAACAGTATAAAAAAATTTGAGTTGAGTAGATCAGTATCAGAACTATCAAAAAAATGAAAGGAACAGATGCCGCTGGAGCCTGAAAACAGTAGTTTAACGTCACATACAAAATCTGTTTTAACCTAAATGTTATTAATCTTATATAATTCTCATGTCAAGTTTTTTTATATATTTTGGACTCTAACACACAACGGTATCAAATCCCAAGCTAAGTAGAGCTTAGGTTATGGGTGACTAGCATCACCCCGCGGCGTTGCCCGCGGTTATAACAACAAACACGTGTTCAGCTGTTTTCATATAATTTCAGTGCAGTAAAAAGGTCCTACAGTAAACTGTTCTTTAAGATATGAAAAGTTTTACTTACAGAACTCATTTTGTATGCCACCATACATAGACTTATAGTCGATGTAAAGAATTGAAATGACATTGCTGGATTAAATATTTGATCTACCGCTTTCGTATACCTAAAATGTTAAATAGAAACAGATAAAACAAGGACCTTCTCGTGATATTCACTTACTTAAAAAAATGCTTGGATTGAAACATCTTGAATTTTTTGCCATTATTTGATAGGTGGTCGGTTAATTTTCTTTTACTGAATAGTCCTAGAAAATTATTAAAATATATAAAGACTCTTACCACGCCAATTTTTCATACCGTTGCACATAATACACGAACCGCGGTATAAGCCCAGGGTCAGTCACATCTCTATATTTGGAGCCCGATTTATTTGCGTTAACATCTTCTGTATCAAATAAATGTTCCAAATTGAATTTAAGGATCTTCAATTGTACCTCTGCTTGTGCGTAGTAGGTGGCTACGACACAGTCCAGGGTTATGTGCCCGTAGCCAGTCCAGAGCAGAGGAACAACTTCACACGTCACCGATAATGCAAACCTATTGACATTGTAACAACCCATTAAATTGTCTTTAAATAATAAAAGTATAACTAAAGCTATGAGGACGTATTGAAAATTGTTAAAAGCCTTTAATTTAGTTATTGCCTTAATTTTTTTTATTGCCTTCAATTTGCCGCTATTTTTAAAAAGCTTCGTTGAATAAGATAAAAACAATTTCTAATTCACCTACGGTTTGAGGCACAAGAAATTGTGTGTAAATGGTATTAGATAAAGATAATGTATACTATCACAAATGTGTGTTGTATATAATGTTCTCAAAAGTTAAACCCTGTTAATGTTACTGATGTAAATGTCTCTGATGGCACAATTATCCACATTTGTATGTAATTTGTACTTATACCCTTGTATTGTGTTGTTGTTTGTTTATCTAAATAAATAAAAAAATGAATAATATAGAAAATTCTAAAAAGTGAGGTAAACTTATATATATATATATAAGAGGAGGACTAGAAAAAGTTAGGCAACCTAGGTGTAGCATGTTACACATGTTATGTACTTTGCACTGGCGTATCGTTCGTTTAGATAACAAATAGGTAAAATTTTATAAAATATTGTATATTATTAAAAAAAAAAACTAATGATTTTCATGAAAATCTTTTTGAAGTGAAAACTTCTTTAGCGGCGTTGTGCATTTTTTTGTGTTGGGTAAAAAATGTTAAGCTCGCGTCAGGACACTTGTTCTGATCGAAAATTTGTAAGACGAAGGGAGAGTAGACCATAAATAGTCATGTTTGTGAACGATAGCGCAATAAATGAATACTATATGTTTTCACATAAATGATAGTACTTTTATACTGATAATTAAAATAATTCATGCAAAATTATTCTCTAACCATTCCAAAATATCGAAAATGCACATAGTTAATATTCAAGTTTTCACTTCTACCGGCACTCCCGGAGTACAACCCGTTTTTTTAGGCAGGCTACATGAGTTAGGATTAGAAACTTAATTTATTTAATGTAATGCAATTTTCATCCGGATTATAACAGATGGGTGAATGTGGTTCTAACTTCGGATCTCCAAGTAGAAAAACATCGGCTAATAAAATAATCAAACAAAATTATTTGTGTTCGAAACTCGACCAAGTCGAGTCTCCAACCCGCACTAGGCCAGTTTGGGGACCTATGGCCTTAACCCTCTCCTGAGACCTGAGCCTAGAGGTGGGACATTATGGGTTGTTGATTGATTGAAACTTGACCACCAGAGTAACTCTCATTTGTATGTAACTTTTCAGTTTAAATTAATGGTACTTACTTTCCCCAAGTATCGGTATCAAAAGGCACATATGATGGCACTACTGTTGTTTCATCCTGGTATCGTCTTACGAAGTATGAGGTAGGCCAGAACAGTGCGGATATCGTTATACCAGTAAATATACATTTGGTCAGACGATGCATGTCAGTTCTATTTTTAAACAATAGGTCTTCATCTATCTTGCTGTCTGCTGCAAACAAGGATTCTGAAAAAGATGTTCTTTTGAAAGAAAAGATACGGAAGAAATAAAACTTATATGATATTCTTTGATGACGAATGGAATTAAAGAGTAATAGTTATTCAATGAAGAAGTATTTTTTTTTAATTTTATGCGAGTCTTATTATAACATGGTTGCCTGTAAGATATTGCTTTGGAGCGATAAAGTGGCCACTTGTACTTTATAATAGATTTAAGTCAAACTTGTAATTACATAAGCGTTCAAGAAAGAGATTTATTATTTTTATAACATATGTGTTGTGAGGATATCTTACTGTCAGAATTTCAATTAAAGAGGGCAAATATAGTAAATAACTATTAATTTCTAGACCATACGCCCATCGACCGAGATCTAAACACGTCAGTCGATTATCGTATAAGACTTACCATTTAAAAGTTTGTTCATTTTATCTATCCTCGATATTTGCAAGTTCAACGTCAAGAATTTCATTAGTAAATTCAAATGTGGTATCTCAATCATCAGAGCATCAAACACGTCATCCATATTATTACGCCTCTGTAATAATATATTATTGCGTTAAGTAACACTGAGTGAATACATGATTATTATGTATTCACTCAGTGTTTATTAAAGTACTAAGACCCAGTTTCACTAGATCCCGACAAAATTTCAAAAAGTAATCTACCTCATAGCACTATTTGACAACTATATATATATATATGAATTTAATATATATATATATATATATATATATATATATATATATATATATATNAGACATTTATATATATAACTTTATTTGCAGATTTGTTCACATTATCAGGAACTCTTTCAGCAAGTGCAACTGCGCCTAGATATTGTAAAGTGACTTCTAAATTAGACGTACTATAAATCATAATAGAATAATCGAAAAGCGACAAATCTATAATAAAGATGTCGTATGAAAGGGCAAAAGTACCCGTACCTAATATAAACTATTAACGATGCGTAGCAACCAAATATGAGAGATAAGTTTGCAGTGAATATTGAATGAGCTACGCTCTAAATAAACATACGTAGTTCAAACCTCGTCTAATTGAACACTAATTAAATGATACACAAATATGTATCGACTACCGATCACGGTCTATCAATGCACTCGACCTACATTCCAGCCGCAGGCAATATGCAAATACGGAAGCAATCTATTTATCTAAAACTAGTTTCTGTTCGAGACTTTGGTTGCGAATAATGCAGATTTTTGTTTTATAATTTGTATAGCAGTCTGAAACAAAGTGTATTGAACCGATTTCAATACACTTTGTTTGTCACCACTTTTTTCATTTAGAAGGAGTTATAATATGTATTCCCTAATCAAAATTGAAGAATACGGTGGTGTTTATAAAAGAATGAAGAATACATTTGCTTAAACAAATTATCATCACGACATACACAAATCAAAGTCAGTGATACTTTTATAAATCTCATTATCGGTTAAAAAGTCCCCTAATATTTTTTCGTTTTTAAGACAACTCTCGCAGTAGGGATAAACCCTATGTCGCGGAGGAGACGAGAAGAGCACCCACCCTTATAACAACAATTTGTGGATCTCACAAAGTGTATTCCCATACGGATTTTGAACCCACTAATAGCGTGTAGATAATAGCGAGGAATAGCGAGGCGACCGCTTAAACTGTCCGTGCAGTCAAAATGACCTATTTACAACATGTTTGCAAATTTCATGATAATTAATTGAGTCGTTAAAGTAATATGATACTGTAAAAGTACAATTATCAAATTGTATTGGTATGTACAGTACGCTCTAGATATTTTGCTTACCTGAATAATAAATGTAATATGTTGTAAATTATATACAACGGCAACAAAAAATGCCAGTACACGGTACATTTGATGGCATATCCATTTTACTCGATTTTTTGATTTTTTAAGCAATTTAAAGTAACCGGCCCAGACTAAGACTTTATACACAACGGAGAAAGAATCGAAAGGCTGTATTTTAACTCCACTCATATTGCACACTTATGTACTGTTATATAAGCTCTTAAGATTTTCCCTTGTTGGTTTCAATGTTCAGTGACGAGTAATTAATAAGCTTTAAGGAATCAACGTAGTAGATTCGGCGTTAATAATTTATGAGCCGTTTGAAGGAAATCCGTATAATTATCTAATTGGATATTATTCTTTTCAAATTGTAAATGGTGTCATCGATATGAACAGGTGAACCTGTGTAAGTATATTTTTTTTACTCAAACTGACTGTGAATACAATTACCTTGTCAAGAATGCTATCTTTAAACACTTGTGTCGCTGTTTTGATACCCTTTTTACAAAAATATGGCTGTCACTTCTTTATAGCTAACACCCCAACAAACCATCACTGAAGTCGGATAATAAAATATTTAAAAGGTAGTAGAGGCACGCTGATTTCAGCACAAAAGCGCCGGCTCGACCGAGGAGGTACTAACCTCGTACAGAAGATCAAGGTAAAATGACAGCATGCTTGTTGATCTGTTTCATTGACCGGAGGCCCAATGATGCAGAATCATCACTAGCCACCATGCTGCACTGTCGCATTGTCTACATACGCCATTGAGTATGGTGACCACCACTTTTGGATTCTGCTTATGCTTTCCATGGCTTTTCATAAAAAATGACTATGTTGTACTCTGTTGACTAATTCAAAGGTTTCTTTAGAGCTTTCAGCATAATTAAGGTCATTTTGTTTGTTAATCATAAAATTAAAACTTATATCATCCGTAAACATTTTTTTCTGTGACTTCCCTTTGCATACCTCTTAAGTAGTTTTTTTTACCACCCTATAATTTTTTAAATTAATAATTAAGAAATGACTGGTTATTTGTAAAAGGTTGCAAATACTAAGTCATCTTATAAAATACGCGACATGGTTTTTGGTGCTATCTTCATCAAACGAGATAAAATATTTTTCTTTCCGACAGGATTTCTTTAAATTCTTCCCCTTACTGCTTTAGTTGCTTTTTTCCTACGAACACTATGTGGATGACCAGATCTTTTCCTGTCACAAATAGAGGAGATTTAATTGTACCTATCAGTACCCCGGTATACAAACGTTTGACTAATACCGAACTTATGGAGGATTTTAAAAACTGTATTTAGCTCCACACCTACTTTACGTAATGCAATTACAGCGATTCGGTTCTCTTTTCTCATCCCACTCAATTTTAACATTACAAAATATTTTACAATATATTATCGTGAGCATAAGAAAATATAATAAACAATCGCATAAAATGACAGATTGCAATTTGAAAAGTAATAATTTGTTTATTTTTTATTGTAACAGTATTTATGGCCAGACTAAGTCACCAGATATTATTTAATGTAAAGTACTAAATAATGCAACTCGTTATTTTAAAATATACTTTAGTGGAAACGAGTACGAAAAGTTCGGGGATTTTAATACATTTTTTTTTTGGTTTTATTTTCTTGACATGTCATGAATTATGGTCAAACACCCACATCAATTTGATAGTAATTATTAAAAACCACTATATTCTTAGTACGAAAAAAACTTTGATAGCGGGGACAAAAGCCGAGTTCATATGTATATGTATGTATTGAGTTACTGCTTATCTGGATTATCTAACTACGTACAGTAATAATGTATATAATATAATACATTAAAAACAATAGTATATTATATAAGATTAGTTATAAAGATTTAAGATGCGTAAACATTCATATTAAATCTTTACACATACATGTATTAATCATACTTCTGTTTGTTATCATGAATAAAAATACCAGCCCTGGTGGCTGGTATTTTGATGCTTGAAATAAAAATCTTAAGTATAGGTTTAGTTTTTTTTTTAAATTGATATATATTTTAATGCGCAACGTGCAATCCATGCATCCATCCAATCCAGGAATGATCCGTAGAAGAGTAAATGGTTCTAAAAACTCGCAGAAGACTATGTTAACGTGCCATTGACTTTCATTTGAAAGTTATGCCATTACGTTAATATTAAATGAAGATGAACTTCATTCTTGAAACTATTTTATGATAATTTATATGAAAGTTTACTTAGTGTTAATTTTTGATTAACATTCAGTAAACTTTCATGTGTTTCTATTTAATGAAATAGTGTAAACGTTTTCTTTCAGTTAGTCCTTTCAACTCTACTTCAAAGTTAACCAAAACCAAGTCAAGTTCCAAGTCATTTGCGCTCGGACAAGCACTGTTGCAAGACGTACTCATATTCTGAATCAACTATTGACTTTTGTGAATTAGTAACTGCCAGGCTGAAAATACTAAAAATAAGAAAAGAAAAACAAATGAGCGACGAAAAAAACCAACCGTTTGAATCATTTAATGCACTTTACAAAATACTATCGTGGACTGGATATTTTCAACTAATGAAAAAGCCAAAAAACAGATGGAAATGGATTTGCCACGGGTTTTACCGTGTATTGTCATTTTTAATGGCAATCTTGTTTAATCTACAGCATTTGTTGTTTATTGTACAGGTGAGGAATATTTTTAAACACGGGAAACTTAATCGTCTTTTCAAATACCTTCATAATAATTGTAAATTTAAATCAGAATAATTCATAGCATGACTTCTAAATCTAAATCAGATCAAACAGAAAATCAAAAAGAAGCATGAGTGCATCTGAAGTTTACATCAAGATTCATAACGTTTACCTATTCGTATTCCCCAATGTTATGACCAATAGTTAAAAATGACTACACGTTTGCCCTAGTGGTGTCAGTGGTCGCCACACCGCTTCCTACTGCGCCAAGTGTTGTGGGTTCAAATCCTACATGAGACAACACTTTGTGTGATCCATGAATTGTTGTTCTAAGTCTGGGTGTGCTTTGTGTCCGTTTTATGTACGTTTGTAAAGATCCCCGTCACAAGAATGTATAGTGCTAATGTGGGAGTTGTCTATTTAAAATAAAAAATTGAAATTTTACAGTATCAAATCATTTGTTTTGGATTTCGTTGTATGTTTTTTTGCATTTTTTCTGGTTACTGGCTTCTACTATCAATTCTTTCTTAATTTAAAAAAATACGAGTAATTGAAGGAAGCCTTGTAGTGGAGCCATTTTCAAAGGAGGCCTATTTAAGACAATAAAAGTTGGCCATTAAATATATATTTGTTTCGTAGCGCTTCTAAACTTGCAAATATATCAATATTTTATTCCAGAAAGTTAATAAATTGGATGATGTTTTTGATAGTTTGATGATAGAGATCCCACAATTGAACTTAATTGTGAAACATCTCACTTTAAATTTACAAGCATCGAAGATTGCTGTAATTAACAAAGTAATTAATGGTAAGTGGTTATATTTTATGTTTTGTTCCAATATGCATTTCATTTAGATAAACATTGATCGAGAGGGAAATATAATTACTCCAAACAATATTTGGAAGGAATATAGATTTTGCGTGGGTTTAAGAAAAAATATGCAATTGATTTAAAAAGTATGCATTTTATGTGGAAGTTTTCAAGGTACACGAGTAAATATTAGCAAAATCGTTTAAGTCTCTGCATAAAGTGAACCAAGGAAATCATTTCTTAGGTACAAAATAGTTATAAAGGTACAACCTAAATATTTCAGCTATGTTGTAAGAGGGTAAGCAACGACGGCGCGGTTAGTACCTAGGTAGCTGACCGCTGGTTGCATTTTACCATGAGCGTCTCCGTAATTCGGAGGTCACTTCAAGTAGTCGGTCCCGGTTGTTATCATAGAATAACAGTCGTGAAGCTTAGTTGGAGGCCTATGGGCGGTTTAAAAACATCACACGACAAGATTACGTAGCCACAATGCTGTTTATCTTGTCAGTCCCCAACCGGCACTCGGCCAGCGTGGGGACTTATGACATTAACTCTCTCCTGACGGGAGACCCGAGCCCAACAGTGGGATATTATGAATTGTTGATGATGTTGTAAGAGAACTGTACCAAAATCTGTGAAACAAAACTTGAAAAAATTGTCTTTTTACGTATAAATACATAAAGAGCAAGTCTCTGCGCCAGCCAATAAGAGGCCATATATTCCTCGACAAGTCTACTTTTTGCAAAAAGAATATAATTTACGTTGCATCTAAACTATTCGTAAAAATATTTGTACCAAGGAAATTTCAAGTATTTTTTCCTGTATACAAAAACCTATCGTCGTCCATTGGACTGTTTTTCTGTCTCTGTCAGTTTGTATACATTCACAGCCAGCCACAGCTTAAATATAAATACTTCAATATTGTCATCATATTTTCAGATCCTATTTTCGCCGCCAAGAATAGGAAAGATGAAGAATTTGTAATAAAGAACAACACAAACATACAGCGTTTATCCAAAATCGTTAACTTAGGTGTCTCTATGTGTGGATTATTTTGGCCAGCAACTCATTTTGTGAGAAGATATCAGGATCAGAATGCAGTGGTCCCATCTTATGTACCATTTGATACTCATACCTTAAGCAGGTAAAGAATATTAATTAAGAATATTATATATATATTTGGTGAAGTTGTTTTCCCAAACAGTTAAAATCAAAATCGTGCTCGTTAGCAACTTTTCAAAGCTAATTTGCTTTTAAAATATTCTACATAATTTTCACTTAAAATGAAATAAATTAAGTCTTATTTTAGTAGTAGTTCCCTTCAAATTGCGAGTAAGTCTCTTTTAAGCCATTCATATAAAATACCTACTAATATAATAAATGAAATGTTATTTTTGATTGAACGACCTAATCCTTAAAAGTATTAATGTGATCGGTAAAACCTTTTTCAAATTTTAAATCCATGGAATGTTTTAGAAATATTAATTACGTAAATACAAGTTCGATTTTCAACGCAATCCAGAAATAGGTATTATATATCGTGGAATCACCTGGCGTTATTGTTACCTTTATATCACGAAAGCAATAGTCGAAACTTTTCTATAAACTTAAATAGGACTTCGATCAAACACAAGCCTTATAAAATTTCATTGTTAACAATGTCTTATTGCCCTCAGATATTCAATTGCAGTAGCGTTGGAAGTGGTTCCATTGTTATGGATCGGGTACGGACATTTGGCTATTGACTGTCTCATATCCGCTTACTACGCCCAGACAGTGGTACAATTGAAAATAATCAAGAACAATTTACAATGTCTATTTGATACAGATGCAGATATAAGACTCGTGCAATTTCGATACAAGGACATGATTGATCCAGGTTTAAAGGGGCGTCTTGTATATTTTGTGAAAAGATTTGATAAGCTTGCATGGTTTGTATATTTCAAGACTAAAGAGCTATCAATAAAAGTAGTCACTGTGTTTTAATTAAGAAGATCGTTTAAATAAATTATCGTGGTTAAAGTATTACAATGTTTACAGGTACACGAAAGAGATAAATAAAGTATTTGCTCCAGCTGTCTCATTTCAATTTTTAACATCTTCACTTACTATATGTATGATAACTTATAGATTGAGTTGTGTAAGTAGAAATGCTGTAGAGATAGAATATGTATGTGTATAAACTTGTAGACAAGAGGCACACTTATAAACATATGTATAATAACAAACGCACGATCAATGACCCTACAAACACTATTACATACACTATAATAAATCATTTTTCGGAGTTTCGTAGTAAAGTGTTTGTTAAAGTAGCGAAATCTCATTAGAGCGATACTAGTAATTTGATCCTTTTTGTCATTAATTCGATAATCTGACATATTTCAGACGTCGATATTATCCGTACCGTTCATTTTCATGGTGATGGTATTGGTTATAGTATCAACCCAAGTATTTCTCTACTGCTATCTTGGTTCTTTAATACATTACGAGGTAAGATATCAATTTATATGTGTATTTAACGGCAGTGTGACATGACACTTCTTACATGTCTTTTAGTACAGTATTTAATTTCAATATCCTGTGTCGTGACGTATTAGGAATAATTAGAATCACAAGACCGATAATTTAGCAAATTGCGCTGGAAAATAGCACCTTACGTGAAGGAAAGCTTGGAATAAATCTTACACCAACCACTCTGGCAAGCGGGGTATAATGCGCCAAAAACTCCTCTTTAAGTAAGTCTATGTATAAGCAGTAAAGGCTCTGGAAATGGTGATTTAATTACCAAACATCGGAATTGTGTTATTGCTTTCAGAGATCGCAAATACTAGAGAGTGTTTAATGCCAAATAGTAATACATTGTAATATCTAAAGTATATTTTCAGAGTCAATCAGTGGTATATTCGCTGTATCTGAGCGATTGGTTGTCTGTTTCGCCGTACCTTCGTCGTATGGTCATCATATCCATGTTGCGCTGGTCGCGAACCCTTGAACCTACGGTATCGGGAGTAATACCGCTGTCACTCTTAAGTTTTGTTTCGGTAAATATTTCAATTTTTTTTATAAGCTACTTCTTAATTTTTAAAAATGTATCAATAGAAATAGATACCATTTAAAGCTGCTAAGTTTTAATGAAATTTTGTTATATACAGACTATG
The DNA here is from genome assembly GCA_003709505.1 of Hyphantria cunea. Lineage (NCBI taxonomy): Eukaryota > Metazoa > Arthropoda > Insecta > Lepidoptera > Erebidae > Hyphantria > Hyphantria cunea. Next base: position 61,931 of record PKRV01000498.1, read on the forward strand.
GTATAGGATATTATTCTTAATTATTTTATTACTTTTTTAATTAGTGAAGAATATGGATCTGATATTAAACAGTCACAGTAAAGTAACGTTCGAAAGGTAACATCGTCAATGCATGCAAGTTTTGGCATTTTCTCTAACGATGACTCGAGAGCTATCTGCTAAAAACTTAGCTATATATTTCTTATCATCAATATTTATCTATTTTCTATTTTCAGATTCTGAAGTTTGCTTATAGCCTCTACGCCATCTTGGGAACTGGACATTCATGAGTGACTATGTTATTTATTTTTAAAAAAGGGTCAACTTGTTAGTAACATTACAGTATCTTATGTTTTATTTTACAATTAATTAAAACGGTAAAAGCTAATTACACATAGAAACATTGGAATTACAACAAACATAATAACAAGAAAATTCAAATAAACATAAAACAAGAACAAAAAGCTTCTACACTTATATACTTGTATTGAAAATTAAACAATAATGTAAAAAGCTTATTACTTTTAAGTGATATTTTTTCCTATGAATTTTTCACGTCTCATTAAACCAGAATAACATGACATATCAGAACTTAACCAACTTCATCAACCTTGCTTGTTGTAGCTTGCCTTCATCTACTTATTTTTCTTAAATTATTTTCAAATACCTTTTTATTTCTATAGATTCCTAATGATATCAATAGACCCTACTTACTATATTGGGCCCAAAATCATAGACTTTCTCAACATATTAAGGTGTTATTTCTTGCCTATTCGGGAACACGAGCAAGTTCCCAGAACATTAGGTATTTTTAATATTAATGAAAATACTTGACTGACGAGTACGTTTAAGGGAAGCCCTAACGAGAATGGCTATCTTTAGTAACACCAATAATGACATCTAATCTTACGCACTACATATACCTTAAGCTTAGATGATTTTTATTCAAACGAAAAGCGTAAAAAATGAAATATAATATATTAAAATAAAGAGAAGAAGTAGGGCCTTGCTGGAGATACTTGCGCTTGCACTGTGTTTCACGGAGTGAGTATAACTGAGGCACCCCAACTCCTACTCCCATCCCCCTCCTCATCTCCAAAAGGCCTACAACGCATTTCTGACGCCTCTGATGTTGCGGGTGTCCATGGGCGTAGTTAATCGCTTACCATCAGGGGATACGTCTGCTCGTTTGCCCAATATTCCAAAAGAAGTACCACGATGTAATGATTTAGAATGCATTTAGATCTACTACAAAGAGCACTAGAAATAAATGTCCACTGCGTAGTACTTAAACACAAAATGACTAAAAATAATGTGAAAGAGTATAATTGAACTAAAAATCTCTATGTACAAGAAAGATCTGTAATAAATACTTGAAACATGCGAGATGAGAGCTCTGCCAACATCGTCAAACGAACGTTGAAATACCAATATGCATACATTATAATTAATATGCACTCCATAGGAGCTCCGAAAGCTCTGAAAGAGCAATGAGCGTTGAAACAAGAAAATCATGTAGTTATCAACCAACAGAAGCTAGGATGAAACATTCGAATTGAACACTCAGCAAATGATATTTTACGCTTGTTATCCGCTTGCAGACAACCGGACTTACTAGCTGTATAAAAATAGAATATTGCATCGTATAGAATAGAACGCACATAAAATGTGTTTTGTTTATTTTTCTATTTGGCTATATTTTATCTGTAAATATCCCATATAATAAATGTGCTATTAAAAAGTAATATGTATGATTTTTTGTTCAATAATAACGATATATTAATTCAAATGTGTAACTTGGTGTGACTAGTACCAAACTTTTAATTATTCATTTTCTGACGATATAATCTGCAAATCTTTTTTTTCCTCGAGAGATTTGTTTATTTGACATTCCTGTCTGCAACTTTATAAAGTCTGTTTAGTAGTAGGCCCACAGGTACTCTGAGGCATACTCTATTACTACCTAATGTAGCTGCGGCTTGAGGCTCGTACGATATTGTGTAGATTATTGTATGTTATCATGCATTATACACGATGCTTCATTGTTATGGGACTTGGTGTGTGGTCTCATTTGGGAATAATGGAACAGCTGCATTGTACTACAATTAATATAATACAAGATGGACATGTTGGGTGAGATCTCTAGTTTTTAAAAGTGACCAATGGCTTGTGATCTATGGTGGACTCTTTTTGACACAAATTAGCCGGGTTGACCCCAGTGGTTCACAAAAATCGGTATTAGGTTCATCATCGTCAACAGCCTATCGCAGTCCACTGCTGGATTAGGCCTCTCTAATTGCACGCCACTAAGTTCAATCCTCGGCTTTTCGCATCCAGTTCCTGCCAGCCGTCTTGCGCAAATCCTCACTCAACTGGTGTTAGGTTCACCAGAGCTCAAACTTCACTTTCTCCCAATGTCGTGGAAGGAGGAAGGACTCAACACGTAGTTGTGCCTCTTATGTATCCTATAACCGGGACGGGGTAGAGCATCTCACTGAACGCCACAGTATGGGCCACCATGCTGCCGTGTCAACATTTACAATGAGAAGTGATGTATGAGTGGTGATACCACTCTTGGATTCTACCCCTGCTTTCCATCAGACAGAGTAGAGTCATTTCAGCAGCTAATACTTAAAAAAAGAGTTACAGGTGTCCCTGGGCGGCGGGATTCATTTACCATCTGATATTTAGTTTGCTCTTTTGTCCCCTTTACCATTAAAAAATCATTAGTTTTAATAAATAGATTATATCTAGAAATACAACTTTTAACTTGTAATACCTTAAAAGCATAAGAATGTTAATCATGATTTTTGGAAACTTGGATAATAATCATTGTCATGCACAGAGGAAACACATATTTTATTGCCACAAAGATTTTTCTTTCAAATTCGTGCAGAAGGGACTGAAAAGTTTTTTATACACTTGTACATAATAGCCATGTATTTTTCATTAATTAATTCATTTTAATCTTTCATTAAATTTAAAACAAGTAATAATACAAAGGAGTTAAAATAATAGTAGCTCTATGTTTTCCTTTAATTTGAATTGAACAAGTCTCAGCCCTAAATTAAAATTAACTTCGAAGCTAAATGAATACATGCTCGTAAAAATAATATTCATGTTTCTTTTTGAAATTGTTAAAATACAAATCTGATAATTAATTACAATCAATCAGTATATTACCGTAGTAACGTAGATACGTTATTTATAGTAATTAGATAATTATTTAGATAAATAGAAAACTCTTTATTTGCACACCATATTACAGAGGTAAATAAGTATAAGTGAAATGTCCGATATGTAGTGTACAAAGGGCGGCCTTTATGCCAAAATCAATATCTTTCATGCTACCTCAAGTATTGTGTCAGTCAAGAAATTGTGTCCTAACAATTAGAATAATAATCTTCAAGCAGCTTCAATAGATTTTCTTGAATTATTTTTGCTAAGGTAAGATTAATCTCAGACAAATTTGAAAGTTTTCATGGAAATCATACTGGGCCCATCAGTTTAGGATTTATAGTACCGTAAGCTAGATACACAGCTAGTACATTCATTGTTTCTTAAACCTTCACAGAAAATGAAGTTCTTGTAAACTATGCCGTCCATAGATTAACTCTGTTTACATGACGTGATGTTGAGATACTTAGCCTAAAAAACGTAATCACTAAAATAAGTTCTAAAAAGCCCTCATATATGCATATAACAGAGTCCAGAAAAAATCAAGTTACGTTCATCAGGGATAGTTATCCAAGCTTTAAAATTTCCATTCGGTAGCGGCCATTTAAGACCATTGAATGGACCCATTGTACTGGTTCCATTGTGTTTTTCTATCGGCCGACGGCTCATACGAGAAATGGTAGTTGTGTTCGTCGACTCCAATTACTGTACTGACGTTGTAACTGTAATTGCTGGATTAGTTATTTTAATAAAGACTGCTATAGCCCGGGATTAAAAAGCTCTTTTAATTATATGGCTTTTATTGGGAAAGTAGAAGAAAGCATGAGATTATAAATCGTAGGTGTGCTTTTATAGTAATAGTTGTCAACTTTGAACTGGGTATTAAGTTTTTGGAGATTTGTTTGTAATTCATACTTCGAGGAAGATATAGTAGCAATGGACAGAACAAAACACCAAGAAAAGAAAGAACAGAATTTTATGAAGTAAAATGATTGCGAGGAATAAAATCGGTGTAAACTTTTACCAGTTTACACCACGAAACGCGTTGATACAAAATGTCCTCTAAACATAATTGACGTAAGTCTTGCCGCACAACATGCACAGACTAAACATACTCAATCAATCGTCGACAACATCAATACAGTATGTATCTTGATCTCAATAAGATCCTTGACATCACAATTCAATGTTGCAAATAATAATCAATTAACGTTGTTGTACGCACGAGAGACCGTGACGAAATTACTTAATGATCGTTGTAAGTACAAGTACCATCTAATTAATTAATAACATTGCATAGTAACCTAATCTTATTAGAGCATGTAATTACCGCTTTGTAACTGATTGTTGATGGCAATGTGACTATGTAGATAATGGTTTTGGCAAACATATATTGTATAAACGATATAGGTAATGCGTACGTTTGCCTACACTTGAGGCATATTTTCTGTAACGTATATATTTGAGGAATGTTTCAAGATATTTTATTGAAAGTAGAAAATCAGACAGCTTAACTTAGATTTTCTTTCTCGTTTCTGGTTTCTGAGTTTGATGTTGCATTTGCTGCTGAAACTTCAGTTGCTGTTGTTGTTGCTGTATCTATTGTTATGTCTGTTGCTGCTATTGTCACTGTTTCTGCTGCTAATGAGTGCTCTTACCATCTCAGTATTAGTAGTATAATTTACTGTTACTTGCACCACACCATATACGTTGCTGATGCTTGGTAATGATAACATTTGAATTATACATCTTACTATTACTGAAACTACCAAAAGAGTAAGGAATCATATTAAGTAACTATACAAACAGCTGTTTAGGTGTAAAATTGCTACAAAAACTGTATTTAAAAAAATATGAAACTCAAGACATCGTATTATAATTTCAAAATGTATTAAGTAATTTTGACAACTATTAGTTCAGATTTGTCAATTTTATAGTTTTCTTAGAAATCAAAAGGTATATTTTTTTAACATTAGATATTTCAATGTCGATATTGATACAAACAGCTGAATAATGTATTAACTTTGATGCCTCGGGCAAGATAGGTGTACGGTTCCCAGAATTGAAACACAATATACGTTAATAGCTGCGTCCGTCGGGCAAATGACAGATAGCAATTTACTTGTGTACTACATCACCAATCCATTTGATAAGGAAGCTTCTCGTAAGGCTGTTCTACTATGACAGGTACTCAATGAGAACAAAGGTGATGTTTATGAATATATAATGGTGATGGTGAGGTATATGATATCTTATTTTCGGACATTTTCCGAAATTTTAACACACAACGCCATCTAGCCCAAACTAAGCAGAGCTTGGGTACTAGACAACTGATATAAATACATAATACTTTTTTTTGTAAATATATACATATTATACATAGAAAACATCCAAACTCCGAAAAAAATATTTTCAGATAATACAAACATTTGGTCCGACTCAGGAATTGAAACCAGGCCACTGCGCCACCGATTGTTGAGAAGCTACGCAATATTAAGGCTAGTACACGTTCTGCTTAAAGATTACTATAGTTCATTTGTGGCGCCTGCCACTGCCTCGGTGGCGCAGTGGTAGCGTACGCGACTGCTGTCCATGAGGTCTCGGGCTCGAATCCTGGGTCGGACCAAATGTTTGTATGATCGGCAAATATATGTTTCGGAGTTTGGGTGTTCTCTATGTATAATATGTATGTATTTACAAAAAAAAAGTATTTATGTATTCATATCAGTTGTCTAGTACCCATAATTCAAGCTCTGCTTAGTTTGGGACTAGATGGCGTTGTGTGTTAGATGTCCGAAATATTCATTTTGGTCTTATACCCGAGTCTGTTATTGTACTTTTACGACAACAAGCGCGAGTAGTCTAAAAAAGCAGGCTAAGTTACTTCTTATATCATCAGCTTCATCATTCAAAATCTGTCTAGCCGTTCCAGTGCAAAAATAAATGATGTACTTTTATAAGCATCTAGTGAAAAGCTGTTAATTTGAAATCATTAATAGACAGTTTAATTGTATAGATTTCATTCATATCACAAATTGAATTAGGTTTAATTAAGGATGGATTCCACCATATGTTTGTTAATGGTTTATTTGATATGATTTATACGTTTCAAGTGAGATTAAATCTATCTGTTAATTGATATGTGTACTGTTTCATTAGCTTATAATTGCTCCAGTGATTTATTTCTTAATAGCCATATGCGAAAATGATTAACGGCGTTTTAAGCTTGTTATAATTTATTTTATCATCACTATAGTATTATTATTTTTTAACAATCTAATAAACTCTTCTAAAGAGTTTATTTGTTTGGTTGAAGGCGCTAATCTTAGGAAGCAGATCTTCGATTTGAATGATTCTTGAACAATTAGATAGTGCAGTTACTGAGGAAGGCTATTGGTTATATATAGCGGAGTAACTACAAAAATATTGCATAAACGGGGAAAGTTCTTCAGCTTTTAATTGCTTGGGCTGCTTTAACGGTTAAAATTACACAAAAAAATATCTGAATTTATGGTTTCACTTAAAAAAGTCCGCAACAGCTTCAACCAATTGTTTTAAGGAGGTTGAAATTTGTTCAAGCTGTTATAACTATTGTCCTAGAATAAATCCAATGATTATCTCTTTCCGATAAATTTTCAAGATCGGGACATACATATTAGATGTTCTAACCTATGTAATATATGACCAAATCTATCGTCAAGTTCAATGTCATCGCTAGTACTGTTGGTGTAAGGGCAGCAAAGAATTCAGTAGCTGAGGCGAAAAGTTATTTCCATAGTTGTCGCTCAAATGGGCTCTTATTTATTTTCGTGAATTGAGAGTTTTAACGGAACTCCATAAATGAGATAATTTTAAGCTTGCCCTGATGACATCGGCGCGTGTTCCTTTTGTTATTACAGACAGAGTTTGCCGAAAATCGCCCGCAAAACCGAAAGTAATACTACCACTAACAGCATCCGAATAAGATCTTTGAGCGTTTAGTTTACTGCTCTATGACAGCTCTATGACTCATGGTACATTCGTTCCATAAAATACAGCTGTAAGTTGAATGTGCCCAACACAGAGCGTCAGTCTCATCCACCTCTATGGATAAGCTATAATGCGATTTCTAAATTATTGAACTCATTCCAATAACAACAGTAGTCTGGTTAATTAAGGCATATACAGATAAACATACCATTGTTATTATTATCTGACGGTAAGCGATTACCGCCGCCCATGGACACACCTAACACTAGAGGCGTCACAAGTGCGTTACGATGGGAATAGCGAGGGGGATGGGGGGAAGGGTTGGACTATGGGCCTCCGGTATCTTGGTACGGATGGCGTAAGAAATCAGTTCCCGGATCTCTACCGTCTCAGGCGCAGAGTGGCATACCGTGTGGTTTTAGTCAGTTCGATTCCGATACACCGCCCCGCCGCAAAACCCCGTACCCCCGGGATGAAGGTCCGAGGGGGTTTCCACAAGTAAAAAAAAGAATAAAATGGGCCTCCGGTATCCTAACTCACACGGTGAAGCACAGCGCAGGCGCTGTTTCACACCGGTTTTCTGTGGGGCCGTGGTATCACTCCGGTCGAGCCGGCCCATGCATGTCGAAGCGTGGCTCTCCCGTTATTTACTCCCATATATTTAAGAGATGCTTTAAACAGGGGTTTTAAAGTAAAGGTAGCAAAAATTGGTCAACACATTGTCTTGCCCTCATCTTTCACAAGCTCTTCCCGATACATGCTTGGAAACGCAAAGGCTTACAGCTGCTAAAGTAAAGTAAAGTAAAGTGTAAAGTGTTTCTCTCTGATATTGAGAAGCCACCAATATCTGTAAAAAGTCTCTTCACAGGTAATCATCCGTATTCTATTTCAAATAACTTCTTAAAAAACCGTCTAATAGAAATATCACTCAGTATATTACGGTACGGTCACGGTTCCTTATCTATATCGTATCGTGTAATCACTTTCTAGACCAAGAGCTTGAAATCACTTTCATCACGTAATGTGTACCTTGGTTGGCTCCCAGTTCATAGAATAAAAATAATTCTTTGTAACTAGGTACACTATTTTATCTTTGGTTAATAGCCTCGTTGGTCCAACAGTTGACATATGCGACTGCCGATCAAGAGGTTTAATTACGGGATCGGGCGAAAAATGTTATTGAGTTTTTTCTGATTATGGAAATACTTAATAACAGCTCGAAGCTTGGAAATTGGGGTCTAAACCCCCCGCGCCGAGCACGTAAAGCTGTCGGTGCGCCTGATCTCGCCCCTATTGTGTCCGTTAACCATCCTATCGGATTTTGAATGAGGGGGAACAGAGTGTGCACTATAATATCTTCTACGTTAATAGTTGACTGGTGTCCGTTAAGACTGGCCGCTGTGACCCTAATCGGCTAGGAGAACATCATCATGCTATATTATTAATATTGTAATCTAAACTAAATTATATAAATATTCTAAATACCTGGATGACCGAGTTTAGCTGGTTTTTTTTTTGTAAATTTACTAAAAATGAATCGTAGTTAGTTTGATTTATCGCCCCGAATATAATTCTCACGGTATATTTTGGTGTCAAGAAGTAACGGGAGCACTGTATCATACTTTTATCAATATGTCGCCTATTGTGCACTTCACAGCACATATAATATGTGAGCAGTAAATCTCTGGTGTCTGTTGAAAGCCTGGTTTTAGATTAGGGACGTTATTGAGCCGTACATCTTGTGAGGTGTGAGATGCTACCGCCCTACAGTCTTGAAGGCTTGCCGGCTTGCGAAAGTGCAAGCATACATGTTGTTTCACAATCTATATTACTCCAAGTGCTCCATGATTGTTAGTTATAGTGTTACATATATATAATCTTTGACATTACAAACCATTTCTAATATTTCGAAGCTATTAAACTCTTATGAGGACAGTGCCGATAGATGTATTATGAGTTAAGTATGCGCCTATTCCGGCTAAAGTTGTAACTAAACTGCCTTAAATTAAGACTAATTATCTAATATCCGCACTCGGCCAGCGTTGGGACGTATGGCCTTAACCCTCTCCTAGGAGGAGACCCGGGCCCAACAGTGGAACATTATGGGTTGTTCATAAATCTAATCGTTTCTTGGTTATATTACTTTAACTTATATTAAGTGATTGTATTATTTATAAGACTCTTGACTTTGTTTGCCTGGTGAATTCGTATGGTCTCATACTATAGTCCTTGAAATATTGCTTGAAGTCTGTAACAGTAACAAAGAAAACTACCGCATTAATAATAAACATTCTGTGTCGCCGGGGACTGTACAAACATATATGTAACGGAAATCACCTGTCCTCGCACTGGAGCTGATGGTAATAGAGCCATTAGACAGACGCAAACGTGGTATGGGGTTCCAGGTATGGGGCGAGCGATATGTCCCAGGAGATGTTGCTCTCAAAATTCGCGAGCAGCCATAAAGGGAGGTCACGCCCTCGAAGTTTTCTCCTTGTTCTTTTTCTGCATCTTTCCTACTTCCTTATTTAATATTGTATTTTTTAACATTTCATTTACCTTAATAACACCCACGAGTGGGGGAAAATAGAGGTCGACCCGGGCAGAAATCCCCCAATACCCGGGCAAGCGTAAATTTATACCCAACCGAGGGGTCTACATGTGCCTCGGCTGGGAGTGTACTTGCGACTAAACTACTGATCACCCATGCATCCCCTGGTCACACACCAGAACACACAGTAATTTTTTATAGAGGTTTTTCCTCGCTGTTCAGGCGGTTAAGCCAAGTCAAAGTTTCCAGGTTACACCGCGAGGAGGTTTTCTCAGCTTAGCCACTTAAACCCGCTTAAACCACTAAGCTCACCTTACAGTTGTCACTAGTGTTTTTAAGTACTTATGAAGTACATAAGTATGCTATTTGTATATATGTGTAAAAATATGTATGTACATGTGTATGTATGAATGTGTCTATGTATTTATGTATTTGCTTATACTGTAACTTAAGAGCTATAATAGAAATAAGCTAAGGCTTATGTCAATTGTGCGTTGTTCGGGACAACTTTAACCTCGATGCACCTTCTTTCCAATATCTCCACACCTCCCAACGGTACGCTGGTAGAGAATGCCTTAGGCATTAAGTCCGCCGGTGTCCATAAGTACATGAAGTTTTAAATAAATATTGAGTAGGAATCCTTATATTATCAATATATTACACTTCATTTGTAATGAAACTGGCATGTAATAAAGAAAAATATTGGTGATACAAAACAAAATCGCGTGTTCCAATTACGTCATTTGTTTTGTAGCCATATGCCACAGATGTCAAACTATATTTTAATTATTATATTTAAAAATTATTAAAATATAAATGAAATTTCATGAAAACTTTGTTACAAACGGCACTAGAACTGCTGTAAGAGATAACGAATATTCTTACATTCATTAGTGGCAAAAGGTTCATTTTCCATATTTTTCATCGTTTTAAAAAGCATGGAATAGAATAAATAGCTTAAACCAAAGTCTTAGCATGAAGAGAATAAACTTATGCAGTAAAAGTTATACATGCCTACTAATTCCAGTTTTTATTTTAATATTTATATAAAGTTAAATAACCATCTCTAAAACGTAAACTATTCGTATTCGATTTGACATCGATTAGACTGACATTTAGTGGGTCTGTGACGGGAAATAGAACAGTTTAGGCCACAGTTGCCATTGCCTTTGAATAAATGATTAGAATTTGACAAAACAGTTTGTCAAATATGCAAAGATCCCCGATGGGAGTTGTTCAACTAAGCTCCATATCTGCACTGTCACTTCATATTTTGCATTTCAAATGTGAAATGACTAACTCACACAACTTACTGTACATACATTTGCAACGTTTCAATATGATGAATACAGTTTCACGTATCATTTAGTATAATAACGTTGTAAACTTAGGAAATCCTAGCTTGAATGTGAAGGTTGAAAATATTTTTTGTGAATAGGGTAATGGTACGTATAGAAGAATTATTTTCACCTTTGTTATTTAAAAAAAATTATAATAAACCTTTTTAAAACAATTACCTTAATTTCAATTAGGATGTGGAGTTTTCTGACTTTTTCTTGGAAATTTAACATGCAAAAGCTAATTACTAATAAAGAACTAAAACAAAGTTTACTGGTGATAATTTTTCCCAATTTATTATCACCGAGTTTCGGTGCAAACGTTAGATAGTTAATATAAAATTATAAATATGACTTTAATAATCTTACTATAACATAATTTTAATGAGACTTTCAATGAAAAATAAACAATAAAAAATTGAAAAATTTGTAAAGGTGTGCGCTGGAGGCGTAAACCTTCGGAGCCATACGCCATGAAATTATTAATTCCGTATTCCGTAATAACGGTGCGACACATCGACGACCGCGACAATTGAATGACCGGGCGACCGGACGAGGCGCGTTCGGCCGACCAATCCATTATGCAGATTGCTATGCCGATTGCGGCATTGTCGTTGGCTCACATCACCAGAATTACGTACCATGCAAGCCTTGAACCTACGACCGGTGCTCCCGCGGCACATTTTATGGATATTACGCCGGGAATCAACGATTGATTGATACCTGCTATATGAAACCTGTTTTCAGTGCTTGAATCAATATGTGCTGACCTAACACTCGCATCTTAAATCAATTACGGCGACGATCGTTGCTAATTTAAATATTTACTCCATTGGTACGTAGTATGATATATGCAATAGTAGACATTAATATAGATTATGTATGTTTAAATATCCGACAATCCGATAACAGCGGTGATAGCTTGGTTTTAACCAAGCATATTTTTCGGACATTTTTACCACACAACAGAGCTAGTATTATGGGTACTTGACAACTGATATTAATACATATATAAGATATATTATTAAGGAATTTCAAAAATAAACCACAAATTGTTTCTCTGAAAAATACAAAGTTTTGTTTTATTTTTCATACCCTTCCAATGTTACAATAATTATTAGTCAACTATGACAATTACACTTTTAACTCACCTGAAAAAGACAAAGAAACGACATTTAAAGTTTACTAATATCAATTTCTCAATTATATCCTTTCGTTTATCTTTCTATCAGTTTTTATAACAGAAATTACAGAAATAAATGTCAACATCATCCGCCATTAAATCACGCGTCATTCCGCTCTAAACGCCACAGCAACTAATAAACGCGCAAATACCGGCAAATTTGAATTATTGAATTGCCATTGTGTTATACATATATACTTTTTTTCAATTACCTACATATCATACATAGAAAACACACAAACTCGTATATACGTACATCAAGTTTTATTCATAATTCAAATATAGATAAAAAATAAGAAATATAAAGGTTTATTTTATTATTAAGACCTATGTTTGCCAGGTAAAAGACAGAAAATTAATCACAGAACAAATCACTAAGGAAGGTAAGTATCACTAAGGCCGCGTGTTCGAAGTCAGCGGATAGCGGCGCAACAACGCAAGCCCGTTTACGAAACCAGCGCGGCAGAGGGCAGATCGCGCGGCGCTAGTGCATAGTAGTGTTATGTTATAAGAGAAATTATAGCTCCTAAAATAGTGCTTGAAAGATGTTAAATCGACAAGTGATTTTAAATACCTAGTGAAATCGCTCAATGTTTAATAATATTTGGTTCAATTAAGTTAAAATATAAATATTTGAAATGTATTTTTCTAAAATAGGAGCACACAAAACTACAACTAACTATTTTGCAAGGTTATAAACCTTGCAAAATAGAGATTAGTCGTAGTTGTCACACAATATTTTACTATAATTGACAAATTAGATGGGTATGCGATTACTATACTCATTCACTTGTAGGATATCACAGAAAGAACAGTGAAGAAAAACATCAACCAAACAAACAAAATTACTAGTCATAAAGATGATTAATTATGTTTTAATAGTATATAGTATATATAGTTAAATAGTAGTAATAAATTGAACATAAAAATTTTAATGATTAAATAAACTTAGAAATACCACCATATTGACAGAATTAAAATCATTAATCTCAGATGAATGCCATTTTATACCATCATACCCTCCCTAGCTGATACCGTTAGACTGGTGCACATAGCTCGTAAGTCGCTCGTTCCCCGCTCTACGCACCGCTGTATTCATGACGACTCCCATATAATTCTATACATTTGAACCATGGAGCAAATACAAGTATTTGAAGGCACCGCTGCCCGCGCTTCTGCCGCCGCTTCGCTCCGTTCGTATTCCGCAGCCTTACGCACAAGAGAAAGATCTTAGAAAAGAGGATTATTTAAACCATGCTAAATACCATTGTCACTTTTCTTGAGCCATAGAAACTCAAGAAAAGTGTTATTATACAAAATAAATATTGTATATTCCATCAATCTTTAGAAAAATTTAATGAGACTATTTTCCATAATATAAATTTCAATAAACTCGTATTAATTATATGCCAGTTGATGACTGCAACTTTTACTAAACGATTTGTGATTTTTTGTCAAATTTTATTCATTCGTATGAATTTTTCTTCGTAGAAAACGTAGTTTTATACTTCAACTAATTTATTAATAGAAAATATCTACTATGTTAACTTCTTTTGGTTAGACTAGATTACAAATCAAATCCCGAAGAGGTACGCGAGTGGCGTGAAGCCGCCCGTCGAGCCACTATGGTTCGGTGGTCGTCGCGGCTGGAGGCTCCACGTGCTGGCTTCGCCACCGTGGAGGCGCTCCAGCCCGTCATCCTCGAGTGGGCAGGGCGGCAGCACGGTACCCTTTCCTTCCGACTGACGCAGGTGCTTTCCGGGCACGGTTACTTCGGGAAGTACCTGCACTCGGTCGCGCGGAGGGAATTGAGTCCCGACTGCCACCACTGCGACTGCAGTGAGGACTCGGCCCAGCANAGCACGGTACCCTTTCCTTCCGACTGACGCAGGTGCTTTCCGGGCACGGTTACTTCGGGAAGTACCTGCACTCGGTCGCGCGGAGGGAATTGAGTCCCGACTGCCACCACTGCGACTGCAGTGAGGACTCGGCCCAGCATACGCTGGCGGTGTGCCCCAGTTGGGCGCCGCAGCGTCGGGCCCTCACTGCAGTCATCGGAGGAGATCTCTCGCTGCCGGCCGTCGTACGTTCCATGGCCGGCGGCGAAAGCAGTTTTACCGCGGTCGCGACCTTTTGCGAGGAAGTCATCTCGCAGAAGGAGGCGGCGGAGAAGGCCCGGGAGGACGATCTCCACTCGGACCCGATCCGCTACCGGGAACCGGGCGACGGAGGCGCGCCTACCAGCGCCTCATGCCGCCCTGAGTGTGGCCGCGGATGGGCGGGACGGGTTTTCCCCCTAACCGCTTCACAGGCCACCCGCGAGGGGGCGACGTTACGCGTGTGCCGTACGTCGCCTTAATTGAGTGTTTACCATCAGACGAAGGAGCCCGATTCAGTGCGGGCAGGCGCTGGGAGGGGTCCGGATGGCGTAAGAAAGCGGTTCCCGGATATCTCCCTCAGGCGCAGAGTGGCACACCGTGGTGGTTTAGTGGGTAGTCTGGCAAGTCAGTCAGGAGTCCCACACAAAGCGAACCCCCTATCCCCGCGGGGGGGGAGGGGTGCGAAGTGCGTAAATGCATTCCACCACGAAAAAATACAAATAAAATAAATTAAACAAATATAAATAAATAAAATAAATATTTCAGACTTCTCACTCACAGCGCCATCTAGTCCTAAACTAAGCAGATCTAGTATTAGGGGTACTAAACAACTGATATGAATACATATATAGTTTTGTTTAAATATATATATATTATACATAGAGAACATCCAAACTCCGAATCAAATATTTGCAGATGATACAAACCTTTTGGTCCGACTCCGGATCCGAACCTGAGCTCATGCACAGAAGTCACATACGCTACCACTGCGCCACCGAGGCAAAATATAAATATTAAGTTTTAACGGTGTCCCATGAGTTAATAAATAAACAAATTGAAATATATTTTCGTGGTTTTGGTTGTTTATACACAGCCAAAGTGGTATAAAAATGATTATGATTCGAAAATGATTTTAATGTTTAATTAAAATTGTAAGAAGAGTAGAAGAAGTAACACTGTTAGAATTTTATGTATTCCGGGTAATAACAACTTGTCTCTGGTCATGTCTACAAATTTATGTAATTAATGAAAGAAAGAAGGAAATACATTTATTAGCTACCCTCAAAGAAAATAAACATGGAAAAAAATGTAACATTTAGCCTTTCGATACCTTCTTCTAATCCGCTTTGCGTGTTCCCAGACTTTGACTGATTTGATCACTCGGGCGGGCAGCTAAGCAACGAGTGCCGTAGTGTGGAAGGTCTATCGTCGAATGCTTCTCCCTATCTCCACGGATTTAGTTTACCCAATGCTTTGGCTCCACTTCATTCCCGACCGACGTTGGAAGTCATGAATACATAATTATTTCTCGGCTATTAATATTTTTACCCGCCCCTGTGGCGTTGATTGCCTTTTGAATTTATTACTAACCCCGCGATAGGCCATTTTCGTATTTATTAAGACCACCTGCCATGCCCGCGGTGCGCACCTCTCTGAGTGAATTATGAGCCAACGGATTTTGCTAATAGAATATTTTATTTCGCAAGTCGCTCTGTGGCTAAGCGGATTTATTTTTGTGAATATTGTACTGAAAGTATGGAACGGGATTTCAATTTAAAATTCATTGTTGGGAATCCCGACAAATAGATATTTAAATTAGGTCCTATGCATTGCATTTATACATTTAAGAAGACATTAGTTTTTCGTTTAGGTTGAGTTGCATTTACATGTATTTAAACAAGTGAATTTATAAAATATCGCCGTCAGTCTACTTTTTTTTAACTTTATACTTAATGCCCAGTGCATTCTCTACCGGTCGACATTAGGGTCTTAGGGTGGTGGATAAATTTTAGAAGGTGGGTGCACAGACAGATTAAGTAGTAAATGTAACAGTTAACTGCAAAATATTATGAACAAATATATACAAATACTCTACATCCGTCATAAATACTAATAAATATACTTAGCATATGACATATATAAATAAAATACACTTACACATATTTGTATGAAATTCATACACTATATCAGCTTAAATTTAAAGTGTACTATCGATTAAAGAGTTCTGCCATTTCGTTAAGAAGGAGATCATGTACCTTATTATTGAATATAAAACGGTTGGTGGCCATCTTGACTTCGAGCGAGAGCGCATTCCAGAATAGTATAGCTTGAACAAAGAAACGAATTTTCTATCATGGTTAGATCATAGGTAATGCAAATACGGAGCAAGGTGGTGAGTTAAGAAATGCAACTGGCAACCAGTTTAGTTAGGAGCGTAAAGCAGATACATAGTCATACTTCCGAAGATTAAAGATGTATCGAATGCAGTTTTTGAGGGGATGGTCTAGTTTATTAAGGAGATCTGCATACAGATTGAAAAAAACATACGTCACCATAGTCGATTATTGGAATTATTAAGGGCTGCTTATGAGTGGTTCTGGTTTTAGGAGGCAGGAAGTTCTTGAGACGGTGTAATGTTCGCAGGTTTCCAGTCACTCTGGGACTGACGTGACTTATTTGGTGTCGCCAATTAAGGGTCGAGTCGATGAGTTAGCTCAGATTTTTGATTACCGTGCTGAATGGATTGACTGATCCGTTGAAGATATCAGTGAAACTGAGGCAGTATTAAATCTACTCACTATGCGTTTGCTGCCTACTATGAACACCTTGCATTTTGTGGGACTAACCGATAGTCAAAAGTTTCCTTGTTATCAAAAATGTTCGTTAACAATTGAGAGAAACAACAAATCATAGAAATCATAATGTTGCCATGTTTGAGAAAAGTTTTATCGCGTGTCGTCACCATATGGGCTTGGGCACGACTGGCTTCACGGTGAAATTATGTCAAGAAAAAACCGACTTAAACTTCACAGTCCCTCCACAAGTAAGTCCATTGCAAGGGACTAAGTAGGTTTTTTTAAAGATAGCTCCCGGATTAGGAACATACATCCTGTGTCGCAGGGGACATCACAAACATAAATAAAACGGGCACAAAACACCAAGGCTCAGAATAACAATTTACGAATCCCACAAAATATCGTGGTTGATACGGATGGTTGGCGATCTTTGAAGGAGGCCTTCGTTGAAAAGTGGACGGCAGTAGGCTGGAGAGAGAGACAAAGTGTGGTCCCATGTAGGCTTTGAACTCAAAACATTTGGCGCAGTAGAAAGCGGTGTAGCAACCGCTTAACCCAGCATGTGTAGTCAAACCGTCAACAGTGTAGCCAAATAGTATAGGAAATACAAGAAAATATCATAGGAAAGATGATCGAGTGAGATACTGCTACAAAATATTTTAAGGCCCGTCTGATAGCAAAGAACTATTTGGATACTATAGCTACTTCATCTACGGCTAATTTCCTTGAATGTAAATATGCGAGTAATCAATTTTATTATAGAGAAAAATGCAGCATAAGAGTATTCTTTAGAAGAACATATTTCTCTCTATCTCTTTAGATAGGTTGTAATCATTTGAACTATACTACATCATACATCATTAACTTATGGTCATCCTCTGCTGAATGAAGATCTCCCCCAAGGAGTGTTGACTATACCTAAAAACGAGTATTTTTTCACCCTAAATCCATCACTTTTCTTAAGTTTATTTATTTTTTTAGTTAAGTAAATTATCAAATTCTATAAATTTTTTATGAAATTTTGTATGCGTATCGGGTAGGTCTGAAAATAGGCCCACATCTGTTTTTCAAACCCCCAAATGATTTTTTTTCTTTTTCTATATATGGTAAAACAACGCTTGCCGGGTCAGCTAGTCTATTTACATATTTTTATTGTATACACAACATAAATACAAAACAAAAGATGAGTTACAAAGTTGAAAACGTAACAATTGGCGGTCTCATTGCTAAGTTCATGATTTTTAAGGCAGTTTATACACCAGTAACACACCATCAAATGAATATTTAAACAATAAATTAAATAGAATAAATGCATACCTACACCTAAACATAGACATCCATATATTTAAACATATCAAACTTCAATATATATATATATAGGTGAACCAAAATTACTCACAACGACAGATAGTAGTTCCGTTTAAGCCATAGGGCGCCCTACATTACCTTTACCAAATCACTGTCTCCACCTAACCACATTTTAGCTCCCATTTGCCCAGCTTTAGATATGACCGGTCCGCTTCCACCTTAATGTGTTGATTCTCCGAAAAAAAAGTATTTTTTTCCTTTATAAAATATGTTTTCTATACCTACATTTACAAACTACTGAGAATCAAAACTCTTATTATCTAATGACAGTAAAGTCACAGTATACTATTAGACTAAAAAGTTGGTTATTTATTTCTAGCTAGGTGTTACCTAGAATATTTAGACCAAACGATATTTAGTCATCCTAGAATCAAACACACTTGAACTTATTCCACTATATTAATTGAGTTTACACCTGACCGGTTTCTCCTTATGGTATTTTCAAAGGTTAATGTTTGGTTATATGTAGTCGTTAATTTAGTCGATTAAATATCAACTAATTATCATTTAAATACCCAAAATTCATACTAACATTTCTAATCAATAAACGGCATTCGTCGTTACGGTCCTTTTAACAGGTGACAATACAGTTTTATTCACTTTAGTGCACACGAACCACACAGTATTTGGCTCTAAGCTCACAATATCAATTTTCACTTGAATACATACTAATATTGGACATTGGAACTGATTGCAAAGTGTTCGTAGTTAGCAGATAAACAGCGCACACGCAAATGTTTGTGGATTGCTCTCATTAACGGAATGAGGTCGCTTTATAACTACTAACCGTTCACTAGATAGAACAGAGGCTTAAAATGAACAAAGAGAGTGTTTTATACTCTTTATAAGTGGAAAATAATAGCGCAGTTCTCATAATACATTATGTACTTAAGTAACAATTAATGTTTCTATGTCTGCTATTAATAAAGTGTATCGTGGGTATTAGTTGAATGTTTTGCTTTTTTCAGAGAATACAGGCAAACGAGCAGACGTATTGCCTAATGGTAAGCGATTACCGCCGCCCATGGACATCCGCAACACCAGAAGCGTTACAAGTGCATTGCTGGCCTTTGTGGGATGGGGAGGGGAATGAAGGGAGGGGTTGGGGTATGGACCTCCGGTATCCTCACTTACTCGGTGTAACAGCGCAATCACTATTTTTCACCGAGTAAGTGATGAAGTCATGCCGAAACATGACTCTCCCACGGTGCTTGACGTTAGCTAACTAACTAGATCAAAACGATAGTATTGTAAACATTTATCGTAAACCTTACGAGATATTTCTCGGTGGTATCAATTAGAATAAAATCAAAGTTTATCTATTTATATGAAATGCATAAAAGCTTTAATGAAAGCATCACAATTTAAAAAATATTTTTTGGTTTTTGAATTCTTAAAAATATGTAAGTTTTGCCGAGATTATTTTATTACCGTTTTTATTTAAATTATTGTTGTCACTTTTTGAATATTTATTTCATTCTTTTTATTATTAGTACATTTGTTCGCTTAGTTATTACTAATTATTTTCGCTTGCTGCAGCCTCCTGTAAACGAAGGAGTACTCAGCGTAATATCACTTCAGTCAGTTACTGTGTTTTATTTTATGTATACATTTTGTTGGAGTTTCTATTTTAATAAATAAATAAACTGGAGTCATAAATAATACTCCTCTTTACTCTTAAGTTATAAGCAGACCATCACTAACAATTCAGTATCCTTGACACTAAATCCTAGATTATATTAAAACAAACATAGCACAACTTTTAATGTTATTAATTTCTTAAAAATATTTATCCTAGTCTGTATTAAATTTGTGAGGTATCTTTTTAACCCATTACATTCAATACATTTCAGTACTAAGACTACTAGCTTTTGTCCGTGACTCCGCATTCACATAAGGTCCAATCTATGTCTATACCGAAATTAATACAAATTGGTTCAGCCGTTTAGCCGTATAAGTGTAATAAACAGACAGACGGAGTTACTATGGCTGTTACTAGGCTATTTAACGTGTTTGTGTAGTAATTACCAAAAGAGTATATTAAATGTAAAATAAGCGACCGATCAAACACAGTAATATCGATGGAATTCAATTGTGCCTCATCAAGCAGAAACTATATTTCACAGTAATAAAATGTATGACAAATTCATAATAAAATGAAGAAAAGAAGACGCTAAAGATGATTTTACAAGATCAAATAATCTAAAGTTATGAATCCAAACTCCTGAACGCGTACAATAGATTGTTATAATGTCTGAACATCGCTTAATTCCGTTGATATAAAGGTACTCTCAGTGTTTCGTGTTTAATTAGGCAAGAACAAATACGTACGGTGAGCAAATGCCCCCCGGTACAACTCCTTTGTCCTTTGTGATGGATTTCATAACTTTCTTGCACCGACGACTTTGTGCCCCGCAGATGGGTATGCGAAATGGTTTAATTTTAATATTTCAGTTGAAAAGGTGCGTCTTTCATTAGCGTTCTTGCAGAAATGAATAGAGCTTAATTATTATAGTTTTGTTTATAACAAAGGAAAGTTTCTTTAAATTCTCATTGATTTTAATTAGTGGAATAACTGATTCGTGGTAATGTGACCAGATATAGGGATTTTTGTAGCGAATTGTTTGCGTAGCTAAGTAACTTAAGTAAACGGCTGTTTAATACCAAAAACTAGTTGTGCTGCTTGTGCATTTTGAGCCCTAAGTAACATAAACCACCCTACTTATCGGTAACAATACAGAATAAATAGAATTGATTTCCGATTAGACGAGAAATCCAATCGATAGTAGGTAACCATGGGTACTGTTGTATATCGCAATAGGAAGAAGAATCGCATTCCTTTTTTTTCTTAATTCCAAAAAAGAAAAAACCCCTTAATCTTATAACTAAAGAGTGACTAACAGAAGAATAACACAAAAAGAAAGTTAAGAATAAATACACTTTAATAGCAAATGAAGATCGAACCTAAGAGTTTCAATATAAAGCATAAGTAAAAAAGAAGTATGTATTTAAAAAAGAATACAATTCTGTTAATGAATTAGGTTATATTTGAAACTAATAAATTAAAATATAGCTATGTATAGGTACATAAAATATACAAACGACAAAGAAATGAATGTAAATATCTACATACTCGTAGTTTTCAGAGATAAGTACTTGCGGTTCGCGTTGTTCAAAACGTTGTGTTTATCTACTGTATTTGCAGTTTGGATTTCATTTAGAGCTGTGCTTATTTAGGTCTCGGTTCATTTAGCTGAAATATGTTTTGTGAACTGGGTTAGGTACTCCTGTGAAATTATGTACGAATGAAATTAATAATAAAGCAAGAAAAATTCAAGGTATCACGAAAAGCTTTTGTTTCCTTTTGAAATGTCAACAATAATTTGCGTGACGGATTCGTAATGATTTTCTTTTTAAATATTATGAGAAATAATAAGTTTGAAATTGGCATAAAAATTAACACATTTTACCTCTTCATATACAGCATACACTGTAGGTACATACTGCCTCGTTAGTCTAGCGGTTGGCGTATGAAGTCTCGGCTTCGAATCCCGGCTTGACTCGAAAGCGTATTTGACTTTTTTTGATTATAGAAATGCTTATTAACAACTCGGAGTGTGGAGATTGGGGTCTTAGCCCCCGTGTCCCGGAGAGCACGTTAAGCTAACGGTCCTGCACTTGATCTCTCCCCGGTCGTATCGGATTATGCGAACGGGGGGGGGGGTGGGGTGGGTCACGAAAATGATTATGATGACTCACTACACTCACTCGCTCTTGTGGACTATAATATCTACTGCGTAGTTGGCTCGTCTCCATTGAGACCGGCCGCTGAAGTCTAAATCAGCGAATAAAACAAACATTATATATTCCACAGTAACTCTGTCTCTCTATCTTTCACCCTTTACGGCTAAGCTGTTGAACCGATTTGAAATGAAATTTACAATACAAATCCTACAAGGATGTAGGCTAATATTTACCTCGATAACCGATAAACATGAAGGCTAAGCGTCATTCAAAAGCTAGTAAAATAATAACGAATTGAAAGTTAACACGATGGTTACTATTAAACTTATCGCTAAAAGCAATCTTAACCGGACAAACTTCAGATGAATTTAATGACAGGTATGAGTATGAGTATACACCTACAACTCTTAGTAGGTGTACCTCATATGCACAAGTATTCATTAAATACATACATAACATGAGTAATACATTACTATTATTTAGTAAATTGCTTTTTTATGGAAAAGCGGTCAAACGAGCAGACGTACCACCTGATGATAAGCTATTATCGCTTCCGATGGACACCCACAACACCAGAGACGTAACAAATACGTTGCCAGTCTTTGGAGGACGGGAAGAGGGCAAGGGGGAGGTTGCAGTATGGACCTCCGATATTCTCACTCGCTTGGAGAAACCCAACGCCAGCTGTTTCACACCGATTTTCTGTGAGGCTATGCTATCACTTCGATTGTGCCGGCCCATTAATGTCGAAGCGTGGGTCTCCCACGGTAGAGTGTGATGACGGATAAGAATACACTTGAAACAAACCCTATGCCAACTCGTCTGGCTAGTGCGGTATAGTTCAAAACCTCGTTTCTAAGGAAAGTTCTGTTATTGATGATAATTACGTTGTTTTACAACAACAGGTACAGAGTACAGGTAATCGCATTGTTAATAATTATTTTTATTGACAATGCGATTGTGCTTTTATAAAATTCTCTCATAAGTTACATGATTATGTTTACAAACAGCATTCCATAGAAGATCGATAATGACGTAAAGATATTTCGATAATGATGTATTAAAAAGTTATAGACTAAGATTAAAATTAGTAATTGCAAGGTACGTAACAACGATTCTTCACAGTTCGTTTTGAGCATGTTTTTCAATTTAAAGAGATTAAGCATGCAGGGACATCTAAGCAATCAAAATAGCAATCAAAATACAAAAAGAAACCATGAGCTCGATAATATTTATGTACAAGTCGTATAGACATAGAATTGTGCTACAATTCTAAACGTTGTAGTGTAATTTTAATTTAAGCTAACTACATTCTATTTGGATAGGTCAATTTCTGTTTAATTGTTATAGTATTTCATAACGTTGTTATATACGGCCGAAACTAGTTTAGTTAGCATGGCCCGGGTCTGACTCTGTTATCCCTCGGGCGATACACCTCAAACATTGCTTTGTGAATTTAACTTACGTTTCAAAAGTAAACTCAGTTAATTGAAATATATATTTGAAATAGCATGTTTGGCCGTGAAGTTTCCAAATGTGTTGTTTTAATGCGTGCCACTGATGTTGGACCACACGTTATTATAATTCAAGTTGTTGTTTTACTAAGTTCGGTTACTGTTTTCTTAGGGTAAAAGGATACATGTTGTAGTTAATATATTAAATTGAATATAATTGTACTTTTACTTTCAGAATGTTTTCAATTGACTGCACAATGGTTTGTGGGTAACTCCATAAACTACTTCCACTTATGATCTAGAGATAATTCTCTAGATCGTGATGATCTGACCTGACGATCATTGTAAAGTACAACTCTAGCTTTAAATCAATTTTAATCAATGTCTATTTCATATAAACATTTTTTTTTAATTTTATTAAATATTTTCAGATTAAACACACAACGCCATCTAGTCCCAAACTAAGCAGAACTTATACTATGGGTACTAGACAACTGATATTATTACATATATATACTTTTTTGTAAATACATACATATTATACCACTGCGCCACCGAGGCAGTTATTTTAAAACTAAACTAGTAATAAGTGACAACATTAATGAAATAAACTTTGATTAGAAGTTAAATAAAAGTTTACATCAATAATAACCCTTCAAAAGTATTTTCACACAGCATCAGTGACGGTTTTTGATAGGACATTTTTACTTTTAGAAATCAAACACAACGCTTCTCTTTAATGTTTAAACAAAAATGATTCGACTAAGATAACCAAAACATCAGTTTTGTAATTATTTATTCATAATCAAAAGTCTCTTATTAACTCGTCCACTGTTAGCATTTCATCAGCGTTAACTCTTTGTGGGTATCAAACAATTGCTATATTTCTCACAATGGCCGGAACTGGTCGGGCCGGTTATTTGCGTTCGGTAAATACGTCCCTAGCCCCAGAGCATACAGCATACCGGACGAAGCCGTTGATGTTCACTTCAATGATTTGACACTGAAAATCACAATGGATCCGCAATACAATTAGTATGTCACTGCTGTTCTATGGTTATTATCCTAAAAGATAAATCTGTGTTGGTAAGTTATGGTCGTGAAGGGAATGCACAATTATGTAATTGCATGCTTGGCAGCTATTGACTACTCGCGTAGGAATTTGTTTAAATGAGCTTATTTTGAAAGAGATTGCTTTAGACAATAAGGCTGCTCTTTGTACTCTCTTCAAACTGTAATATTATAGTGAGCTACTAAAGAGTTTTCTATCTATGTATATATACATACAAACATACATACACATACATATACACACATATTTACACACATAAATATACACATATACACATATACACAAATACCCATGTAACGAACACTTTTACATAACAATACAAATATATAACTAAATCACGCATAAAAAAAAATAATATTCACAACATACCCTGATTAATGACCATCTTAATTAAGATGCATAAAGTTCATTAACCATTTTTTTCATGCATTTATTGTTTGCGCTTGCCTGGTGTTCACCGGCAGTGCATTCCACAAGCGTATAACTTCAACAGTGAAAGACTAGTCGTAATTTTTTTTGGAATGCAGAAGCATCTCCAGTTTCAAATCCTCGGATGACCTTGAACATTTTTTGTGTGTGTCATTTGGGAACTTGAATCGTTCTTTGAGGTAAAAGGAGGCTCTAGAATTGAACAAAATATTATAAAGAAATATAATGATATGAGTATTCCGACAAGAGCAAATTGAAAGCCACTTGAGCAATTGACGGAGTTCTGAGACGAGATCATGTTTCGTAAACTAAATACGAACCATATACATAAATTTTGTAATCGCTTAAGCTTATCAAGATGTGCTTCATTGACATTCAGATAGCTGACATCGGTATAGTCGAGAATTGAAATTAGTAGTGCTTGTGCAATTGTAGCCCAAGTTGCAATCAGAAGAAAATTGCGTAATCTTCATAGAGACCGGGCAGAACCAAATATCTTTCGACTGACCTCTTATATCTGTACACCCCAAGATAAGGTATTGTCTATGTAGACCCCTAAATTTTTGATACCAATACTGATCTCAAGTGTAGTGCCACCAAATTGAATTTGAGGTAGTTGTGTCAATTTAATTCTCCAGACCATTCTGGAACTGCCAATAACACATGCCTGCGTCTTAACAGGATTAACCTTGAGTCCATGATTATGACTCCATTCGCTAATGCGTCACAGGTCAGCATTAATAGTGTTGTACGCCACTGGAAAAGAGCTGTATTCGCAGGCAAGAGTGGAGGACATATCGCAAGCCATCGACAACATCAACAGGGACCTGGAATACATAAAATCCTGGTCTATGAGATTCGGGCTGTCGGTTAACCCTACTAAGTGCCAAGCAATTTTAATTGGCAGCAAGAACATGGTGAAGCGATTGGATACTAAGTCTGTCTCGCCGGTCGTCTTCAACGGCTTAGTCATACCTTGGAGCGACGTGGTCAAGGATCTCGGCCTATTCATCGATTCAACTCTTGATTGGCGAGCCCATGTTACTCATTTGAGCCAGAAAGTAACAGGTAACCTGCGAACACTCTACCGTCTTAAGAACTTCCTGCCTCCTAAAACGAAACTCTCACTCACACAGTCTCTCATTATTCCTCTAATCGACTACGGTGATGTGTGTTATTTCGACCTGAATGCAGACCTCCTCAATAAACTCGACCGTCTTCTTAATAACTGCATTCGATTCATATACAATCTCCGCAAGTATGATCATGTGTCTACTTTCCGTACTCAACTACAGTGGTTACCCATTCGCCAGCGCCGCAGTCAGCGAGCGCTGACCTATCTTTTCTCGTTCCTTAACTCCCCATCTTTACCAACTTACCTTGAACCCTATCTACNCCAACTTACCTTGAATCCTATCTACGTTTCTTATCGTCGAATCACGATAGAAATCTTCGTTCCTCTAACAATCTGCTTCTCTTGTGTCCATCTCACAACTCTGATTTTGTGAACTCCTCATTCTTTGTGCAGGCTATAATGCTGTGGAACACGCTCCCACTCGAAATCAGAATGTCTACAAGCCGTGACTCATTTAAGAAGAATGTAAAAAACCACCTTTTTACCAGATGGCAGGAAAGCCTTAATTAGTAAACAACTTAGTATCCACTCACAGTGTACGTATGTAAGGTTTATGTATTAGTGTGCATCATAGTGTATGTATATAAAGTTTATATATTACCGTGTATATATATTTATTTATATTTTTATGTATATATCGTAACTTCACGAATATATATATTTTTTTTTCCCACCACAATGCATCTACCCCACAAAATTTCTACACCATCCAAAGGTTGGCTGGTAGAGAATGCCTTGGGCATTAAGCCCGCCGTTGTACATGTGTGCATGAAGTTTTAAAATAAATAAAAATAAAATAAAAAAGAGTCGATAAATGTTTCTATTGTAATGCCTGTATACATGTTTATGGTAAAAAGTTTTTATCAATAACCTTCCTGTGCATTTCTTGGTGTAAATACCTAATACAAAATATGACAGTTAAATAATGTGTTCAGAAAAAGTACCCGATGATTTATTTAAAACTCGTTGCATTCTCTCAGTCTCTCATCATATCTATCAGTCAGCCAGGTGCGAAGATTCAGAGATTTTCTTTTTCAGATAAGTATATTAGTACATTGTTTAAATATAATATATTCATTAACCACTCGTTGTTAATTTAATATTATTTTAAGTTCATATTTCAAATTTTACATGTTTAATTTCGGCAATAAATCTATACTAAATATCACAAGCAAATTACAAGCAAATTAATTATCTCTTTACGAATATGCATATTAATTCGTAATGTAAAATCTTTGTACACTATTTTATGAAAATAAGGCGAACGGAGGAATACAAAATTTGGTACACTTAATTTTTTTATAGAGAAGAAATGCCGAGTGAAAAAATTAAAATGATTAATATCGATTTTCGATCACCAAGCAACCACTAGCAATTATCAGATAAAAGAAAGCAAAACTTCCCTACAAAAACACACTGCTTATTAATTTATTTATAACTTTATGCACAAATACGTTCATCGGTAGACTTAATTTACATACAGGAACAAATGAATCTTGAGATTGTAAAAATTAACAAAATAACATACTCGTACATGTAAGCAAGGTATTGAAGAAAATTTTATAAAATAAAGCGTACACATTATTTCTTTCCTCAGAGTTTTAGTACTTAGTAAGTCTCTGACCCCCTCACATGGAATCACAAATTAGCGAATAATTAAGTAATCGATTAAGTGATTTGCAACATTAACTACGTTGGAGAGGTAACTTTGAACACTTTCAATCAAAATCGGATATTCGCGTTTAAATAGAATCCAGGATCCGTAAAACCGGCGGTGCATTGTTGCTTTGTTTATATTATTCCAATCTGTACAGTCTTTTACAAAGCTTCAGCCGGTGAAGTCGGTTAAATAAAACAATACAATGTTCTGTGTACAAAGCTGATGAAATGTTTCTACGATACTTCGTAATTCATAATACACACAAAGCGCTATGAAATTGCAAACTTTGGTGAATTGTTCGAATGGAAATATTGAATTTCATAAACTAAATACAATGTACGTTGTTCAGTAAAGTTAATGCTGGTAATACTAACGTTTTTTTTCACTTACACTTTCTATTGTTTTGCAAAACTGAGCCCGATCGTCATCAACGATTGATCGGGCTCACGGGCTTATGCATGATACTAAATTGCCGTGTAAGTTTTCAACTTATATTTAGTCTATACATAACCATTATTCGATTAATGGCCAGGTATATCTACTTAACTGTCTCTATCTAAGACTTGTGAAATCGAAGTCATCTGGTAGGTAAGCTGGCTTTAGTCTATCACGAAATTTATCAGCAATTGTCGAAATTGGTATTAGGACAGGTTTAGTTTAAAATCTAATGTATAAAAATGTCGTGTCGCGCTGTTTGTTGCCAAATTCCTCCGAAACGGTTAGACCGATTATTATAAAAATTGTGTGCATAACGGGTAGGTCTGAGAATTGGCCAGCGTCTATTCAAACCCCTAAATGATTGTTTTTTATGGCAAAACCACATTTGTCGGGTCAGCTAGTAAATCATAAATATTCATTAAATTGTTTGTAGTATATTATTGTATTAATATATATTTAAAGTGGTAAAAATTTTACTGCTTAATACGATATCTTTCAAAAGAAATTGTCTTTACTAACTTTCACTAGGCAATTGCCTAATTAATTGATAGGTCTTTCAGCTGTCAAATAGTGCTATGCAGCAGAAAACTACTTAAAACTTTATGAGAAACTAGCAAAACTCGCCCTGATTATAAAAGAGATTATTTAAAAACAATTTATCTGTCGACTAATATAAAATTGCCTGTTTTTTATTTTGGAAACTGTCATTGTTACAACTACAAATTGATACATTTGTAAAAAATAAAACATGCTCTCTCAAGCAATTATATTCGGAACAATTAATGCTTATTATTCGATTATAGTAGAATAGGCTATTAACTGATGCATTAGCTTAATTCGGATGATTATTCATGGCAAGTCGAGTGTGAGAGGGGTGGATTCGAGGACATAATGTGTTCGCTCTATTTGTTAATTGGTTAGTGGAACAAGAGAATTATATTTAAAAGATATATGAAAAATAAGAAGAAATACAACCTTTAGTATGATTTTTAAATTAGATACCTCTTTTTTCTAATGGATTAAGAATTCATAAAAGGACCAAGGTCTTAAAAGAATTGCTGTCGTGTTAAGTCGTGCCTTTTCTTATAAACTTTTTACGTTTATTAATCTTGTTCAGGAAAACAAAAAAAACAAAACACTATAGAAATTGTAAGTTTGTTTATTATTAATTGTTAATTTTTAATTTTATGTATAATGAAGCATAACTCTTAAAAATATGAATGACTTCATAGTCACGATAGGCAAGCCATCATATATTTCTTCATGAATCAAGTGATCAGATGGGTGTAAATCGATCTTCCCCGGCTCTTGCACTATAACAAAGTCTGGATATGAGTTTTCTATTCATCTTTCTATTAGGACACAATCCATATGTTTTAATGTAATTTAATTCGAATAGTTGAAAGGATTTTCAATAATACATTTTAACAGAAAATCAAAATACAAGTCTCAACAAAGGAAATTCGTGGTGTCACTGTTTTGTTATACAACGCAGAAATTGGAACAGCCCGGAGCGTATAGCATATACATAATTCATTATTCCCGTACAGGTATAATACATTTGTGTATAATGCACATAATTAGCTTCTAATTATGTTAATTAGTCAAGTGATGAGGCTTTTGAGTCGAGATGTCATCGATTTTCAAGTAATCGCTTACAGTGATTGCTATTGAGTTATAATTATTTGAAGTAGACACTACATTGCATCTACTGTGCCTGGTGATAACTCTCTGGCCGAGAGAATACTGGTCCTCTCCCACTCCCTTCCTGTTTTTTTAACTGATCTCACTCTTTCACTAAGCACTCCACTGTGTGTGCAGTATCCTCACAACATCCTCCACAGAGGACCATATTTCGAAATCAAGTAACTATTTGTTTTTCTCTTATAAATGAGTTTCTCAAACTTTAACTGTGTCTTTGTGCTATTGTCAAATAAAGAGTTATCTATTTATCTGTTTAATTAAAGTCAACCTGATTCCTCATGCTTCCCGAATATACGGATGTTTAATTCTTTTTTGTTCTTTTCTAAGTAAAATAGATGTACATTTACAGGGTAGAGATTGAGTGATGTATTACTTTTAATCGTCTTCTTTAGGCCAGGTCAATTTCATTAATTCGTTGTATCTATAATCCCCATTCTCTAACCTTCATACCTTATGCGTATTTTATTGTTCAAATCCCAGATTCCATTTACCCGTCTCGTGCTTACAATTAAAGCCTATATAAAATTGATAGATTCAAATGCGTTGTTAGTATACATATTAGACGTGTACTTACAGACACAAGTTGAAAGGTTCGTCTAAAAGCTTAACTAAGCCTCGCAGCCTACTCAATGATTCAGAAGCGTTAATTGCTTCTTCCAAAACTCGGATCATCCTGAATAAACCTTTTGCTAAAGCTAATGGTCGCTATATTTTATACATACAACCTTGTTTTATGTGCGAATAAAAATATAAATAAAAAATTGGATGTGTTCCCGTCAATTTTGCTTATGCTTGTAAGGCTGTGTCGGTCCGATGTCGAGTTTGCGAATTTGGTGATATATGTCTATCCAACGATTTTATGAATAAATAAGAAAATAAAAGGTGCGTAAACCTTTTATTTCTAGAAAAAATATATTAGATGTTGAAGATGGCGACTAATACAGTGTTTGTATCCTATATTTATAAAAATAATAGCATACAAGGCAAAAATTTACTCGTGACTGGTTATACTTTTTCATGTACCTAATATCGAGTATCAAATACATTTACTTTTCTTAAAAACGGTTATTTAACTCGCACTCAACATGGGCTAAGATGTGGTACAGTTGAGCTTAAAGAATTCCGTGCTATTCACTCATATAGTTACTTTATGATACTATATTATACTAACCACTTGATAATTAAAGCTTTACAAATCCCTACTGATACATCATTAAGTTAAATAAGAAAACCACAAGCAGAAAGCAAAGCAAAACAAATCGTTAACTTCCAAACCACAAAAATAAAGTTAAAAAACCGCTTATCTTGGTAAAATAAATGCGAATAATACACCGCCTATAAAACCTAGGTGGCGACACGGGCGATAAAATACAACATAAACCATTTAGGCTGAGGCTTGGCCAACGCGTTTGAAATTTTGAACCTTCTCGTAAAATACGCAATTGGAATGTTTTAATATCGTACCGCGTAAAGCTGCGAACCACTTTGCGCTGTTGCTATTGGCTTTAATAACTAATAAAACTATAAAATGTTGTTGCTGACTTTATATTTCTTCACTTTTCCAGAGATTTATTTCCTATTATTTAATTCAAAAATCCAGTTGTGTCGATAGATGACAGTTTGGAATGACCCTGCATGCCGTTAATCAGATTCATTGGCTTGGCTGGAGAGAATAGTGCTTAAATATTGGGTTCTAACCCATTTCAGATAAGCTACCTATCGTAATGGAGTATCTGTATCACGTCGTCTCTATTTTCACGCGTTATTAATACTACCAACGCGTCGATTTTATGAAGTTCGTAGTATAATACCGTAGGAGAGCCACGCTTCGGTATGCATGGGCCAACTCGACCGGAGTGATACCACAGCCTCAGAGAAAACCGGTGTGAAACAGCGCTTGCCCTGTGTTTCAGCGAGTGAGTGAGTATACCGGAGGTCTATAATCCAAACCTTCCCTTCATCCCCTTCCCCATCCTTCAAGTCCGGCAACGCACTTGTGACGCCTCTGGTGTTAAGGGTGTCCACGGGCGGGTGTCCATCGCTTACCAGCAGTCGATATGTCTGCTCGTTTGCCCCCTATTCCATACAAAAAAATGGTTTCCTAAAATATATAAGATTGATTCGTAAACATTTAAAAAAATCTTTGCACTTATATTTTTTTAAAGAAACTCTCGTACTTGCATCTTATGTCACGAGGGACTTTACAAACAAAAAGCAGGATTCTTTCGTCATAAACGGGACAAAGAAAAAAAAGTATTACGACACATGACTCCTGACTACGAGTGACCAAAAAATGGTCCCTAACTATCCCTTATTCGTGAAAGAACTTGTGCCATTTCCTATTTGTAATGTAATCGTTGATTTTTTATTGTTTTATTGCCTGCCAACGTCATAGCACTACGGTTGACTAACTTCGCTTCGACAAAACCATTTCCGCGCGGGACATTACTATTTTAATTCAAAAAGCGGGACATCCCACCAAAGTCGGGACGTCTGGCAGCGCTGGTTTTAAGCCACAACACTCATCATAGTAGAAAGCAACGTGGCGACCGCTTAAAATTTTTGTTTTTTTTAATCTCTGGAAACCCCGACGGGACGTCACCCCACCGGGCGCCACTCTGCATCGGAGATGTGAGGTATCCGGATACCGCTGTTATTACGACATCCGCTTAAACTTTTTTTTTTACGTGGTTAAATGCGTTTAAGCACTTTGCTCCCCCCCTCCGCGGATAAAGGGGGTTGGCTTCGTGTGGGACGGCTGCGGCGCCCAAGCGGGGCACACCGCCATCGTGTGCTGGGCCGAGTCCTCACTGCAGTCGCAGTGGTGGCAGGCGGGACTCAATTCCCTCCGCGCGACAGAGTGCAGGTACTTCCCGAAGCAACCGTGCCCGGAAAGCACCTGCGTCAGTCGGAAGGAAAGGGTCCCGTGCTGCCGCCCTGCCCACTCGAGGATGACCGGCTGGAGGGCCTCCACGGTGGCGAAGCCAGCACGTGGAGCCTCCAGCCGCGAAGACCACCGAACCATAGTGACTCGACGGGCCGCTTCATACCACTCGCGAACCTCTTCGGGCGGAGGGTGAACGCCACTCTCCGTCCGGAATTCGGCCACCCGTCGATAAACTTCGGGGAGCACTTCCGCCTCCAAATCCCACGGGGGTGTACCGGCCAAGGCGCACGCCGCCTCGGTCGACACCGTGCGGTATCCGCGTATGGCTCTGACCGCCAATACCCCCTGAGGCCGCCAGAGGCGCGCCTTATTCTGGGCGGTCAGAACCGACATCCGCTTAAACTAGGCTAACCGTGCAGTTGAATGTTGTAAATAATTTTTAAGTCTTACAAATGACACTTTTGCAAAATAAATATGCTTTATGTATGTATGTATACATATATCAGTTGTGTAGTACCCACAATACAAGTTCTGCTTAGTTTGGGACTAGATGGCGTTGTGTGTAAAATATCCGACATATTAATCATTATTGTTTATAATGTGTTTTTTTACTACTTGTAAAAGATTTTAAGCTAGCGTTTGACTTAATATGTAAGTATTATATGGTATAAAGTGAAAAGTTGTGCTGTGATTTACGCGGCTGAAGTCCCTAAGATTTCTTTAAACAAAGAAACTGCGATGCACACCAGTTCATAATTACAATAAAGTGTGTAAAACCCTAAAAATTATAAGTGTACAATAAAAATAAGGCTTTTTAATCATAGTAGCATTAAATCTAATGTAAAAGAACACTAGCATTTAAAATTAATTAATAATTCTTAAAGTTGCCAAATCCTCTTGTTATTGAATTTGGCCAGTACCATTATCGGAACGGGTTTCGCCATTAGTCGTTATAAAATATGTAAAGACTATCACGGACTGGTTAATACGCTTTTTCATACATTACATATACAAATAGGAATATGTATTATGGAGGTAAAGAGGCTTAAGGTTTAAGGTCAGACCCGAGTTTTATCATGTCAAAAACGATAATATAATATTTTGCATTAGCCTTGCAAAACATTTTTTCTCCATCA
Source organism: Hyphantria cunea (assembly GCA_003709505.1). Lineage (NCBI taxonomy): Eukaryota > Metazoa > Arthropoda > Insecta > Lepidoptera > Erebidae > Hyphantria > Hyphantria cunea. The sequence continues at coordinate 95,829 of PKRV01000498.1, forward strand.
CATCTTATACAGTTTTCTGACTGAAGACACCATATTTCCTTTCCAGTCAGCTTTGATAAGTTCCGTGTATATGATTTTGTACAATAGTTTAACACATAAAACATACATAAGATTCTAACTGTTAGATTATCATATTCAGAATAAATAAATAAAAACAAAATACTGAAATTTGACAACCGTTTATTAGCTCACCTGCGATACAGAATTTCTACTTATACTTATAACACTTTTACGCGATTTCGATTATAGCCACTCGATATCCCTAGTGAAGAGCATAGTGGACCCGGAGTGGATTCTCAGCTTTTACTGATAGTCAACCGGCAGGCAAGATCCAGGTCCAGCAGCGCTGGACAGCAGTTTACTCGAAGAAGAATCAACTGAGCGAATTAAAAAAGTCTTGGCCATTTATAGCATTTTCCTGAGACATGTTTTACAGAACGCATAATCAACAATCAATTAGTTCGCTACTAGTAGGATCACTCCTTGTTAAACGTTCGGCAATATGGCTTGAGAGCGAAATGATCCACGAGTTATATTCTAGCGTACGTCACATAACTTTGTGGTTTGGTTATTGATAGGCATGGGGCTTTCTAGGCCATCAACCTTGACATAGCCAGACCCTTTGCTAGTGTCTAGCAATATTCGCTTCACTGCAAGCTTCCGGCAGTCAGCCTGCCTCCTAAACGCTGTAACTGGGTTGCCACCTTCCTGCTTCAGTACCACATTAGAGTCCTTGCGACGGCACGGGTGTATCGCCCACGCTGTTTCAGCATATTAATGACATGTTAGCCCTCGGCAACATAGGGAAATAGATAGAGGAAAAGTATCGAGTGATAATTCAATGCGTCTCTTTCTTTACATTGCTAAATAGTTTCAGGTTTTGCTTTATTGTCCAGCCACCTTTCTGACGATAACCGTTCCTGGAACTGTAATCTTTCTTCGGCTATTGTATATTCATAGTATTATCGAGCCAATCTGTTTCACAAAGCTGTTCTGCAGCGCACCTGTAGCAATCACATTAATATTGTATTAGAGCAAACATATTGAAGTCCGTGGGTACCCTCGTGTTCATTTTTTTATAACAAGAATTCATCATCGTTGAGTAACTATGATCTTACGTAGTGTCAAAGTAAGCGGACTTGGTTGAAAATCCCATAAAGTATTACAAGTTTACACAGAATACGCTTTTAACAAAAAACATCACAGACTTAAATTAATATAAGCCGTAACTTCTTGAAAGTATCAATAACGTTAAAAAATCACGAAGATAATATACATCTTGTGTTTAAAATAAAATAGAGAGACAATAAGATTTACGACATTGTAATTAACATTTGCTTGTTTTATATACAAGCAAATAGAGTTTATAGTAATTATATAAAAATAATAATAAAATATTGGTGATTGCTTTTTGCTAACTAAAGGTTTAGCATATAAAAATATTTAAAATCGTCTCACTCTCTTGATGAAAAACAATTCAATGAGGATTCTTCTTCCATTCTCCCAAGGAGTGCGTGAAAGAGGAATAGTATCGAGTGATAATTTCATTGTGCCTCTTTTTTTACATTGCGAAATATTATTACATACATATATATATTGTACACATTGGATGCGATTTATTTGCAGTATAACCACCTTAAGTCATTTTTTGTTGCCCTTTCTATCGAGTTCTTTGTGATTTAATTTTAAATAAGTAGTGATTGATTATGTATGTGTGTTCTTTATACATTAATTTGTAAATATTTTTTTCTCAGTAAGTGAATTGTATTTTTTATAAGGAAATAAAGATCTTAAACCACAAATAGTTTAGGCTTTTTTGTGGAATAAGGGACAAACGAGCAGACGTATAACCTGATGGTAAACTGTTATCGCCGCCCACGGACACCCGCAACACCAGAGGCGTCACAAGTGCGTTGCCGGCCTTTGTAGGATGGGGATGGGGATGGCCTCCCCGCATCTCCAACCCACAAAGGCCGGCATGATGGCGGTTTGGTTATGAGCCTCCGGTATTCTCACTTAATCGGTGAAACACAGCGATAGCGCTATTTCACTCCAGGCTTCTGTGAGGCCGTGGTATCGCTCCGGTCGAACCAGCTTATTCCTGCCAAAGCGTGGCTCTCTCACGGTAGCTTTTAATTTTTTGGTCAGCCACTACCACCTGAGTGTTATCTTTCATCGACGATAGTAGATAGATATATATATTAGTGAAAAGCGTTTGGAAATTCTAAACACTCAGGGTTATTCCTTTTATAGAACCAATAGCACTATTCTAGAATGCATCTGAAATCACAGTATCGCATTAAAGTAAAAATACTAAGTATGTGGGTATTTTCATGTATACCTTTACAAGCTTTTAATGTGTGCTTGTAATGTGTGGTGTCCATGGGTGGCGGTAATCGCTTACCACTAGGCGATGCGTGTGATTGTTTGCCACCTATATATCATAAAAAAAATGACGGCGTAATAAAATATTGTTTTTAAAAAGTACTTTTTAAATAAATCACTTATTATCTCTTATACGACTACATCAGCATTAATTAACATTAAGGTTTAACGTAAAATACTATACAATTAAACGGCAAACTATATTAACAAATAGTATCATCGACTAACTTTAACAAAAGCGATAACTTCAGAAAAGTATCAATAACGTTGCAAAAATCACAAAGCTTATTAAATTGTGTTTAAAATAAAATAGAGAGACAATTGAATAATGAACAAACTCAATTTATTGTCGACAAAGCGAGTAAGTTTCCTTGCGGTAAATAAATACCAAAATGTCTCCGCAAGCTTCTTATGTAGCGATTGAAAAGTTCCAGTGGGAAAACTATAGACCCCTATCAATTATTCTCGAACGAGACTGGTACTAGAAAGCACATTGCTTTTTTGCAACAATTTTACTAAAACGTGATAGAACGTTATCGTTTTTGTAATATGTTCTTCATTTTGATTGATGACACCACCATACATACTATTAGCTATATGCATTTTTATTCATAAAAGATGTCAATTTTTTTCCACATGAAATCTGCATTCAAAAATGGTCATTTGTGATGGAGCGGATTATATATGTGCATAATGGAGATTAATGTGTTGTGTGTGTGTGTGTGCAACATTAAGAAAATTTATTAAGTAAGAAAATTAATAAAAATATTTATTTCGACTTTTGTCCGTAGCAGTAGACGAAACTCATTGAATGTATGAATATGCACAATGTTAATAGGGTTCAATAAACTTCTTCTTTATTTTTTAATTAATAGCAACCCAAACAGTTACTCGTAATAGTGTCGAAACTTCCTGAAAATGGCAGATTAACAATTAATGAATTACTGAAAAAAACCCTACTGCGTATATTTTTTTTTGTTTTCTTTTGTGTACCCTGTGTCACTCACCACTAATACGAATTTATTGACACCAATCACTTAAAAATAAGCGTGCCAAAGAAATATACACACATACATACAGACACTCGAAAAACAAAACAAAACCCTCCTTCTTTCGCAGTCGGATAAAAGATTAAATGGAAGGTTTATTTCACCGCAATCACATACTTTATCAAGTGTCTTTGCTTGTCTACCGAAAAAGTTATAAATACTTTTTGCTGACATTATGTTTTCAATGTAAAAATATATTTAAAATCGTCGCAACCAAAGTACTGACAATTTTTTTTTAACTGCAAGAACAAATGGAGCCATTAGTAAAGCAGAAGGGTTTATAGGTTGGTAGGGGTAGTGTGGGGGAATGGTACGGTGGCTTCGTTGTAGGCAATTGAGTCAACCGTTTAGCGAGAAACCACGCCGGCCGAGGCGACACAAAAACGCTATTTGTAGCGAGTCGATTGCACTAACTTATTTCGATGTCGATCTAATTCGATGTACGTTTACTTATTTTATTACTTTATGCATTGCTATATGCATCGGCGGACTTAATACCAAAGGCATTCTCCTCCAGTGGACTGATTAGGTGCAGAGCTTATCTAACTTTTTAACGATGTAATGGGTTATAAATAGCCTGTGTGACTTGGCAACACAAATGCATCAGGATAAGAAAAGAGAACATTCGTATGAAAGACATCGTAAATATAATAAGGGGCATGAAGACTAATTTTGAAAAACTGTTTTATAATATGATGTTCGGAAGTATCTCCTTTTGTCAAATATTTCTGCAGAAAATAAAGTTTTAGTAGTAAAAAATTGCGATTTAAATTTTAAGTTTAAAATTCACGAGAAAACGCTCGGTGGTGTCATGGCGTCTGTCTGTGTAAGACGCGACGTCACCATTTTTCAATCAGTGTCAATTATAGCTCTTCAAAACAGTAAAGTGATCGTTTACTATATCCGAATAACGTTACCTTTATACATACGTAACATAACTCGCTCCGATTGGTGTTCAACTTATACATGGCGGATTGTTGTATTTTTAAGCTTTAGTTTTGTTAATTTACTTTTAATCTCGCACTAAATGTGAATCAATTGCTAACGATTTTTATACTCTGTGAACTCCATTTCATCAGATAAATACTAAATTTTAGTGGTTCTTGGTTACTGTCATGATGCCTTTTCAGTATATAGCGTATAGACGCATTGGAATTAAAGTAAAAATTGTGTACGTCGAAGATAAAAATTATCAGTATGAATGCATTACAGAGAAAACTATTTAACTATATGATTACATGTATAACATACAATTAAACGAATGAACAAAACGCAAGGAGTGTAGTAGCCGACAGCTAGATATTATTTTTTCGACGCCTTTAACGTTTTAATAGTCAATCTAGATTTGTAAATGAATTTACCAAAACGCTCAACTTCGTGTGCATCTATCCAAAGGAGTAACTGTTTTTATATTTTTTCCACGTTTTTTCACCATTAAAGCCTTTCCTTAACTTCCACATACATTTTAAGATCTAAATAAGCCAAATCGATAACATGTTATAGATGTATTAAGTAACTTTTACATTTACTGAACATTCGCGAATATAAATAATAATAATAAATATTTCGGACATCTAACACACAACGCCATCTAGTCCCAAACTAAGCAGAACTTGTATTATGGGTACTGGACAACTGATATGAATACATAAATACTTTTTTTTTGTAAATACATACATATTATACATAGAAAACACTCAAACTCCGAAACAAATATTTGCAGATCATACAAACATTTTGTCCGACCCAGGATTCGAGACCCCATGGACTGCAGTCGCGTACGCTACCACTGCGCCACCGAGGCCTAAGGGTCATTGGGAGGAAAAAAAGTCCTATGAAATAAGCATCTTACGCTGACAATAAGGAGCTACATACTAAAGTTTCCATACAATTTCAGATTATCTCGGACATAAAAGCGAACCAGTATTTTATTTTGCACATAGCAGAAAACTTTATTATTGTTTATTTTCACAATGGGCTTCTTTCTATTGTTTACACTAACTACATTGTTTGTTGTTCCAGGTAGTCTTAATATTTTACATTATATTTAGGACTATACATTATATGAAATTACCAGTTAAAAGTTGCAAACTATGATTCATTGCTATAATAGCAAACAGAAGTTAAAGAAGTCTACTACAAACATGGACCTCTCTCAATTTGCACCAAAAAAGACGTTTCTCCGTTCTGTACAAATCCAGACTGTATCAACCACCTTCTTTAAGTCGTCAATGCCTCCGGCTAGGGGCAACCTATCTAAATGTAGGCAAGAATGTCAAATTACATTTAAAAAATAATAATTGAAGGGTAAATCACGAATAATAAAGTAAGAACTTTATCCAATTTCTCTGCATTACACAGTATTTAATTTTTTTAAGTAAATATTATAACTTACTGTTAAATATATTATATTGTTTAATTTAACAAAAAATCCGCGAAGGTAAAAGCGTTTGCAGCATGTTTGGTACGAAAATGAGATCTTTCGGCAAGTTTCAAGTGGTATATTATTTATATCATACCAGAACTACATGATCATTACGGTTACACTTATACTTTGTAAGAAAACTGTATTATTATTAAATAAACTTTAGTTGATAGTCAATGATTCTCAATATAATTTTTTCTAATTATAATATCATACACCTTACGCTACCACAAATACTGAACTCCATTAAAACAACGTGTCTATTAATACTAGGTTTCTACCAGCTTCGCAATCTGTCAACGTCGACCACCTCATTGTTATCCTAAAGAAATAAAGTGCACACCGCACACCGGACTTGGGAAAACTTTTATAAAATATTAGCTACCCATTCAGGCTTTCGTTTTAAGTGGCTTATGCGACTGACCTCGACTTGCTAAGCGCCAAATCGATCTTTACAATTCTAGGGCGTATTTTTCGCAGCACTCGACGAAACTTTTAACTTGTTGAGATCTAGCCAAGAACATGGTTCCGCAATTTTTTAATCTTCTAGTTGGTAAGGTCTTTTTTCTGTTGAAGTTCAAGGGAATTGTTTTCAATAAGTTTGAGATGAACTGGCTTCCAGATGTCTTCATTCAAAGTGTAATTTTTTACATAAAAATGTTTGCGTTTAGTGCTACGGGCAATACTTTAGTTCTTTTTGGGTATCACTCATGGTTTGGACGATCTCTTTGTAAGCAACCAGTATTTGACCACGACCGCGCGGCTCTCTCCACATATGTGTTGGTTACGTTTGCTAGAAAATCACTTATAACGTAAACGCGTTAAGTACAAGTGAAGAGTGGTTCATACCCACGAGAATAACCAGGTTTTTATTTCGGGGGGATCAAGATATTAAAATGTCCCTTTATCGCATTATTATAATTTAAAGTCCCCAACCCGCACTTGGCCAGCGTGGGGACGTGTGGCCTTAACCCTTTCCTGAGAGGAGACCCGAGCCCATCAGTGGGACATTATGGGTTGTTGATTTGATTTGATTCCAATGTCATGAAATCATTGAATATTGTGAGTTTCACTGCGTGAATTTGTCAAACGTTTAATATGTATTTTGTCTCAGCATGATTGTTTGTATTAAACGAAAATTTCAGACAGCATAAATATCACAATATATTTAATAATGAATTTTGTTCACCATTTATTTACCTGATTTTCGGCACTAATTTGAAACGAAGTCTCACTGAAAAACTTGTTATGAACGCCATCTCTACGATTAACGTTAAACTAAAAGCATTTTAATGTACTTTTGGTTACCTCTTTCCTCGACACAAGATGACGCTACGTGTTCAAAACATACACTTGTCGTTTTTTTTCAAAATGTTCTTTATTCACTTACCTATACTACTTAATACCTAACTTAATATTTTTATACATATATAAATAAAAATGAATCACTGAAATAAATGTAAGCTCATAACTTCCGATTGACTGCACCTAATTGTATATTTTTTGTGGTGTATACAAACCTTGCCTTATCATCAGCCTATCGCAGTCCACTGCTGGACATAGGCCTCTCCAATGCCTCTCACAAACCTTGCCTAGACGAGAACAAAAATAAATTTAAAAAACGAAAGTGTCATATTATCGCTGCTGCTCTGAAGTTGAGCCGGGTATGAATGTTAAAACAAGTTATTCGAACATTTTTAATTTTGGAGGTGGGAAGTTCGCTGGGTCAGTTAGTATCTTCTTTTTGTTTCTAGCCTTTTCCCACTTTAGGAGAGGTCGACTCTCCTTGTTTCACGGCGCCAAGACATTATATTAAGGATTGTCGGGTCCTGTAAATTCTCCTTCTTCAGGAACTTAATCATACTGGTCCACCATGTCAACGTAGGTCGAAACCAATAATATTATTAATAATAGGTATTATTAAAGAATAAAAATTAAACCAAGTATCAATAAAAGAACTAAGCTAAACTAAATAGCTATTGGTTAAGAACTATAGAACGGTTCTATACCTTCAACGCCACAAAACAGTTAGATTTCTTTTCATTTTTGATTGTCCTCAAATAATTATTAATTGATTTGCAAATGGGCCATGTCGCCAATCCGTATCTTGTACTCTATTAATCATTGAAATTGACTTTTATAACAAGTAAGCAGAATTAATTTTATTAGAAAAAATTGTTATCCTAGTTTATCATATTACATTATTGCATTTTTGAACGTACCAATAAAACTAGAAAAAAATGTAATAAATCAAATAGCGTAAAATTTTATTCCTTTCCAAGGAATAGTACGTACTCTCATGCCATAGTTATGTGAAAAAACGGCAAAAAATGGATAAACGCGTTAAAGAAATATACGTGACTATGAGTTTTGCATTTACAAATTCACTCGCAATGTTTATGTTGCAGTCAAGCTGAAAAATTAATACAGAATAAAAAGGTAATTTAGAAAATTATTGACCATTATTTTCATGTGGTAAACATTGAATATTTTAGTTTGCGCGCCAATTTTGCCAGTTATCACAGCTTCATTTTCTTCATTCAACCTACACATGGCCATTATTGATAGACCGGAACCCATATTTTATAACTTTTATCATATTAAAAAATATTGTAATTCAAAAGATAATTTTGTTTACATACCTATTTGAAAGCACGATGACAGGTCTGATAAGTTTCGTTTACTGTCCGCATAGTGTCGCTTTTGTCAATTTAGTGCTGCCATCTATAGTATTAGAATATATAATATAGAAGAGGTGATTTTTCAATAACTTTTAATGTTACAAAAATTTATATTAGCCCAGTATGTCTGCTGACAGACAGAATTATACTTTTTCCGTTGTTTTAGTTATTCAGTATACTAATTCCCGATTCTTTTCGTATTATTTTTAAGTTTAATTTAATGTTAAAAAAATATCAGTAAAAATTGACGTCTGGCATTGGTCAATCAATGAACTCACATTAAATTCCCAAAGTGTATTGTTGTTTTAAACAGTGGAGATTGTATTTAACTAAACTACGTACACATATAAAACACACCTGATATTCCTCTAAAATTGCATATCCTCACACGATTACCTCGGAACAATTTTAAGCCTACCCCAACTTGGTGCGAGCTCGCTTCGCCTCACTCCTAGCTTCATTACCTATTCTTAGTCATATACAGAGAATTCCCTTGCCACTCAAATTTTCCATCTAAAAGCGAAGACAACTGTGAGTGAGGCACGAGGTGTCAAATGGAATATGTTACTATTGTAAATACGAGGTGTCTGTCAAGAGCGTGTTAGTTTTGAACGTGTTTCAAAGTGTTTCATTAATCAGGTAAATATGTTCACTAATGATTGATTAATAAATAATTGTATGTGATATATGTACATGTACATTTAGGAATAATGTTTCTAGGTACATTGCGTATTACTCATCTTTTAGTAAGTAAGTATGTTATAAATTTTAAATTAGCTGTTGGTCTTGTGCTAAAGCAAGGTGAAGCATTTTTTAAATTTTAAATTTAATTAATAACTAATAGTTTAAATTAAAAATGATTCGACAGACACTACTAGAGAGAGTTCTGCTTAAGTTTAAATTAGATTTTTAATTTATTTAGCGAGGTATTTCATGACAGTAAAACAGGATGCACTACTTATAAGTAAATTTGATTTCCTTTGTTATTTCATTGTTTGTAAAAAGAATACTCCCGCATCAAGAATGTTTAATTGTGTCGCAGAGATTTTTGTAAATACGTAAGACACATAAAAAACTTCAAGACTCAGAACAACAATTTGTGGATGATACAAAGTGTTGTCCGAGGTTTGAACCCTACGCGTAAAGCGGAGTGGTGACCGCTTAAACCACTAGGCCATTCGTATATTACATTATCCATGTTGAATTAAAAACCAAGGGTGTAAAAATGTAAATAATTAATAAATATAAACCGGAAAAGGCAATGTTTAAAGGCATAGGTAATAATACATCACATAATCATCACATTCTAATGGAAAACTTTTAATGAAAAACATAATTTAATCCTACAATAATTATTCAGATCCGCTGTTAACATTTTGGAGAGTATTTTATAAAATTGTGCTTTAAAACGCTTGACATATCATTAGCGAACAAAAAGCTTTATGGTTTTCTAAACTTCTTTAATTATCTTTCCTTTTTGTATGTCAACAAAATGTATGAATATTTTTTTTGAACTGAAACTTCTTTAGGCGCATGAGGGTAATTTTTTTACAAATGTATCGTCACGCAAGTATGCAACGGAAGTGTCGAAAAAGAGAGAGAGAGCGATCGAGACCGATTGAGAGAGAGTAAGACAGGGCGAACGTAGCATGAAGCAACTAGCGATGGAGTGAGAGTAGGGATGCTTTAGTCACAACAATACCTATAGAAACCGCGTCGAATAGTGTAAATATTGAAGAAATAAATTAAAAAAAACTAAATTTATAATGTATATTAATTTTCAACACTTTTAATATTTTAATGACAATTAAATTCCTAACATATCTTCCTTTTTCCCTTCCTTTAAGTCTCGGAAATCTAAAGTTTTAGATTTGTATAAATATAGACAAGACTGATAAATTAGTTCGCCAAAGAAGTTTCACTTGTGACATGTGTACTTTGTACGCATGCACTTTTTTTCATACAACTAAATACAAAGTCGGGTAATAAGATACCTAAGCGATCTATAACCAGAATAAACGAATGAAACCAAAAAATTCTGGTTGCAAATATAAACGAAAGAATGAATGGTGTAAATAGAGAAGTACGCTTTTAGAAATGAGTGACAGCATTATGAGAAGCAAGTAGTCGAATCAAAACGCCCACAATTCATGTTATCGCATTATGAGGAAGTGAGTTAGTAAAGACGGCAACTCGTTAGTAAACTCGACACGTATTATGCTGATGAAGTGTTTTGACAGCGTACAAATTTAATTAGTTTCTTTATCAAAGTGCTTTTAACGATGACATATTATTTACCAGCTTAGTTGAGTATGTTTGTATGTGGGTGTAAACCTTCACAGACAGGGTGTTATGCTGTATACGCTGTAGATAATGGTGGTACCTACTTGTAAAGGCACCTTAAAAAATATACTCATTTGCTGTGTATTACAGTTACAGGTTTGACACTTTCTTATTTCATTTTTTCGAAAAGGCCTACATTGGTGTAACGTCATGCAAAAGTCTTTGTCTTAAAGTCTATTAGATTCTAAACAACATCTTAAGATTTTCATTTTATTTCAATTTGTACAGTAATCAACATTGTAACCGGAATCAACTATTTATTTGAGAGAAATCTATGATTTATAATCTCTTATCAAAGAGGTTAATTTACTTTGTTGAAGGATATGTGTGTTAAAGAACTTCTGTGATATGTGTCTGATTTTTTTATGTTTTATAAAAAAAAGGGTTTTATGATAAATTTTTAAAGATTTTCAAATAATAAGTTAAAGTATTTTTACTTCTTAGACTTGCTGATATGATATTTAGCTGGTAGATACATCGGCTTAATTGCCGTGTCTGAAATGTATGAAACTGTTTTTAATATACACAACAATATATATAAAAGAAAGTCGTGTTAGTTACACTATACATAACTCTAGAGCGGCTTAACCGATTTGGCTGAAAATTGGTGTGGAGGTAGATTAGAATCAGGAGACAGACAAAGGATTTTTGGAATGGATTGGATTTTGTTTTTTGTTAACCGCGTTTGTTTATGTGCTGCGGGTAACGCCGCAGGTCTCAGCTAGTTTATTAAATATTCTATCAAAGCATTAATTCTTACATTTTCACTAAACTTTTCACAGTTTGTGTAATGTGTAAGGATTTAAAGATCAAAAACATACAAAGTTAAAAATCATTATGTAACAGAATACGTTGTTCCTTTACACTAATTAGAAATCAAAACATATTAAAATTTAATTTCAAGTGAAACCCTAAAATGTAATTAAACATTATACCTACTTTATCGAACTAAAAACTTGGTGGTAAAGAGCATCAATTTACAAAGAAGCACCTTTTTCCCTATAATTACATCAGTGGCTGAATTGTATAAGTTTAAAGCAAAAATCTCCCCCAAAATAATATTAAGAGGAATATTTTACGATGCTATTACCTCAGAAACAGGCTTGATATAACAATTACAGAGTTCTATTCAATTCTCGGTAACTTCATACCTATTAAAAGTTTTCTTTGATACTTTAACAACATTCCGTTGAACAATGAGTATTGTAACGGTAATGTAACTCAGATTATTGTAATTACTGCCAGATTTTGGATTAAATTGTTTCATTTCTTTTATATAATATTCATGGTACATTAAATCAATGTCCTTTGTTCGTTAGCACGCTTTAAAAATTTTATTTAATTCTTTCATTAGCGATTGCTGAACTGTGATTGATGATATCTGCTTTGGAATCTTACGTCCATAGAAATATATTTTTTAGGGTTCCCTACAACAGAAGGAAAAAACGGAAACCTTGTAGGATCACTTTGTTGTCCGTCTGTCTGTCTGTTAAGAGCCTTCTTCTCAGGAACGTGGAGGTATCAGGCTGAAATTCGTAAACACTCAGGTCTACGGTCCCTTGGAGCTGAGGAAATCGAACTTCTAAGCCACGCAATCAAAAGATACTGCAAGTTTTTGACACTCACAAGGGAATCAAAACCTACATTTGGCACAAAGCAACGCCTTATTGCACATATAAAGGAAAAATTACTAAAAGCATACATTTCTAGTTACATCACATAATACGCCGTTTATGCTGCTAATTACCGACACTCGCAAGGGAATCTTTTTTTATGGAATAGGGGGCAAACGATCAGACGTATCGCCTGATGGTAAGCAATTACCGCCGCCCATGGACACCCGTAACACCAGAGGCATCACAAGTGCGTTGCCGTCCTTGGGGGATGAGGAGGGGGATGAGGGGAAGGGTTGGATTATATGCCTCCGGTATCCTCACTCACTCGGTGAAACACGGCGCAGGCGCTATTTCACATCGGTTCTGTGAGGCCCATGCATGCCGAATCAAGAAAGGAATATCAATCTCAAAACAAATCAAACTCAGAAAATTTAAATTTGGTACGGAGCAACGTCTTAAGGCACAGACGAAGGAAAAATTCCGAAAAGCAAAAATGTTTGGTTATTATACATCACATAATATACATTCAGGTTTGAACGGAATCTTCGGTGCACGAGTCCGATTCGCACTTGGCCGGTTTTTTTAGTATGGTTAAACTTAGTTGGCAGTGAGAGAGCTCATTGCTCACAGAAATGACTATAAAATTCTAGAGCGGCGATCGCGTACCGGAAAACGCAGCTATGATACACCCCAAAGTTTTTTTATGTATGGTTTTCATATAGATTAGAGAAAAAATAGATTACTAATAATAAAAAACGATTTTTACTTACCTAATATAATAAAACCAGCTGACCCGGTAAATGTTCTTTGCCATGTATGAAAAAATTCAAAGTCAAAAATATAAATTGATAATACAAATGCAATATAATGCATATATATATAATACATATATATATATATAATTACAATAAATAACTAACCCATGCAACCTCGTCGTCTTATTCCCCACAGTGTGATGTTATAATAACATAATAAAATGGTTTAGCGTAAAAAAGTTTACCGTTTTCCAACCAAAGATAGACATATGCCATCACGATCTTCTTTTAGAACTTTTAAAGGGGAACAATTTATTCATACATTGTTATTTTGAAACTTTAACCGTTCACGCTGCGCCCGCAATGGAAGCTCTCAAAAGGAAAAATGTCCACATTTTTCAACATTTTCATTAAATATTTGACTGTACGGTTGGCCTAGCGGTTTGTTTAAGCGGTCGCCAATCCAACATATGGGACAACACTTAGTGGATCCACAAATTGTTGTTTTCAGTCTGAGTGTTCGATGACCCTTTCCTATATGATTGTATAGTCCCCTGCGACACAGGAAGGATAAACATAATGAAGGAGTGGACTCTTAAAAAATATATATCAATCGGACATCTTAATGTCTTTGATGATTGAAAAAACCCAAAAGCATATTGGTATTCAAACAGCTCTGGTAACGCCCTTGGTGTTGCGGGTGTCCATGGGCGCCGGTAATTGCTTACCATCAGGTGATATGCATGCTTGTCTACTCCTTATTTCATAAAAAAAATTAAACATTAAAGAATAAAATACGTGAACTCCTATTCTCCCAGTTAAGGAAAGTTCTTGACATTTCTAATATTTTTGCACAAGTTCGCGTTTAACTTTGACCGGTATCTTTTTATAAGACCAATATGGTATGATCGACCGACAGCCTGTCATTTGTCAGACGAGGAAGTATGACAGATTTCAATTACTCTTCCCCCAGCCAGTGGACGGATGTTCGGACCCCAATACAGAACGTCTCTGAATTACTTCGTAATTTGTACGGATAACACTCCGCTATGTTATTTTTTTATATGAATTTGAAAAGGTGTTTCGTATGTTTTCAGATTTTATAACATATTTACTTGTTATAAAATAAAAACGTGAAGGAAATATAATTTACTACGAGTTCTAAAAACTACTTTACAAATGTCACATATAAGGGTTTTCTTGAATTCTAGATCTTAGTAAACCAAAGGCTTTGTTTTATAACGTAGACATAATATCGCTTACCTTTTTAGTAAAAAGTTGAAATCTAACTTCGTAGGTTATGATTTAACATAAGTATAGGGTTTTTTACAATTCTTGAGTGGCATACACATACAAAAATTTCGATTACACAAAAAGTCATCGACAGCATTCATCGTTTAGCAACGGTCTTGAATGGAGGTTTTACAGCTGTAACATCATTATTTCATATACGTCTCAAATCCTTACCACCTTAGTTCACAAGATATTATATTAGATAGTCTCCTAAAAGTGTTTGTTTTGAATAGGCACATTATTAAATTGGCTCTTTTTGTCTTCACTAACAGCGTCATGAATTCAAGAGTTCTTCAGTTTCAACATTTAGACTTAACGTAGATCAATCAAAAATATTGAAGAGTGACAAAATTTAAATTGCCATTCAGAATAAGGTTTAATTCAAAAGTTCTGAACTTGTTGAGTTTGTAAAAGTTTTTAAAGGGAAATAGGATTCAAATCTTTTAAGCTTCAATTATGTATCAAAAAACATACTTTTGATCTTGTTTAGGTATATTTTATCACTCAAAGCAATAATGCTGTTGCCACCTTAATGAATTTCACTTCAATGAAATGAGATTCAGATGGCAACATCATAGATCGACACAAGCGGGGGGCAGATTTTGGACTTTTTACCTAATTTACCTTCACAAACCAGTACCTACCTACGTCGATCTATGATTTATAAATGTAGCTTCAATTTAAATAAATAAATATTTCGGACATCTAACACACAACGCCATCTAGTCCCAAACTAAGCGGAGCTTGTATTATGGGTACTAGACAACTGATATGAATACATATATACTTTTTTTTTTTAAATACATACATATTATACATATTCTGTCCGTGGGAGAGCCACGCTTCGGCATGAATGGGCCGGCTCGACCGGAGTGATATCAGGGCCTCACAGAAAACCGGTGTGAAACAGCGCTTACGCTGTGTTTCATCAAGTGAGTGAGGATACCGGAGGCTCATACCCCAATCCAACGCCCCCTATCCCCCTCACCATCCCCCTTCCCCCCAAGCCACCATAGTGTGGGTCACCATGCTGCATTGTTCNTGATATCAGGGCCTCACAGAAAACCGGTGTGAAACAGCGCTTACGCTGTGTTTCATCAAGTGAGTGAGGATACCGGAGGCTCATACCCCAATCCAACGCCCCCTATCCCCCTCACCATCCCCCTTCCCCCCAAGCCACCATAGTGTGGGTCACCATGCCGCATTGTTCTTTTTCGCATTGAGGATGGTGACCACCACTCTTGGATTCTGCTCATGCTTTCCATCAGACAGGGCAGAGTCATTTTGGCAGCTCAAATATAAAAACAAAAAAATAAAAACATAGAAAACATCCAAACTCCGAAACAAATATTTGCTGGTCTTACAAACACTTGGTCCGACCCAGGATTCGAACCCGAGACCTCATGGACAGCAGTCGCGTAAACTACCACTGCGCGACCGAGGCAGTTTTATGTACTATTATATATTTAATTTAATTTTCATGAATGTCACTTAGTGTCTTAATTGAATAAATTATTTTGAATTTGAATAGAGGCACAAAGAAACTTAATTGCGGGAACACTATTGAAGTTGCATCTAATCATCTTTAATAAAATATAACCTGTTTCCTACTTGTGAATGTCCACGAGTATTATCGGAAATCAATTTTGATTTAATTTTTTCAGTAGTTTTGCAGTTTTATTATTAAACCATATAATTTTCACGTCAGTATAGGTTATCAACATATTAGTAGTACATACAAAAGTACTTACTTTTTAAACTTGTAACATGAAACATCTTATACATATACGTTTTATTTCTGTTGTCTGTTATAAATAAAATTATAATAAAATTTATTATCTCGATAAACTAAATTCTAGAAAGTAGTGTTCGGAATCTTCTTCGAAGCAAATATTGGATGTAGTAAAAACTCCACTCCTACATTTTACATTGAAAATTTTACACCGTGGCTTTAAAATATAAAAACATGTGTTTAAAAAAAGATATACAAAATACTTGAACTTGGTTTTAATAGCGCCCTAATGTAATAAATAAATATTTAAAGCCTCTTTACACAGCTGGCCTTAAAGAGCTTGTGGTCATTACAAATAAGCTATTTAAAAAGTTAATTTACAATCGGAACTTGCGTCAATACTTCAATAGGATTCTATTTCCGTACAGAACTAGATAGGTACTTGAATAATGGTGCAGCTGAGTCCACATCAAACGTGTTTTACACAACAAATCGTAAAATGCTCATTAAAGTGGCCTAAATAACAACACCATTCTTATAAATTCACGTAGTATTTGTTAACAATTTTGTTTTTGTTGGAGCTTTTTCATTTAGATTGGCTTGTTATTATAGTCATAAAAAATTAACAAGATCCTATTTTCTTTAATACCGTCAGGGCCGCTACCATGACATAACTTTATACATTTTAACAAACAATAAAAGTTTTTGCAAGAGACAGACAGACTTGAGACAGACAGACATGAATTTAAGCAAAGCTAGACTTTCGGTAGGTCTTAAATTCTGCCTTTCCTAGAGGAACAACGGCAAAAGTACGTAGACCCGCAGTCTGGGTGGGTTGCGTATATCTTGACTATAAGAGAGACTTAGAATTTCTGATATATAAAACGTTGATTATACTATCAATTTATTACATTACATTAGGGAAGTTATATCAATTATTTCCGACTTACGTAGTAAAGCTTTAGCAATTGCCTTAATTAGAATAAACGGATTAAGACTACATAGATACACGAACACTGTAAACACTTTAAACGATGTTTATATTAAAAGGAGTTCTATTTACAGTTTTAACACATCGAAGATAATTTTAAATTGCAAATATTGGGTATCAGCGGCGAGGCATCGTAGCCTTGGTTTTTTTTACTTTTTCATGTTTCATGTTAGAAAGTCAGTTGAACCAAGGACCAATGAACAATGGCCTTTGACCTTTTAAGGATTTTTAAGTTCCTTTCCCTGAATATTTTTAATGCTTCATTAGAAACAACGTAAACAACACTGAGAGACACCAGATAATAATAGAGGCATCGTGATAGACAACTTTTCTGTTACAGAAGATGTCTTTTAATTACTTTTCAAACAAAAATGACACCGGCTTTGTACAACTTTGATAACTTTAAGTGAACGTTACATTTAAGACATCCGTTTTCGAATAAACAAATCCGTTTTCGGATTGTACAGACTTATTACTTGTTATTCTCAGCTACAAAATCCCGTGAATTATATCTCGTGTATGTCAGGACGTATGCTTTAATTCATATTCATGCCAACTCCGTGAAACAAAAGTAATGCCTATCAAGCAGATAATGTAATCTTAAAGATTTTTCACTTAAATACTGGCATTCATTCTTACATAATTAAAATGTAAACATGGTTGTTACTTTGTTATTCAAAATTACGTCAAGAAAAAAATCGTAAATGAGCCCCGCTGTACAAAAAAAACTGTTTAAGTTTTAAAGGGGTAAAGTTATAAAAACAAATCTAATATATGGTCTTAAAAATCAAGTCAAATATCGGAATAGAACTCATCCTACAGCATACCATGTAATCCACTACACTATTTGGAGTTTAAAGCGATGTAAACCTAAACAATTGGTTGCACGTGTAACAACAGAAAATTGATTTTGGAATCGAACCGATGCATTGTTTGCTTTAAGCCAGACGGCCTGTATTTCAGTTGTAATTCCATTGCAAATTTTGTATCGATGTAGTATAGATGATATTAGGTGAAAATGCTTTTGCCAACCTATGTTCTAAAAGAACATAGATATAAAGAAATAATAATAGTACACAACTGAGTACAACGGTCTCCTTGCTACAGCATGAACAGCATCCGGAGTTGTGACTCCTGGGTATTGGTTTCAGAATTGGTAGCTAACAAACAACTGGGTCCCGGGTGTATCTGAAACCAGAGCTTTCTCAGCTCTAATTTAATATTCATTACAAGCGAGATGTATTACTACCGTCAAAAGGAATACCTTCTTCCTTTTCTGTTGTATTTATTTCATTGAATAATTTAATAAGCGAGGAGAGACACGCGAGTGTGTATATGAGCGTGTATGAATGAGTGTTCATATGCTTGTGCGTGTGCGTGAGCTTGTGTGTTTTTGTATTTTTGTATGTGTTTTATAGTGACCGATCGAAGTTTAGGTTTCTGCCAGTTTCGGCCACAAAATTTTGTGTCGGTTTCGGTAAAAAAGGCGTGATCTTATCTTTCGCGCATCTTTCAGCAAGCTTCGCGGCTAACTCGTGATAGCTAAAAGTGTAAAAGGTGTTTTTTCGATGCAATGATGCAACTATGATATTTATAGTACAATTTATTTATATTTTTACATAAATGGTGAATAATATACCTGTGGAAAAATAAATAAAAATAACTATTCAGATTATAAATTAATAAATAATTTAAGATTGCTATGTTTACTGGCTATAATACTTAGATATTGCTCCAAATTTTCATTAAGGTAAAGTATATTACTTATCTCGTAATTATTTTATTTTAAAGTTTACCATACCTATACTACCAATCGTAGGTATTGATTCCTTTGCGAGAACCGAAAATTTGCAGCATAGACGTCTTATTTTATGGTGGAACTAAAAATTTATGTTGTTCGCAATTATTTCTCTATTTTTGCCAAGACGTTGCTTCGTACCAAGTTCGTTTCGACTTGAATTGCTGTTGCGTACCTACTTATATTATACGTTTACGTAACTATCCCGTCATATGCAAGAAAGAAGTTGACAAATGTTCGGAGCTTTCTTAGAAATTTCGCATGTATACAACAATATTATAGTAATGACTTTGTTTCAAACTGATTGTAGAGTTCATTTCACTTTAGGTGGTTTGTGTTAAATCACAACACATTTCAAACAACAACTTAACGTATGACTTAGATGTTCTCTTTGCGCGTTTTAGAACAAAGCATTTAAATTTCCTTGACATTTTCCCTCTGCCGCCGACTAAAGCCTTTTCTTTTAGCAATATAAAATAAGGAGTATTGAAATGTCATTTTGATATTATACTTACTTTCCTTTTAAAACACCTACATTTCACGGAATATAAATTCTAAATCATATACACTTTATATTCATTGTCAAAATATTTACTAAAATATAATGTAAAAAAGAGGTAGGGAAATATCACTTTATTATTTATGGAAATAATATAAAAAACCCATTAATAATAACTCACATGCTATCCAATTTTTCATTTGGGTTCATTTTTCTATTCTCGGTCAGTGTTACCCTATGCTCCAGTCACTCGGCACGTAACATACGAGGCTATGTTGCCAGCAATCTGTCGAGCTACCGAGGAAGGTGAGGATTAGCTACCAATTACACCTTTCAGCTAGCTTTGTGTGACATGTTACCCCTGTCCGCCTGACTTGTGCACTTAATACGTGTTGTGAATACCGGATTTTTGTGTACTACGGTTATCTGTGACGTGGTGACTTTTATGTATGTTCTAATTTTGAATAAAGAATAAATATGCAGTTATATTTATAAAGAATAAGTTATAGTATTGTGATTGAAGTAAAGATGTTTCTCGATACAAGATCGACACATTTTTTGATTGTATATCGT
Source organism: Hyphantria cunea (assembly GCA_003709505.1). Classification (NCBI taxonomy): domain Eukaryota; kingdom Metazoa; phylum Arthropoda; class Insecta; order Lepidoptera; family Erebidae; genus Hyphantria; species Hyphantria cunea. The sequence goes on from PKRV01000498.1 coordinate 115,969, forward strand.
TGGATGTTCGGTTATATTTTTTTAAGTCAATCGTGCCGTTAGACTAAATAGCTTGATTGATTTGGCTTTTAGAATTTTTTACAGTCGTCTTGATTGTAAAACTGACACTTATATATAAAATTTTAATAATTAAAACCTTCGATTTGTAAAGATTTAATATTCAAAACTACCTTAATAGGCCGCAGCTTCGCTCGCGTGTTTATTTCTTCGTTATTGTAACTTTAAAAGTGAGGAACTTCCATACTCATTCGGATTAATAAAATATATAGCCTTCGACACTCACAATTAATGTGGCGTGTGTAAAATAATTTACAAAATTAATTCAGTAAAGAAAGAAAGATTTCTTCATACAACCTCACAAACTTTACTTCTTTTGGTATATGGTAGGTACAAAATATACAGTCGGGTTTCTTGATTTTTTTATTAATTCCTTTCTTCTTAGTTTCAACAAAGCCGAGGGTAAAAAAATTACTCAAAGCCTGTCTTGCTTTTACCAACTAAACCAATTAACATTCACTAATAGACTTGATACATCGGAACACAATTAAACTAATCAATATCATATTAAGCCTTGATTGTAACATAACTAAGCTAATAATATTATTATTGGTTTGTTCTAAAGGTATGTAAACAAACCCTCCCGTTGTGGTGTGTAATGGGTGACCAACATTATCCCCACAGATGGACGGCCGCTACATGTAGTGGTCTGTTTTGTGATCTATACGATCCTACCACGAGTCTCTGTCACATTAGCTGCTATAGTAAACAAATACAAAGACTAATGTCTGTTGGTCGGTAAGTATAGCAATTGGGAAAGCTAACGTGAGTCATATCCCTGATCGAATTTTTGGCATTGTATTAAAACAATACAATGCCGAACATTTGATAATCCTAAAAAAACTAATGTTATGCAAATCCATGAGGCAATATTAAAACTTGGTAAAAATGTGGGTTTATTTAATAGTATGAAGAAGAATAAGCCACCTTTTATCTGTTATTACTATAATAAAGCACCCAGTGGTTATTAAGACAGGTTAAATATTAATATAGTTGAATATGATGGCGTCAGCCGTCGCATGATTACCATCATGCTTGAGGGTAGTCTTCCTGTGATTACTCACATTATTAACTTCTCTCTGGATTCCGATACCTTCCCCTCTTTGTGGCGTAAGACTTACATCATTCCTCTTCCAAATAAAATAACAGCCCTTCACTTCCTGAACATCATCATCAGCCTATCGCAGTCCACTGCTGGACATAGGCCCCTCCAATTTCACGCCACTTAGTTCGATCTATGGCTTCTCGCATCCAGCTCCTGCCAGCCGTCTTGCGCAAATCATCGCTCCACTTTCGGCCTATTTCTATTCTTCCCTTCCTCTCAAAAGTACTCGAGGCCTGTGTATATAAACAACTCTCACAGTTTGTAAACAGAAACAAACTTTTAAGCCCTCTACAATCAGGCTTCAGGCCTGGTGTCAGTACAGTTACTGCTCTCCTTAAAGTGACTGGGGATATTAGGAAAGGCATGGAAAATACCAAGGTAATTGTTTTAGTATTAGTCGACTTTTCTAACGCCTTTAATACCGTCAGTCACGAAATCCTGTTATCTATCCTCTCATATCTTATGGTTTCTTCTGAGACGCTGGAATGGTGCTCGACTTACCTTCGGAGGCGACTGCAATGTCTTCGTGTTGATCACTTGTCATCAAGTTGGAGCGAGCTCATCGCCGGCGTCCCACAAGGCGGAATTTTATCTCCTCTCTTATTTTCTATATTTATCAACCTCTTAACTCAACATCTTCAACGTGCGTATCACTTGTATGCTGATGATCTGCAGCTATATTTACAGGCAGGAGTGGAGGATGTAACGCGGGCTATCGACGAGGTCAACAGGGAACTTGAGTTCATAAAATCCTGGTCATAGAGATTTGGACTATTTGTTAATCCGACTAAATGCCAGGCAATCATAGTAGGCAGCAAACATTTAATGAGCAGATTAGATACCGCCTTCATCCCACCAATTGTTTTCAATGGATTAGTCATACTATATAGTCCGGCAGTAAAAGATCTTGGATTACTTATCGACTCAACTCTCGATTGGCGAGCTCAAGTTACTCGTGTTAGCCAGAAAATAATTGGAAACCTGCAAATATTGTATCGTCTCAAGAACTTCCTGCCTCCTAAACCTAAAATCATACTCATGTAGCCCTTAATCATACTTTTTACTTCGACCTGAATGCAGATCTCCTTAATAAACTTGACCGTCTTCTCAATAACTGCATTCGATACATTTTCAATCTTCGTAAGTATGATCATGTATCTGCTTTGCGTGCCCAGTTAAGGTGATTACTTATGCGCCTACGTCGCAATCAACGAGCACTTACTTTCCTATTTTCATTTCTTAACTCATCATCTTTACCTGCCTACCTTGCTCCGCATTTCCGATACCTGTGCTCTAATCACGACAGAAATCTTCGTTCAGTTAATAATCTGCTTCTCTCATGTCCCTCTCATAATTCCGATTTCGTGAACATTTCGTTCTTAGTTCAAGCAGTGCTACTCTGGAATGCGCTCCCGCTTGAAGGCAGGATGTCCACCAACCGATTTACGTTCAAAAAGAAGGTACACGAGCTTCTTCTAACTGAACTGGCACAATCTAATCCATAACATTCCCCACGTTACAGGGTGTCATAATATATAAACAAATATAGTATTTATGTATGTGCTAATCTATTATATATATATATGTTATATTTAAGTCTATGTGTGTATGTATACGTTTAAATATATTGTGAACTGTATATGTCTTATAAGTATGTAACCTCTGTGCACCTACCTTACAAAATATCTACAGCCCGAAGGTTGACGGGAAGAGAATGCCTTGGGCATTAAGTCCGCCGATGTACAATTGTAGTGCATAAAGTTTTTAATTAAATAAATAAATATTTATATCTAAATTTCTTTAAACTATTCTTTGAAAAGATTTAACCCCCAGTTGCCTCTCATTCACGGAGTAACGTCTAAAATAATATGCTATTATTTGCTTGGAATAATAGTACATTACAATTCAATGGACCGAATGAAAGTGTCCGGGAGCGTGTCCGGTAGACAGCAATGGGTTGGCCTCTTATCAAGATGGACCAAAAATATTAAGTTACATTTGGGTGTATGGCATTTCTGTTACACCCCGGAGGATATAGCAGGGGGCCTTGCACAATAAAATATGTTTGTAAATGTAAATGTAGGAGTTTTGATGTGATTTTATTCAATTAATCAATTTAATATAGTACAAGGTGACTTGGTACTTAGTTTAGTGGAATCAATATAGAAAATTGATAAAAACGACGGTGTAGCATGTGTTTTACGCATAATTTGAGATTAATTACAAAATGTGTTTTCTGTTCTTTTTCATTTAAAAGATTACGATCCATCATCATATATCATTGCGATATATACAGAGTACTGCGTAAATTAATTAAATATTAATTCAAGACGTTTTTAGATACATATGTTTACATGTTACATAGCTCATTTGTTGCATAACTATCACATATCGAGGTGACTTATAGTCACGCGTCGTCATGTCAACAGCCGGTCTGACCGTCAGCTTCAGGTGTTTCATATTAACTAGTAAAATAACAAATGAATACAAGGTAGTAGAGCCGCAGAGATTTCAGCACCAACGGGTCAGTTCGATCGCGACGGTCTAAATCTCTCACAGAAGAACAACGTAAAATGACATCACTCGTCGTGTTACGTTGGTGAGTCCTAGACCAGAGGCCTAATAATGCAGGAGATCTTAGTATGATAGTAGCATGAGTCACATGCTGCATTGTCTGCATTCGCAATAAGTATAGTGACCTCTACTCTTGGATTCTGCTCATGCTTGCCATCGGATATAGTAGAGTTACTTTATAATAACATTCACATTTATATCCTGAAAAAAAACGTGACCAAATGCGAGTCGGAGTCACTCACCCAGGGTTCCGTAGAAACCAGTAGGTACTCGTATATTATATGATGGAACTAAAAATTTATGCTTTTTGCAATTTATCTGTGCTATAAGACGTTTCTTCGTACCAAATTTTAAGATTCTGAGTTCACGGGAAGTATTCTGTAGGCTTTGATTGCCTTGCGAGATTCGAAAATTTGCAGCATAAATGGCTGTACCTTCTCATTGCGTTGGCTTGGAAGTTTGATTTGTTCACAGCTCCAAGGGACAGTAGACTTGAGTATTTGATACGAATTTTAGCTTGATACCTCCACGCGTTTCTGAGAAAAAGGGTCTTGACAGACACAGACGAACAACAAAGTGATCCTATAAGGGTTCCGCTTTTTCCTTTTGTGGTACATCAACATCATCATCAACAACCCATAACGTCCCACTGCTGGGCTCGGGTCTCCTCTCCTCTCCGTTAATACGGAACCCTAAAAATAGGAGCTTTTAATTTCTTTTGTCTTCTAAACTACATAGTAAGAGAGTGCACTTTACTATCCTGTAGTAGGCTCTCTGAATTAGGTGACCGTTTCGTGCAAGCCCCTACTAAATATTTATACTAATCAGCCACAACCACATACTGTGCCTATTTATTACGGTCCGGAGAGGGATTTGTATTTTATTATCTACTTGCATGTTGTTGGGTATTGTTGAGCCTTTTGTGTTGTTTTATGAGTATGAAGATTTGATGAGGGCGCAGATGAATTAATTACTTATTTACATTTAATTTTTCAAACCCTGTCCAACCGTTACGACGCTGGGTCTTATCGACCCAGGGGTCACAACAAGTTGTGAGTTTTCTAGTATATATAATACTCGGGTCACGTTGTTGCTCACGATAAATACTGAAACTCTCTAACCGATTTTATTTTATTTATTTATTTATTTATATTTCCTGCATTATGTTTGCATAAGGCGGACTTAATGCCAAATGGCATTTTCTACGAGTCAACCTTTGGATTTTTTTTTATATATTTAAGCTGCCAGAATGACTCTGCCCTGCCTGATGGAAAGCATGAGCAGAATCCAAGAGTGGTGGTCACCATCCTCCATGCGAAAAAGAACAATGCAGCATGGTGACCCACACTATGGCGGCTTGGGGGAAGGGGGATGGTGAGGGGGATAGGGGGCGTTGGATTGGGGTATGGGCTTCCGGTATCCTCACTCACTCGATGACACACAGCGTAAGCGCTGTTTCACACCGGTTTTCTGTGAGGCCGTGATATCACTCCGGTCGAGCCGGCCCATTCATGCCGAAGCGTGGCTCTCCCACGGTATTTTTTAGTAGAGGACGTGGCAGGTGCCCTTTTCTTATAAAGGGAAGTTATCAACAGTAAATATAAGACAACAATTAACCTTAAAAATACATAGATAAATATATAAATAAATATTTATATTATATACATACTGAATAAAATATATAAATTTATAATTGAGGTAATGAGATTATGAAGATATTTCTACTAGTTGTTTCTTGTAAATTTCTCTAGCTTTGGCATTCAACGTATCACGGTTAGTTAATTTCCTGATTTCAACTGGGAGCGCATTCCAGAATAGAATAGAGTGTATAGATAGCAAAAAAAGAATGGACAAGAGACGAAGCGTGTGTTGGACATAAGAGTAAAAAATTATTAGTGAATCGATTTTCATATTTTTTTTAACGTATGTTTTTCTGGCGTGCCTAATGATAATGAATGACAGGACGGTGAGAACAATAGGAGTCAAGCATAATTGCTAAGAGACGCAGACGAAGTTGAGTGGGTCACCTAATTGTGTGTATTACAAAATAACACAAAAATTTTAATAAAAAAACCAACCTTAAGAAATGGACTAAATTGAAATGGGACCACACGCGCAATAACCAGCTGTCAAATGAAAAGAGAATTATCAAATCAGTTCATCCAGTCTAAAGTTCTGAGATAATAAACATAAAAAATTTGAATTTAGAACCTCGTCCTTTTTTGAAGTCAGTTAAAAATTGGTTGGCTTTCTGAATTCACTCAGAGAAATGCATTGATATCTGTCTAAACCTATATATAGATATACTTGTGCTTTAATGTATTTTGTATTCATGTACACATTTCGAAATCTAGGACATATCCATATTACAACGTAGTATTGTAGAAGTCTGTGGTAAACGGAATGAAATAATGATAGGAAGTTAGTAGTAGAAAAGTTGTGCCCATGTTCTTTCTATGTTAATGATGGTAAATAACTACAGCAAAAATAATTGTTACTGGGCTCCTTTAGACCCATTCAATGGGCTGTAGAGTAAATTCTTGACTTAGTTTCGAAACAAAAATAAGAAAAGAAAAAAAATAACCGAAAATAACAATAAATATACACCATTAACATCAATAAGCTTACCGTCTGAATTATATAGAATAAATTAACCTAAATATTATTTTCATAGAATAAATTTAAGCTTGTGATGTGATAAGTCCGGAACACCGGCCTCAACGGCTAAACGTCAAAGGATTAACTAACTAGTTAAAAACATTCTGTGGCCATGCCGTTATCTCGAGCTTCATAAACGGATCAAATCCAAAGTAAATATGGAATAATTAACCGTCGAAGTAATTCAGAAAGGGATGGCATTATCAAGGGGTAGTCACGCGCAGATCGATACAGCCAGTTATTATAGTGAAAAAATAGCTTTGCATAATTAAAAAAAATTAAACAGAATCTACAGCATCTGTGGAGGCTAACAAACTCTGTGTACGATCACTTGCTACTTATTTGTATCAAACCACATCTAACGGGGGTAATTACATATCCATTACATGGGTTTGTATACCAGATTTGTTATAAGCACGATTTGTAATTGCAAGCTAAGAGTTAATCCGAGCTCAGCAGGATGCTGCGCCGCCGCGTCGACCAAGGCTCTGTAAACAAGGCTTTGTGTACTTAGTTACAGCTATGTTTATTTATATGTATGTTTGAAAGAGCGGTATTTTATTAGCAATATTTATATGTTTGTTACGAATGTGTTTGATAAACTTTAAAAGTATAAGGGTCAGTTTTACAACTGGCTGATAAGTTCCCCGATAGACTAAAGTCAACTTATCTAACAAATAACTAAAGATCTTAGTTTCGCAAATCTTGGATGGAGACGTTCCTATGTGTCACATTTTATCTGTTAAACAGACCTTACTCAAGCTATTGTAAAATTTATCCGAATAAGCAATATTAGTTTCCTATGGTTTTCTCCTCTTCTTAGCTGCCTTTTAGTATAATAGGGTATATTGGAAATTGGAAAATTGAGGCTTTATTAAAATATACCTCCTATTTCCTCAATATATAATAATAATTATATTTATTCACATAAGAGTTTTTACATAGTTGTGTATCTATGTTAGCCGTTCTAAGCTTAGCATGTATCGCAGCCAGCTATTTTATACGTTTTACAATCGGACTTTAGGTATAGGGAATAATACTAATAGATTTTCATATGGGAGTAAAAATTATATAGGAGATAACATTCTAAAATTTTATAAGGGACTGGTGAAACTGACCCTCATAATTTAAAGCATCACCAGCTTCAGTATGCCTTTTATTTCAATATTGTCAATCTTTATAATTCCGGGGTAAAATCATATATTTACTACTTTGACCTAATCAGATTCCACTTTGATGTTCTTCATGACACCCTATTCTTCGAAAATTTAATCATGTCTGACGTGATCTATGTGAAAATCCCGTTTTGCTCAAACACATACTAAAAGAAAGACAAAACTTTATTTTTTTAGACTAAATCCGTTCTTAGCTGACCAAATTTTACATTAATTGATCAATTACTTTCTCAGCTTTCATTTCTTATCCGCAGGAGAGTAAGTAGAACCCTCTCGCTTTGATATTTACAGATATGTCACGAAGTACCGTCCAAGGAAATTTGTGACGTCTTCCAGTCATGCTAATTTCGTATTAGAATAGTCAAAGTAATCGACCACCAGGAGCCACGTATTTCGGTGTTATTGCAAACTGAATACTAGAACTGTCTAGTTATTCAAGACTACACCAAACATCTTCGTTGGCTTTAATCCAGGGTACTAAGATGCGGAACTAAAGTATATACTTGAACGGCCAAAGATGAATATTATTAAAAATATATAATTATTATTTAAAAGTTGCAGATCAAAGACCTAGCCTAACTATTGTAGATGTAAAGATTGTGTCTCTATAAGAGAGAGGTTAAAACCTGCCAATTCTGAAGTTTCTACTTCTAGCTAGTCGCATTTAATTCTGAAAACTGGGAACATTGTGCCCGTAGAAAAATGAATGAATGAAGGAATGCGTATTTATGTAGGTATGTAGGTTTGAACCACTCTGTTATAGAGAGTTATTATGTAAATCAAAACTGTTAAATTTATTTAACTACTTCAACCTGGATTGGTGTAATGTGACCTTGACCTCTCCAATGTATTATGAAATATTTTCGAATATTCAATATCACTTTCCCACGATTCCCTTATCACATTCGGTTCCCTTCTCTTCTTAAAAATGGGGTATATTGGAAAATGGGTGCTGTATTAATACCTCCAATTTCTCATTTAATTTTTATGTCATTGTTTGTTTTTTACTCCAACGTTCAGTTCAGGTGGATGCAACACGAAAAAATTTAAAAAACTGTTATCCAACTACTTAAAAACTTTTGATGAAATTATTATAGCTTTTGTCACCTAGGCCATTATTAAAAATCTATTGTCACCTCATTCATTAAAATCGATTCGATGTTTACATGCTACGAACATACAAACATGTACAGATTGACTAGACTTCTTTTATGTAAATTAATCTAAACGAAATCAGTTATTATCTTTATTTATTTTTATTTTCTCACCTAAACTACCATTTATCTGAATTCATCTTTCTACAGTCAATTTGTCCATCCATAGGTTGTCTGTAAGAAATTGTTTTTTAGCGATAAAACCCCCATTTCATATATGTTCAGTAAATTAATACTCTCCCAAAAGTAAATTTTATTAATTGGTGTACAATAAAGTTTATTTTATTCTTGACTTCCAAAAAAAATACCATTCTTTTTGGTTTCGCCGTAGTCAGCTAAAAAGACAAGCCAATCTTTGTAATCTATATACCAAACTGCCTCGGCGGCGCAGTGGTAGCGTACGTGACTGCTGTCTAAGAGGTGTCGGGTTCGAATCCTGGGTCGGACCAAAGGTTTGTATGATCTGTGAATGTTTGTCTCGGAGTTTGAATGTTTTCTGTGTATAATATGTATCTATTTACAAAAAACTATTTATGTATTCATATCAATTGTATCTATTTATGTATTCTAATAATCGTAGTACAAACTCTGCTTAAGTTTGGACTAGGATGGTGTTGTGTGTTAGGCGTCCGGAATATTTATTATTATTATTAAATAAATAGTATTTTAAAAATAAAAAATATTATTACATGTTTGTATAGGCATGTTAATATTTTTTTAATGTCATTAAACATGTTATTAAATTTTATTTTCATTGCCTGGAGCTCTTCCGTTTTATCTACATCGGTGTTGTATGGCTCTCTTGCAATTAGTTTCTGCTCAAAGCACGTCTGCCGCAGACCGAAGTCTATGATCCAAGCTAAACCAACGGAAAACAGATTTTCAGTATAAGTAAATCGCCGACAAAGTAAACGAATGATTCATAAGTACATTGAGATATACATTCAGAGCGAATTTTAAGTTTACTATTATTTATATTTTTATTATTATTTACGAGAAGAGAAACTCTGTTTTCGTTTTAGATGCGCTGCTGCTTAAATTAAGCGAAGATATCTAAAAATGAATCCTTACCGGTAGACCAATTGCGCTCATTCTTATAGTATTGAATAGTGCATTTATCGGGTAAGATTATACACTCACATCACGCCAAGACTTATAGGAGCTGATCATCACTGAAAAATGTTGCGAAACCGTTTTCTTTTTTTACTTTTAAGAGCTGCAGGTCAAGTTTCACGGGTTAACTAGTTTCTTAAAAAGAATGTTTTAAATAAACGTTTTGCACTGATATTTTTAAATGGCCTTTTACTTATCGCCCGCTCTATAGCCACGACAGTATTAGATACATTATAATCGCAAAGTCATATTACTATCATTTAAAATTTTATTATTATCAAGGATTATAACAATGACACTAGACTATTACTGTATCAATTAATAATGCAAGACCATATCATATCTATAAATACATCCATTTCATATTTCATTTATGAAATTTCATTTAAATTTTAAAATAAATTGTATCATTTAATTAAATGTTACGCAAGGTTTAATGTTGATTGTAAATGAACATCAAAAACGTATTCTTGACTAAATGAACTCCGCGTGAATAGAGGCTTCACTCTTGTGTCGAGATAAACGCATTTCGCTTCATTAATGTAATGAAATTTCGTGAATTTGGTATAAAATTAACTGTCTGATAAAGGCTTCCTTTAATACGTGAGGTTTGTAAAGAAATAGGAGTACTTCAGGTCAAAGTAGATCATTATTGTGGAATAGGGTCTTATTATTTACAGTTTTGATAATAATATCTACACAAATAAATCGAAATTGGAATGTCTGTTTGTAATTAGAAATAAAGAGCTTTCATTAAATACGTACATATGAAAATATATACGAAACTTACTACTTACCTCAAAAAATATTATTCTATGAATTTTTGTCTCTGTTGGTTCCGGCTAATCTGTGGAAGGACCATACTGATTTTGACGGCACTTTTGCTAGCAGATAGCTGAGTTTGTAAGGAGCAACTTCGGTTACTTTTCTTTTAGAAAAATAAAAATTTCGACGTATTTATTTAGAACTCCAAAAATGTGTTTCTATGATTATGTCTTATCAAAAGATTTTCTATTATTTGTATATACTCAATATTATTGGCAATTACAGGAATCTTATACTTTCATAGCAGCTATTTCCCCTTTGAGTACTGCAAATGCAAAAGTGGGATACATGGTCTCTTTTATTCGAATACAAACACCGCATGGGGAGTTTTTATTAAGGTCAGCTGCAATGTATATTTGTTTTGTATATGTAGAGTGGAAATAAGGTACATGCTTGAATCTCTCATAGCATGCATAGCAACACAAACTTCAGAAATTTTGGCACAGAATAGAACCAAGAAACCCTCACATAGAAATCTTCCTTTTGCTCAAAACTTTAATATTAAAATTATTTTATTTGAAAATTATTCTTGAGACTTTACAGGTAAATTTATTGATAAAATTGAATGAATTAGTGAATGAATTTTATCATCAATGGAGATTACCTTAAGCAATTACAGATGTTTTAAACAATACTAAACAACAATACATTTGCAAAGTTAGAACAATTACTAAATTCAAAATTATTATCTTTTGCCCACGGCTGCTTACTGCTTAGAAATCGGTTTTCGCTGTCATTGGTAACTATATCCTTCCACAAGAATCAAAACTATTCCATTGTAAATATCATCAAAATCGATTTAGTGGTTTAGCCCCATCTGGTCCTTAACTGAGCAGAGCTTGTGTTATGGTTACTAGACAACTGATATAAATAAATATATACTTTCTTTGTAAATACATATATATTATAAATAGAAAACGCGCAAATTCCGAAACAAATATTCGTCCTAATAAACATTTGGTCCTACACGGGAATCGAACCCGAGACCTCAAGCACAGCAGTCGCATACACTTATCACTACACCACCGGGGCTGTTACATATACAGACTGACAGACTGAGTTATTTACGAATTTGCAATATTAATAATATCAAAGTATGTGAGTTTAATTGTTAACAAAGAAAATAATACAAATCAAATAAAGCAAGTCGGTCTCCACACTGCTCAACTATACATTGGCCTAGAGACCTCCATTCACTACACAGATCTCCTGAGAAATCACGAGGAGGTTATTCTGCTCCCCTGCTCGCTACCTGAATACATAGGCCTATTGTAAGCCACATTACAAATGGAGAACACGCTATATACACGAATTTTCTAAGTACTGTACAGGGAGTTTGAAATATATTTTGAATGTAAGCATTTTTTTTTTATTTAGATAATAACTAAAAAAACGTTATGTGTATTTTTGTTATTATGTGTATTTTTTATTTTTAGTGGTTTAAATTATACACTTTATAACTAGGTAACTGTTTTTTTCACTGTGGACAAGGGGTAGCTACGAAAAGTAGAACAATATTTTCTGATTTCTGATATATAACGCCATCTAGCTTCAAACTAAGCAGAACATGTACTATGACAACTAGACTGACCTTTTATTGTGTTGTGTATATTATATATCGAAACTCCGAATCCGAAACACACACTTGTAGATCATGCAAACATTTAGATCGAGCTTTTTGAAGCATTTTATGTATAAACTTTTAACTTAATCGATACAGAACTTTTTAAAATTTTTGAAGATATATGAACAAGAATATGCGTTGATGTATCTAAATATTACTTACAACTGTCTGAGATTTCTATAAAATTGCATTTAATTAAAAAAACTACACTTCCACACCACAAACCTGTTCTATTATTAAACATATCAGGATACCTAAAAGCTTGAAAGTATGTTTCTAAAAGTCTGGATGGTAAAATTTCTTTCGCATTAGATAGCGTGTTTATTAAACGAAGCATAAAACAGCCTACAGAACGTGACAGTGAATAGCTACTAAATCACAGTAGACATTAACTATCCTTTCGCCTACATAAATTGTCGACTTTTACAGAACTTTCGATGTTTACACGGATCTTGTTAGTCGAATGTATTGAAACGTTAATAAAATTATAATATGAGAAGAAAGTTATTAAAAACATTAAGCCATAAGCCACGTTAAGTTTGAATGATCTTCCCATAAGTGTTTTTGATAAAATATCATACTAATTTTATAAATTCCAAAGGAAATCTGCCTGGTTATATGTTACGCTTTCACGGCTAAACCACTGCACCGATATCAATGAAATTTCGGATGGAGATACTTTGATTTCGAGCAAGGATATAGGCTACTCTTTACCGCGGTTTAAAGCTTAACAATAATAAATTAAACTGTAATTAATTTAAATACAGAGTATAAAAATAGATAATTATCAATAGATTAATAACGATTGTCGATATGTGGAATTTGTATTCAGTGATCATTGTTCCGATAATCATATCTGCTCTCGTATTGATAGCCAAGAGCCTCGACCAACACCTGGGGCTCAAGTTAAAGAGCTGGACAAGGTTCTAATGCACCTTAATGAAGGCAGTCCTCCTTGACACGACTCGTATTGTGAGGAAGTTCCTGTCTCTGGAGTCCTATTTTCTTTTTTTTATATTTTAAAAAATACAATAAATTATTTCAACGTAATACAGAGAATAATAAGAGAAATAATTTACTTATTTGTCAGTTATAATAATTTATTTACGGTAAAAAGAGCGGATGATGAAAAATCCATTTATATTTACCATTGTGAAGACGTATTCATAATTTATCTGTTGAATAAATATCAATTTATTGTAGTGTAGTGTAATTTTAAATTTATTTCAATTCATAGGTTAGACAAAGTCGAGAAAATGTTCCCAAAGTCTGCTGAAGTACATCAACAGGCTGGAAGGGAATTCAGTACTATATCTAGATATTATTTTATGAAACATAGACTGGATAGTCATTAGCGAGATGGTCGAGAATATACACTCTGAATTTCTAATAACTTGTTTATAACAGCGACAGTTGCCGTTAGGCCCTTGTTAAACGAAAATAAATCCATACTTCCTTACTACTTACACTCTAATGTTATAAATTCGAAAATAACTCTGTTTGTTTGTATGTTACGCTTTCATGGTTACACCGCTACACTATTAGATGAAATTTACAATAAAGAGATCTTCTGATTTTTAAGGGAGGACATAGATAACTATTATAGGATATAGACAAAAACGCAGGGGGAGCCGCGGGCAAAAGCTGTTTAAACCATAAAACCTACTTCTCGACACTAATGAGACATTATAGAACTAACAAAATAAACATACAATAAGCTAATATTTTAGCTTTTACCAAAAAAACTTTTGTATACTAATAAAGACTTGAAAAAAGTTGAATCGACTTTAATGAGCCCTAGCAAAGGGCACTGTGAAAATGATTGATTACTAGCTTAATTGAAGGGACGTGTATTGTGGACATGTGACGCGTTTAGTCTAACAGGCAATGTTATAATATCAACACTTAGGTTCTGGGCGATTTGAAATCAATACCAAAATTTATTATGTGTGTTATTTTACCTGTGCCTTAAATCTACACTTACTAAAATTATAAAACTGAAGATATTGTTCAGTTAATTTCGGGTTTCAAAACAGAATCTTATAATCAAAATCTGATAGTTTTTGTTAGCATCGAAGTCTTTATCTCGTATCTTATGTTGTATCGTAGAAAGATATAGGCTATACAACACGCTACGACTCATGGGAGTGGAGCATTAATGAAAATGCGATGAAGAAGAAATTTTTTTTAAAGTTCGTCAACTCCTCGTCAAATATTTTTATCTAATAACAATATATAAAATAACGCCTAATCTAGGTATATGTTGAAAAGCCATTGTGACAAAAACACAAGCAGGTAAACAGACGGACACAGAATTAATGGTTTTGGTTCATTCTAATATTGTTAATTCGAAAGTGCTCTACGCACTTTGGAAACTGGAAGTTATAGATCGACACAAACGGGCAGTAGACTTTGGTGTTTTCACCTAATTTACCTTGACAATCCAGTACACGCTGTGGCGTTTGTTTGTGTTTCTATGATTTTTAACTTTACCTTCAGTTTAACTTTCAAAAATTTCACTTAGTGTCTTTAGTCTTTAGTGTCTTAATTTACCGTTGACTACACGGTTGGCCTAGTGGTTTCAGTGGTGGGTGCGGATGGCGTAAGAAAGCGGTTCCTGGATCCCTCCCTTCTCAGGCGCAGAGTGGCACACCGTGGTGGTTTAGTGGGTAGTCTGGCTGTTGTCAGCCAGGAGTCCCACACGAAGCGAACCCCCTGTACCCGCAGGCGGGGAGCGAAGTGCGTAAATAGATTCCACCACGTCAAAAAAAAAANCCGCTTCCTACTGCGCCAAGTGTTGTGGGTTCAAATCCTACATGGGACAATACTTTGTGTGATCCATAAATTGTTGTTCTAAGTCTGGATGTACTTTGTGTCCGTTTCATGTATGTTTGTAAAGATCCCCGTGACACAGACACACACACACTAATGCGGGAGTTGTCTTTTTAAAAGAAAAAAAAAATGAATAAATGATTTTGAACTTGAATTTGAGTAATTCTAGCTGTATCTTACCCTTTCGTAGCTAAACCTGTATGCATCGATTGCATGCGATTGCCAAACTTTATTGAAATCGGTGCAGTGGTGTAGTCGTAATAAAATAAGAAGATACTTTGATTCAAGAAGAGAGACAATAATTACTCACGATAACCGAAGTATACGCGGGCGCAGCCAAGCACAAAAGCTAATGATCAAAACTAGTTCACTTAAAATCTACTACTTGTAAAATACTACGCGATGAATAAATAACATTGAAAACAACATTATATAACTTGCTCAGGTTCAGAGCCGTTGCTTACATTACGCCACTCGAGTATGCAAATACGCTTCACTGAGAATGGCATAAGAATAGGTACCAGTAAATCTTGAACAAAGACTACTTTCTTAGTAAATGCAAGTCGGTGGAAAGCACCTGAGCCTAAGACTTTATTAGTGTACAAGATTTACTACATTTTTGAAGGTATGTAATCTCGGGATGATGGTAAAGCAGTGAAAGAAATTGCACTATTGGTCATACTAAACAGACGTACAAATTATAGATAATAGTGCTCAGTAGTGTTCAGCTATTTGGCAATTCTCTAATCGAGTTTTGTCTTTTTAAAGGAACGCCTTAATTGATAAGGATCGACTAAACCTAAGACTAAGAAAAGTCAAATCACAATCATAAGGTCAGAAAAGAAACCCTTATCGAAACCCATACCTCAGAGAAAAACGAGTCCCGTGTTCCTCCACTACAAAGGGAGGATTCTCCGACTAGGCTAGGTGATCATGCCTGGCGGGCCACTGCCCAACGGTTGCTATTGTTAAGTTATATATGCGATTCCGTGCGAGAAATCGTACTGTGCGATTCAAGAATGGTAGTTTCTTCGTGTGTAGTACATTAATCCATACTTGAATGTATCTGCGGTAGATGGCGCGGTCATATATTTTCATTGCCGCTGTATGTGGAAGTCGTCAAACATCCATTTCAAAGAAGCATTGAGGAAAAAACTTTTCTAAAATAAAAGATAAATAAATAAAGCAATAAATAACAATTACGTACCATCATTTACATAGAAAATGTAAGTATATTATATTATAATTATATTATAAGATAAGTATCCTTCATCACTTTTGAAGATAAAATTCTAATTCAATATAACTCTATTAGAATAGTACGTACTTTCTCTAAAATATTATTTCGCTATCGATAAACTTAGAGTATCGGACTACCTCAAAATACACGTCGAAGCAATTCCGCGTTGCTTGACTTGATTCACGCATGAGTTATCAAAACTGAATGAAATATCTCGCAGTACACAGGAGTTCAAAGAAAGAAAGGATTGGTACAACGTCAAATAAGATAACTCTCAGCTACATTCTTTTGCATGCAATCAATAGTAAGTGAAGCATAAATGAATGTTTATTCTACCTCTATTAATAAACCGAAAAACTGTTGGAATATAGAAAAACTTTTGCATTAAAGCAAGTGTTACAACCTTTGTTAACTTTTAAAATGAAAACATTCACTAGGCCTCCAATATTAAGTTGTTTTTCTGTGTAACTTTAGGATTTTAATTTTAATAGCCACCGGAACAGGTATCGAACTGCAAAAGCTTTCAAATATAATAAGTACTCGTATATTATGTTTTACTGGCTGCCGACTAGCCCATTGGTCTCATGATGATCTTGACTGCATAGCCGGTGATCCTTGTTTAAAACATAATTAATATTATTTATACTCCGATTAAAAAATATGAGTTACATTTCGTGTTTACTTTACTTTATAAATAATTAATTAGTTTTTGGTTCCAAGATCAAATTATCGTAAAAAATATATATCTCAAAATTGGCCTGATCGTTATAGTTGAGTATAATTTATAGGATACAGATTAAAAATTAAAAATCTTATAATAAAACTTTCCCAAAATAAGGATACCACGTTAATATATCAACAACCCATAATGTTACACAGCCGGGCTCGGGTCTCCTCTCAGGAGAGGCTTAAGGCATACGTCCCCATGCAGGCCATGTGCGGGTTGGGGACTGGCAAGACTACTTTTTTTTATTTATTTTTTTCATTTTTTTTATTTACAGCAACTTACCTCCAACATAATCGGAGGTAACCCATCCATGTACTGACCGCGCCGTCGTTGCTTACCCTCGAGTGCAACTAAGCTAAGAGCGCCTCTCTACCACGTTAATAAAAAACGGAAAGTAAAAAAGTGTTTGTTTACACTCTATGCTACTTTAACAGGATTTAATTAGCATTACCTGTATGGTTGTTTTGTTTAATAAGTCTGATGTAAACCAATAAAGAAAGCGATATTTTTCAATACAACTATGGTCTCATTAAGCTGAATAAATAAAGGGTGATTGAATAATTTTCGTATCGTATTACCCGACGAAGTAGCAAAACATTTTCATTGCCATAGTTTCCAGCAGATATATAGTTCAACTTGTTAGCCGATACTTAATCGTTTCTGTTAAGCGTAATTGTACTTAAAAGGAATTCGATACTTTGAGAAGGAAAGGGAAACTGTTAACAATTAGCTCAAGTTTACACGAGTTAAAGCAAAATAACGTTGTCAATTTGATGACTTGTTCGCAAAATATTGTTACTTTAAGAATATAGTGTATACTTTCTTAGCAAACGAGTAATTTAAGCTTAAAATATTAATGGTGAATTCTTAAAACTCAAGTTTGTATTCCAGCTGTCTGGTTACCATATTTCTGCGTGTGGAAACCTCCTTTTGGGTCCTTTCCTCGCCGAGGTTTGCGCGATTTATCAGCATTCTAGATTAGTTATTAGTTAGCACAGGCTTACAGGTTTGGGGTTCGACGGTCATCAATTATCAACAAACAATAATGTCCCACTATTGGGCTCAGGTCTTATCTTAGGATAGCGGTAAGGCCATACATCCCCATGCAGCCCTAGTGCGGGTTAGGGACTGGCAAAAAAATTGTGGCTACGCAATCTTGACGTTGGATGTTTATAAGCCGCCGTAAATCCTGCAACCAAGCTTCACGACTGTGATCCTAACATAACAACCGGGACCAACTGTTTGACGTGGCCTCGAATCGCGCAGACGGTTATGGTATCATGCCACCAGCGGTCACCCATCCAGGTAATAAATGTGCCGTCGTTGCTTACTCTCGGTGATTGTTTCTAATCACCGAGTGCAACTGCACTATGAGCGCCATGACGCTAGCTATGACGCGAGCGCTAAGCGGTCATGTGTTGATTAATACTATTAATTAAAATCAATCAAAAAGTACGTATAGTTCTAGTGATAAACGACGTATGTTGACGATTACACACATACGTTGTTCATGTTGTTAAGAGTACAGAAAAGAAAATACAAGGTAGTAAAGAAAAATATGCTCTGAAGAGTCAAAGAGACAGCAAAATAAGTTGTAGGTACACAAACACATCTATCCACCTGAATATTTACTACCACCTTTGGAACCGCAAATAGTAAATCTTGAGATAGTGATAAGCGCTATTAATTTTGTAGTGTGGAAGATATATGTTCTATGATAGTTCAATGAACTTAACTTATTTGACAGCCTCTGTGGCGTAGTAGTAGCGAATGCGACTGCTGTGCTAGAGGTCTCGGGTTCGATTCCTAAAATGTTTGTATGATTTGCAAATATTTGTTTCGGAGTTTGGGTGTTTTCTATGTATAATATGTATGTATTTACAAAAAAAAGTATATAAGTATTAATATCAGTTGTCTAGTACCCATACTACAAGCTCTGCTTGGTTTGGGACTAGATGGCGCTGCGTGTTAAAATGTCGGAACATATTTATTTATTTATTTTATTTATATTTATTGTATTTAATGTATAGAAATTTATTTTGAATTTATTTTTATATTTGACTCACTAATAAAAGGTGTAACGAGTAAAATCATAGTGTGAAATAATCATCATCATCATCATCCATATATCAGCCTATTGCATTCCACTGCTGGAATTAGGCCTCTCTTATTTACACGGGACTTTGCTTCTCGCATCCAGTTCATCTCGCGCAAGGTGTCACTCCAGCTGGCCTATATGCTCCTACATTGCGTTTGACGAGACACATTCTCCATTCTAGAACTTTTTTACCCCAAGGTTGTCAGTTGTGCGGATAATATAAACGTAATTTACAAAAAAAGTTAAAGAATTAACAGTGCATAATTCGGGCCAAAGTATGCAAGGAAATTAACCGTTCCTTCAAATTTGTGTTTTGAAGTCTTAAAAATAAATATAAATATGGAATGTTTAAAAATAATAAACCTTTAATTTTACATTAAGGTTTGACTTACAAATTCATGTAACCGTGCACGATAAATTAGCATGACCCCATGAATTGTTCATAGCTGACCCGACTTCAATAATAAATGAAGTCGAAACAACAGTTAAGGTTTAAATATTAATACTGATCTGAGTTGATTGTGATTTTGTTATACATGATTTTTTGTTTTGTTTATTTTTAATAGGCACTGTTATACAACTGGAAATTAGTCGCTTTGTCAGAAAACAAATTTTATTTTATGCCCATGTTGACTATAAGAGCGAAATTTATTTGACTATGACTGTTCAAAATCATTACACACATCAATAGGCTGACATAATGTGGGTCACATTGCTGCATTATCTGTATTCACAGTGAGCATTACTCTTGGATTCCACTTAAGCTCTTTCCACCAGGAAGAGTAGAATCACTTGAACAGGCTCATGTGTATATAAAAGAAAGCTCAGTTTTTTTAGTGGTCTACGTTGTATTTGTGATTATAAGTGACTTTAAAAATTGGGAAATGTAAATCATATTGTAAACATAACAATTTTGAATTGAATTTTGTGTATTCCTCAACTTCTGATACTACAAGAACTATTGACGCAAACCTTAGCACCTAAGTAGTTTACCGAAGTATGGATCAAATATAATTCTATCTGGTGAAAATGAAACTCATTGGTACTAACTCGTTGTTGTCAAGTGTGTGAAAAATCTACACTAAAATTCTATCATTTGTCATAAAACTATTTCCGAAATGCTAATCTTCTATGTATTACATATTGAAATAACGTCTATTGTAGTATGGCTTTTTCAATTTTAGTCGATCTCCAGTAATTGGAAAGCCGTTTGACATGGCAATTTTTATTTTTAGTGATTTTTAGTTTAATTTGGAGAGTATTCAAACAACAGAATTAGCACCACTATAATAATTTTTAATAACCAAAAATTAAGTCTAAAAGGAAGAGAAGGTTGAATAAGGTGAATAATTTTCAATTCTTACACTTACGTTCTTAAGATGTAATTGATAAATTAGAATAAGAAAAGTATAAAAAGTACTACCCGATTACGTGAAAAGTGTTGATAAAATTTATCCTGCCTTTGTCACCCAGGCCATTATTACGAATCTTTTGACACCTCGTTCACTATAGTCGATGCAGAAGTTTAGGCACCACGAAGGACTTTGTAGTCCATATGTTCCTATAATCTCTAGAACAGCTTAATCATTTGACTGCAATTTCACTTGCAGATAGCTGATGGTATAGGAATTAATTAGGCTAATTTATGTCGACGAATTTTGCCCGCATTATTCGCAATCATTTTTGTAAAGTCGCAACAACAACCGCGGGATTTACCTAGAATTAAATAAGAATTAAAGGCCACGCTTTCTAGGAAACGCCTATTCTTCAATTCCTGATAAATAAGATTAATAGAACGAATGTCTCCATTCGGATTTAATTCTGCGATAAACCGCTTAGTTTTGTAATAAATATTGTTTGTGTCTGAGCCTATTTTCTATTATGTTTCGTTCTACAATAGTTTTTGGAACAGGCATTGAGGAGGAGGGTCTCTTGAACGCACCTGAACTGTTATTCAAGTATATTGATCGTGAAATTGGTATCACAAATATGCCTGATGTCATTTCATTTCAGACTACAAATAGGGGTATGTACGACACTTTGCGATCAATCATCTGGAACACGGGTACATTATCGAAGTTTCGCGAAGAATAGAGAACGTATCACCTTAAATTGGTTTATGGTGTAAACGGAAATTCGTAATGTTTACCAAGTTGTGTGACATTTTTGGTTGAGTGTTTGTGAGTATGGCACACGTTTATTTTAAACATATGAACTTGTCATTGTAATTGGTTTATTTTTTAATTGTGTTGATTAGCCTACTTAAACGACTCTACTTTGTTTGATATAATCCAAAAGTGCTGGTCACGTGTCACAGGATTTAATTGGCGCAGAAAGGATGAGCCGAAGTGTTATGTTCAAGATCGTAAATTTAGTATCAAGAAAGTACTTTATGGTATCAAAAAAGCAAGAGAAATTACTTCTCAACTCATGGTATTAACTCACAACCTTCCTGATACTAAAATTTCAAATGTGAGTCTGCGCGTTTTACGTTTGTCACTCAACAGATGCAAGAAAAGATGATTCTTTTAGATAATCATAGTTTGATTACTTTGATAAACGCAGGTATGATTCATTCTGAATGAACATTAAATTATGTTTCAAAAAATGTTTTTGATTGCATTCGTATTGCAAATTTTATTATCTCTAAAAAGCTTGTTCTTTACTCATATTATAATTTAAAAATAAATACATAACGAGTCTACACATAGGTATAGACTTTAAAAAATATATCAATAAATTTGAAAAAAATTTTTTTATTACTTTACACTAAATACAATAAAATATAAAAAAACCAGCACAATAAATGCGAATAAAACATTACTGTTTTACAACTTTGAAACGTAACTATGTTCCGTTTCGAAATATAACTAAATATATACGTATATAAATAAGAAATGTGTTTCTTATTCCACAATAAGATAGACATTTCAATTAAAGATACATTTCAAAGTTGTTATGAGGCTGCACGCTAAACAAAATAAAGTCTTAAGCCAGCTTATTCCAGTTAGCTTCACTGAGTCAAATATTGCGTTTTAAAACTCAGCCTTGCCAAGAAAAAAAATTATAAATAATGATAATAATTAATATTTTGGGCATCTAACACACTATCTATCTGGTCCCAAGCTAAGCAGAGCTTGCTTCATGGGTACTAGCCAACTGATATAAATACATACATATATTTTTTTTTTGTAAATACAAACATATCATGCATAGAAAACTCATATCCAAACTCCGAAACAAATATTCGCAGATCATACAAACATTTGGTCCGACCCGGGAATCTAACCGGAGACCTCATGCACAGTAGTCACATACGCTACCACTGTACCACCGAGACGTTAAAATTTTCACATTTCATATTACAATACAATTGATTGAACCTTAAACTTATGTTTCATATCATTCACAAGCAAGACATTTAAATAGAGTAATCATTCAAACCGCCACAAAATTATCCTCATCTTATTTCTAAATGCCTAACAACATAAAATAATAATGCTAAAAACATGCAACGCCATCTATTCGTTACAAGCTGAACTAGGGACTGTAAGATAAAGTCAAATATCTTCACATAAAAAGTCACAAAGTTAATTATATAAAGTATCCGATAGATCGTAAGAAGTACTTATTGAAAGAACAGTAATCTTAATGTATAGTAAAATCGTTTTGTTTGTAAACACCCATATTTCTATCCAATATTAAAGAAACCCAGATTAAATTTAATTCACACAAGTCACCCACAATAATGAAATTGTAATGCACTATTTCGCTGAAACATTAGCCGCTCGACAAAGCCGGAACATGTAGTAATCCTAATGGACATTTCATTTTCCACGGCCATTAGGCAAAGAATATCACTACTAATGGATAAAAAAAATATAATTCAGAAATGTTTAGGAATCGAATGCGAACTGGCTACATAAGAACTCAACTAGTCAGTAATGGCTTCCCAAAATACTACTGTATGTGTGTATTTAGGTAGCGAATTATGGACAAATTCGTTAAATATATTACGTAACGTTTATTATGCCCATTCCAGAATTTTCACTCTACACAAAGGTAACTGTAAGAGAAAGTTCTGAGTATAAAGACCGGCGATGAACAACTGTAAAAAAGTTTTATTAAATAAATAAAAGCGATTATTTTTACTTTATTAACTCCTAGTAGTATTTATGTCTGCTGTAATGATTGGCCAATCTTTATCAGTTGAATACTGAGAGGTGTTATAAAAAATTATGTTGTGTCGTATCCGTCCAATGAGTTTTAATTATTGTTATCAATAGACTGACATAGATAACACTAATTTATGTATCTATGTTTGACGTTGACTGCCACAATTTTTCCGATGAGTAGAGTGCTGTTTCTGTCCTATTTCATGTCATCCACATTTTTTATATTTCTTTTATCATTAATTCCATCACGACGAAGGCTTGAAGACTCGAAGACTTAGAATTTAAGACTCGATATACTTGACATGAATAGCTGGTCCGGCTGATTGCCATATCATCAAAAGAAGAAGAAGAAGAGTGCTGTTTCTAAGAGGGAGACATTTAAATTTTAGATATTTTAAAGTAGCAGTTAGTGGAATGGGTCTATGATATTTACATGAGCATTTTCAAAGCTTTTGTCAAACGCAATAACTGTACATACATACAAATCAATGAATACGGGCAAATTTTAATCAGTTCCAGCAGTTTAATTTTATTTGTACCCATGGTAAGGACCTGTTATAGACAGGTTTCGAATACCTAACAGATGGCTTAATACAATTTATATGGCAGATACGTCCATTTATCTGTTAGATTAGCTATCCAAAAGTTATCAGTAACCAGTGAAACATGGTATAAAAGTTACAGATTGGCGCAAGCATAATCTACTTGTAATGTGTTGTCATATACTTTTTACGCTTTTGCCGACTCAAATCAAGCCATTGAAATAAAGTTTATTAGCACGCAGTTTCGCTCGCAGATATAGATAGTTTCATCCCCTATTTTACCCCCTTAGCCCGCATTTCCAAAATTCCTTTCTTAGTGCTCATTTATGTTATATAAAGAACATTACATGCGAAATTTCAAGATTGTTGGTTCAGCGGTTGAGGCTGTGCGTTGATCTCTGGAGGCTGTGCGTTGATCTCTGGAGGCAGTCACCTTTCTCTTTTATAATACATATATATAGACTTGCTATGGTCACTTACGTATGCATCAGAAGAAGGCGATGACTCATGTCAGTTTACCTATTGCATTCTATTGTTTGTTGTATTTCAAATCCTAACCTAAACATCCATAGCGAGATAAACACCATTCTGTATTTCCTTCCAACGAGTAGAATTATATTTAAATAACGAAGATGATGGATTATTCATAGACCTGTGACAGCAGGAAACTGAACACCTTCGAGAAGTTTCTACGTTGAATAATAGATCCGATCAATTAGCCGACGAGAATTGCTAGTAAGTTCGGCCGTTGGAAACTTTGTGTAATTGCAATACCTTTCGGAGTTCTACTATCGGTACTCATTGTGTATTCACCTTAACAACCATCTTGGTCGAGCTTCTATCAACATGGTTGCTACCTGCGAGTTTTCCAGCGCTAAAAGCGTTTTGGATTTTGGATTTGGAATGACTTATATTGTTTTATGTTTCATTAATTAACCTCCCATCCAACACGTTCTGAGCATAAATTGAAGACAAATATTTTTGGGCTCCTTGCTTATAAGCACACATATGAGAAGGTATCAAAGAAAGGGGTTTAAAAACTGCCTAGTTTGAGTTTGTATCTATACAGATGTTTACGTGTTATCCAACTTCCTAACTGAACACTATTTCAATTGATTAAAAACAGAAAATTTTTTTAACTAGGATTTACAATTTATAATCACAAGTTTTAACAAAAAATAAACCGCTTTCAGAACTGGACTAAATTAAAATGGAAGCAAACAGGAAGTATTAGCTTTCAAATAAAAAAATAATCATCAAAATTGGTTCACCCAGTCGAAAGTTATGAGGTACCAAACATAAAAACAGTCAAATTGATAAACCTTCTCCTTTTTTTGAAGTAAGTTAAAAATACAGTACACCGAATTAAATATTTATAAAACATATCAAATCGTTATCAATCAAAATACTGCTATTTCCCGCTATCTCTACCGCTTACAATCTGACCACTAACAGCTATTCATTTGTTGTAAGTGCATTGCGGGAGCGCGACTTTATTATTACTGTACTTGTATACCCGGTCCAGCCTACTACTACCTAGAGACGATGTGACTGTACCTACCTTCTAAGGCTATCATTGTTATAAATAGCTAATTTCTGCAGAGAAAACCACCAATTTTATTATTTTTCCTCCATTAAAGACAATTAATAAAAGATAAAAATAAAACAATCAAATTTCGACTGATATTTATTTTTAAGTAACGATCGCATTACCCTGCATATTAATGCTTTAGCTAAATAACATATTATGAATAATTTTCGTGTTGCTCAAGATGAATTCCAAAATATCTAACCGGTATTCCCACGTTTTTTTGTTTTGCTGACGTCCCTTTGACAGGATAGTTAACATCACGCTTAGACCAATAAGAGCAAAGCATGATTAAAAGAGATGCAGACGAAGTTGAGTGGGTCAGCAAAATTATACTAATTATGAATAAATTATTCAAAGGCATATAAATTGATAGTGAATAGTACTAAACTTTAATCTCCCTTTAGTAATACTAAAACTTCATTAGACCATTGTGTGGCAAACCTACATGAACTGCGTCTACGGTTATTTAGAAAAAGTCGTGACATTAATTAAGGCCCATTTTAATAATGCGATTTTTATTGCCCATAAACCTGAAGTACTTTAATAAGTGATTATTACCGTTCAATTTTGTCCCCACGTTCTTTGTCAGTGTCGACTTTATTATAAGATTTCGCATCGCGTAAATAACTTATCAATAAAACATTTTGCTTAACCTACTCTTAAATTTTGTGTAAGAAAACGTTAAATTTATGAATGAAATTATATTTCCACAATATTTTAGAATTAAAAGACATATAAATATTTAATTGTATCTTAATTGTTAAATGCTTATTTTCTTTATTTTAAGGGCATAACTGTGCATTTGTGGATGAAGGAGCAGCTATGCTATACGCTTACAGGGTAACATTATTCAAGTCTTAAACAAATTACACGCGTCTTTTTTTTAAGTATAGACTCTACCAAAGTGACTCTATTCTACCTGATAGAAAGCATGAGAAGAGTCCAAACTCCAAACTCCGAAACTTATTGCCATAAATCATTAAGATAGATTTTGAGCTTCCATTGAAGATATTTTCATAAGTTGCCTACACCCATAAGGGTGAGATAACGCTGATTATGATGTTTCTAATTAGGTAAAAACGAGAATATTATTAAAGTCAACACTAATAAAATTATAAATTTATTATTCAATAGTAAGGGCAAGAAATAAACTCGACAACCCTATCGTAATTGACGAGATATTAATGACAGTAAACCAACAAATTTTAAAGCTAAATATACATATAATATTTAGTTTCAACCTTTAAAAATATGATACTACTAGATATTTATACGCATTCTATGACATCAAGCAATAATTTTTATGCATTGAAGTGTGGAGTTTTATTTCTTGATAGTTTGACTAATGTCTTAAGGTACAGTTTCAAAATTTGGTGACTCCTTCAGCGTTCGTCTGTCGTTCTGAATTACAGTATTCAATATACGAAAACGTAATATTTTTATACTTATGTTTTAAATGAAAGAAGCTACTAGCCGCGGCTTCGCAAGAGTTCTCTGCGGAAATATAATATAGTGTATATTACTTTGAGAAGGTGTGCGGCGTAATTTTGCCAATGTATCCCACAAATATAGTTCTATTTTAGCCAATAAACTCAAAATTTTAACAAATCACTTGATGTATTGTTAAAAAACGCATAAATATTCTTGCAACAGCTTTGAGTTTATCGCAAACAGACAGACAGACGCGGCGGAGGACTTTGTTTTATAAAAGGTAGTGATTACAGTAAATATGTCCAGAATACGAAGCGGTGACCACAACAGTCATCACCTTCCTATCGATTTAAAAATTGTTGTTGAGGTCAGTATAATGTATTGCAAAGGGTTTAGGCTGGTTTCTTTAATGGCCGGCTGTCTGCTTGGCGCCAACCCTCCATCAGGTAAGTTGGGCTAACTAAAACAGATAGGGCGAGAGAGCTACGGTAAGGGAGCCCGTACGTTTCGGATTGGGTCCGTCTCATGATTGGAGAGGCCATTAGGACAGAGAGATTAACTGGCCTTCAGATTATAAGCCGAAATTATCTCTACATTTACATCACATAATACAGTGCAGCACTGTTTTTGTCTGTTTTGTAGTGTTACAAATATTCACTTGCACTAAAATCATTATAATTTGATAAGTGTTATTCAATTGTAATCCAAAAAAAATGAGTTGACTTCTAGAGGACCATGAACCGTATTTCTGAAATATTTGAATAATTTTGTAGAAATAATGACTACGAAAATCCTGTTAGGTGAGGAAATACTAAATATTGCATAATTAAAAACACATTAAACGTTTCACACAAGCTGTGTTCAATACTTGAAATAAATAAAAATACGCTGCCCATGCAACCATAAAGGAATGATATTACTAAAATGTAGCCTTTATTTCTCATTGAAGATAAATATACCATGAATTTAAAAAACAGGTTTGTTATCAATAATCCAATGAGCGTATTTTATTTAATAGTAAATAAGGTATTGTCGGTTGGTTCGCCGACGATGCCGTAAATTACGTAGTCCCACTCGGATTGCCTCTCCCGACTACAATAAATATTAATCAATACTTAGAAATAAAAGTGTTAAAGGAAAATTCTTTGTGTATTTTATAAAATGCGAGTGAATGGAAATGGATCGGCTTATTTCATTATTGGTGGAATACTATTTAATATATTGTTTATACAATAATAAACGCGGTGTTATGAGCTAAAAGTATTCATTATTTCTATACTATTATATATAATATTATAAAGAGGTTTGATTTATATGATTGTGGGGAATAATCTTCAGAAGAGTACTTTCTGTTAGTGAAACAATTTTTAGAATCGGATTAGTAAATCCGATTCTGAAAATTGTTTCAATAACAGAAAGGGACACTATTCAAGAGTGACATAGGTCATATTTTATTGTGATTGAACAAACAATTCAGTTGAAAATAATAGTATTTGCCAATCAAGTCGAAGAAAACAGGCCGGGTCGGCTATTGCTTAATAA
This sequence comes from Hyphantria cunea, assembly GCA_003709505.1. NCBI lineage: Eukaryota > Metazoa > Arthropoda > Insecta > Lepidoptera > Erebidae > Hyphantria > Hyphantria cunea. Next base: position 144,432 of record PKRV01000498.1, read on the forward strand.
ATTGATATGATTGATTTGATTGAAAAAAAAAGAAGTTTAGCTTATCTTATGCCTTGACATTGTAATTTTATTTGTATTTATTTTATTTATTATAAGGTCCTTCATATTTGACAATATTAGGTTGACAATAGTGATATTGCAACAATACGCCGATTATGAAGTACATATTGATTAAAGATTGGTAAAAAGAAATCAGCGAAGTGTGAATCGGACCTGTGTACTGAGGGTTCCGTACAAACCTGTAGATATATTGAATAATGTAACAAAAAAATTTTATAGTCTGTTTTATAGAATAAGGCTTGCTCTAAACGCCACGATAACTTGGAGTCCTTAAAATAATCCATACGATTGGCAGTGAAGAATTTTGCCTTGAAAAAAGTACGTACTTGTATTGATAACTGTCGTCAACTGTTATTGATAACTGGACTGTAAATCACTTCGAATAATATATATATAAATAATAATTGTTTTATATTATTGTACACACTGTAATAGCAATAAATTTTATGTACAATAAAAAAATATTTTCTTTGTAACAATATTTATGGCAAGACTTGGTATATGTGTACTGTTTAAGACTGTTTAAGAAAACATAAATTGTTATTAATTCTCTTACTTATAACTTGTTGCTTTAAATAAATAAATGTCATTTTGAACATTAATAAAATGAGCCCAAAGGCACCCTGAATAGCCCAAGCGCACAATAACCTGTTTAGACTCTTATCATTTTTAAATGAAAGGGAAGAGCAGATACTACTTTTGTTATCTGCCATCTGTTCTGCATTTTATGAATAAAAAAATATGAAGATACACTTATTACTAAATTTTACTTGTATTTTTGGAACAGTTGCTTTTTTCTATTTCTCTATATAAAAGGTAATTTATATTTGGTTTTTTTTCGGATGAATATGAAACATTTTTTATTACCTATTGGCTTTTGCCTGTGGCTCCACCCTCGTATATATTAGTTATCGCGGTAGAAAGTATGTAATTCCTCACGAATAAAATATCCAGATTACATTAAAAGCGTAACAGACACAGTTATTTTCGCATTTATAGGTCTAAACGAGCATATCAATAGTTTAGCTACTCGATGCAGAATTAGCTGACTGTAATTTATTTACAACTGAGTTAGTACGTTTACGCAATTTTTTAGTATGTTAAATCCACGTGTACCAAATAAGATATTATTTCTACACACTTTTAATGAGCTTAATAACATATTATGTAAAAATAATTGTAAAATGCTCAGTAAAGTTACAATCTAATAAAGACAAATTCTACTTAGAGTTTCTTTAATAAAAACATGGTCCAAAAGATTGCTCCTAAAGCTGTCTGACGAATACATATTTTATAAAAAAAATATTTTATCCGTAATGTACTCGTATTTATCTCCGATTCGATTCCGGTTATTACTATCACTAATTCCGTTAATAAGACCTTATTATAACTATGATAGTTCGAATATAGTTCTAACATAATATATTTTTTCATCTTTATTAAAAGAAACATAAAGTAGTACATTGCTATCGTGGTCTGATAAATCCGAATACTACTCACCGCAGAAGTAACGCAAACAGACGGATATATAGAGTGGAAAAATGTTGAAAATATAAGACGTAATAAGGCCACATCATCTCCGCAGATTGTCTGCAGAAATAGGTTACCTAGTTACATTATACCGTGGGCGATAGACTCTTCAGACTATTTCTACTTGGCACTATGATTACGGCTGGCATTTTAAAACGGATTCTAAATAGAATCATTTGGATTCAAAAGAATTCAAAATTGAGGTGAATTGAGGTTTTTTGGTATCGTTCATGACTAAGGTGCTAACTCTGTTGTCCAAAAACTCTAAACTGGACTAAAAATCACTAAAATTATTTTTGTTTTATTAAACGACGTTCTAAATGTCATAGGTTGACTAAAATCAGATATGCCACACTAAAAATAGACGCTATCTAATTACACAAAAAAGTATTTTGGAGATCGTTTCAATAAAATAACAGGAAAGAAGATAATTTAGAGAAATTTTAATTTAGTTAGAAAACAACAGAATTAGTACCACTGGCGTATAACTTTTACAATTTAAGTTAATACCATTTCGTGGAATAGATATAAAGTTGTTCGTTGTATTCTAATAAAATTGTGAGAAAGCAGATGCTTGACGTTTCTTTATATATTTATTTCAATGGTCTAACACAAGATTTTGTACGTATTTAATTACACGTTTATAAATAGTTTAGATTGTCTGAAATTATATTGTGATAAACATCATCATCATCATCATCACCAGCCTATTTCAGTCCACTGCTGGACATAGGCCTCTCCTATTACACACCTCATAGTTCGAGCCTCGACTTCTCGCATCCAGTTCCTGAAAGCCGTCTTGCGCAAATCATCACTCCAGGCCTGTGGATGTCCTACACTACGTCTGCCGAGTTGCGATCTCCCCTCAAGAACTCGTTTGCCCCGATGGTTATCGGTTCTACGGCGAATATGGCCAGCCCACTCCACTTCTGCCAGCTAGTCCTTTAGGTTATGTCGATGACCCTGGTCCTTTGCCGGATCACCTCGTGTCTGATGCGATCTCTTAGAGAAACACCAATCATAGCCTTCTCCATAGCACGCTGAGCGGCTTTACACTTGTGGACCAGCCGTACGGTAAGTGTCCACGTTTCAGCTTCGTATGTCATTACGGGTACGACGCACTCATTGAAGACTTTCTTCTTTAAGCACTGTGGGATCGACGATGAGAAGACCCGATGAAGCTTCCCAAACGCTGCCTAACCCAGCTGGATTCTTCTTTTCACCTCGTCCTCAAAGTTGTTTCTATCTAATTGCATATTTTGAAGAACTTCGAGAACGGCGCCGTGTACCGAAACCGGTTCCGGTACTACATGTTCATTCAACAAGCAAAACATGTATATAAATAAGTATACTGTAGACAATGCAACATTTCAGCATGGCACCGACACTTTGGCAGCCTATTGATATGCTTCTGCCTCATTGGGCCTCCGGTCTCTCACCCACGAACAAAACACGACACCCCGAATACTGTCATTTTAGATTCGTTTTCTGTGACAGGGTAGTACCGCCCGCGCATTGCGATCGAGCCAGTCCGTTCATGCTGAAATCAGAGTGACAGTAGAGTCAAGGTAGTAGTACCTGTCCTACTTGCTCCGGTAGTCGGCTCTTACGACGACCACGGAATTAATTGGGATGGTGAAACTTCGTATTCCTAATTCGTCACCATAAGGAGAATGGTTAAACTGAAATTCTTAGATATGTATGCAGGATATAAAACAATATCATACTTAAGTATATTTTCCCACTTAAACCCCAAGTTACACATACCTATGCTGTAAAAGTAAAAGTCTAACAATGATAGCTCATACAACTAAAATGTCCTAATTCATTTTTCGAAAATCAATGAAATAAAAAATAACATTACAATGTAGAAAATATTTAGGACCTTACCCAAGTTTAAAGCGTAGATAAAAAAATGAAGGACTGTTTAAAAAGGTTTCAGTACACCCTCAACCTTGTAAAGTAAATTATTATGTTTTTCTAACCCTCTGATAGCGACATAAATCATTAGTTTTCAGAGCGATAAAATCTTTTATTATTTATTTTGTAAGTCAAATCAGTAAAAATTTGTGAACGCGTGCTTAAAAAAATATTTCTTTGGCACTTTATTTCGTATTGAATTACTTTCTATTTGCATTAATGTCATCATCTTTTTACGTCTTGTCGTCACAAATAAAAAAGTATTTTATTAGTCCTGAAGTTCGACTGTGACTGCGGTTCTGTTGTAAGTAAAATGTCGTTTATTTATGTATATCACTGATAAAAAATATTTTTTTTAATAGGGACTGAAATAAAACATGAACAAATGATTTTTTTAAAACTTCTTTTCGAAATATATTTATCAGGAAAATCTTGTATCAGCGTTTATTTCTAAACAATATAACCTCTTTAATGTTAATTTAAATGAATCTATTTTCGTAGAAAGAATATTCTATGGCTATAGTTTATATGGCGTGAATATAAAATGGCGTTTCCTCGACAACTGGGCAGTTCAGTTTAAGTTAAAGTGTAAGATATATTGAAGTGATATCAGCGATTAACTTAGCGCTCTCGACGACAATTAAGGACAGATATTCGGAGTGATATTATGATTTTAAGAGTCTTTTTAATAAAGTCTCTGTTATACGTCAAAAGTATTATTTCTCAAATCCATCGAACCTTTACACGTAACAATATTTTATCAATAAAATATTGTTCGTTAAATATTGTTATTTTTTTTTATTTTGACTGTCTTGGTGGCGCAGTGGTAGCGTACGCGACTGCTGTCCATGAGGTCTCGGGTTCGAATCCCGGGTCGGACCAAATGTTTGTATGATCTGCAAATATTTGTTTCGGAGTTTGGGGAGTTTTCTATGTATAATATGTATGTATTTACAAAAAAAACTATTTATGTATTAATATCAGTTATCTAGTACCCATAATACAAGCTCTGCTTAGTTTGGGACTAGATGGCGTTGTGTGTTAGATGTCCGAAATATTTATTTATTTATTTTATTTATTTATCAATAAAACGTAAGGCTTATGGTTCAGTGGCAATCGAGTACAAAATTAAGTAATCCGAGGCAGGTCCCACTTTGGATGGGTGACCATTCTGGCCCACAACACAGACGGTCCCAGTTGCTATACGCACCTATTTTCCACTCATTACAAATAGTAAGTCACCAAAAAAGTCCGACAACAATCTTTCCACAGAACTTTGTACATGTGTTGAGGCACGAAAATATAATCCAATTTCAAGAAAGAAAGAAATCTGTAATATTGTTATGGATAACGTTACGTTTGCTAATAAATGTCACTACTGTCTTAGAAAAACGCTAATCTCTAAGATCTTCTGCTTCTTCCATCCAGCTCCTGCTAAATTTCTTGCGGAAATCATTAATCGTTAGTTTTAAAGAAGTTAATACTGTTTTAACATTAAGTTAACAAAAAAATGTAACATGAAACACTAAACATTATTAGCAATCAATAGTTTTATATGTTTTCAATTGAGACCGAAGTTAAATATACGCTAAAATGTTCCTTGTGATACGCTGCATGTGAAAGCACAGGGACCGAATATCTGTGGGACAATAGCCATCTCAAATACATATTTCGAACATCTCAACTCAACTATTATAATCCATCATACCATATCTCATTAGTATTTTTATAAACTAAGTTCACCTAACTTGCATCGTGCTAAGCGGAGCCACTGCTTCTCAAAATACAGGGAATCCTAGTTTGAGAATCAGGGGTCTCATATAATTCTTTGCCATACTTGTTATATAATTTCTTATTGTAAATGGATTAACTGTGTTACATTCTTGTTGTATGGTTAAATTTATGCAATAAGCTATAATTATTATTATTATATATAAAATACCCAAAATTCGAAGCAAATATTTGCAAAACATACAAATATTTGATTCGACCCGGGAATAAAACCCGAGATCTCTTGCACAGCAGCAGTCGCGTACATAACCCCAGCGCCAATGAGACAGTCTATTCCATCAATACGGCCTATAAGTCTATCAAACGACGAAACCAATTTTCGAGCGTTACCGGACAGGTGACAACAGGTTAAAAACATTTTTAAAAATGTTGAGCAGGGTTAGGATAAGCTCGGCGAATATATTTAAGGTTATTGTAACAATAAATGGCAAACAAAAATTGTATGTTTTCAAAATTGTAACGTATTTTAATCGTATGCCTCAATTGTAGACTACAGTAGTGTTTGAGACTGATGACTACACGGTTGGCCTAGTGGTTTCAGTGGTCGCCACACCGCTTCCTACTGCGCCAAGTGTTGTGGGTTCAAATCCTGCATGGGACAATACTTTGTGTGATCCATAAATTGTTGTTCTAAGTTTGGGTGTACTTTGTGTCCGTTTCATGTATGTTTGTAAAGATCCCCGTGACACAGGAATGTATATACCTAATGCGGGAGTCGTCTTTTAAAAAAAAAAAAAAAAAAGGCATTATTTAAAATTCTAGGTTAAATATATCACTCCACTACAAGCTGTATTGGATTGTCATATTTAATCTAAGATTTCACTTAGAATGATCTCATCAAAGACTGGTGAATAACTTGTCTATATAAAACTCTACTGATTACTAATTGAGATCTGGATGAATAAAAACTTATATACTATTTATAGCAAAAAAAAGATTCATTCATGATGATGCTATTCAGCCATAGCTAATGGAATTATCTATATATTTGTATTTTAGTTTGACACTAGTGCCTACACACAATATAGAAATAAATGTCTCAGGTTACTTTTTTTTAAAATGTACAGCTAATTATTAGAAACAATAGAGCAAACAAACGGTTGGACTCATCCAATAGATGTCATAAATTCGGATTCAAATGCGAATTATGTTATGGGGATGAACACAGTCGTCGTACAAACAATTAGCTCAGTTGCACAAAGTATAACCAAAATACCATTGGGCTAGACCCATTGGCGCTGCGTAGATATGTGGCTTCACTGTGCATTTTCTACCGTATTTACCATGGGGAGTGCTCCGAGGAATTGTTCGGGCCGATACCTGCCGCCTCTTTCCGACATCGTCCTTCGCGACAGAAATTTCATCCCCATCATTTTTATGGTTGGCAGTCCACAACTGTGCGCTTTTCAAGGAACTTTCTGCCTTGCACAACAAAACTGTGCAATAAACTGTCGCCTGCCGTATTCCCGGACCAATAAGACCTTCAAACCTTCAAGAAAGGAGCGTACTCCTTCTTAAAAGGCCGGCAACGCACTTGTGACGCTTCTGGTGTTGCGGGTGTCCATCGGCGGCGGTAATCGGTCTTTTGCCTCCTATACCATAAAAAAAATACCAACCAAAAATTTTGTAACAAAAATGTTAAGAAATAAGATAGAAAGTATTATCAGTATAATTAGACATTTCAAAATTATTCTTAATACAAAAGCCCAGTTGGAAGTGAAAGTTCATTGGCAAACTTCAACTTAAACAATCATTCGTTACTTGATTACGTCACCTTAGTGTATATTGCCTCGTTTTGAATTTACACAATGATGATTTCACGTGTAAGTCAATAATAGAATGTACTAAAAAGTAGGATATACTAAAGATCAAACATTTAAATTTAATCTTAAAATTTTAGCTTTGATTTTCCCTCAGTCAAATACACGATTTTATTTCACAACAGTTACCAGCTGATGCCTCTTTTCCCGTCTTAGCTCTGAGCTTACCCTAGCTCCCTTGTTTTAGCCGTTTTTAGACCAATTTACTTCTTCGTCAGATGTTCATAAGGAAAAAGGTAAATTGAGATGAAAATAAAAGACAACCACATCCCCGAGAAGAATTGGCATCTAGTCAAAACCCGATCTTGGTAGAAACTTAAATAAATATTAGAATTGACTAATGTTTGTTGGATTAAACTTTATCAAAGTTTAATGTAACTCTCTATATAGTATTAGACGCTCTTGATCATACACAATTCTATAAACTAACAAATTTTATATTTACTAGTGATTAGATCTTTGGTTCCGAATGATATTTTTTTGATAGTCTACGTCCTCTAAGAGCTAAAACCTCATTCTGTATCTTTGCATCTTTGCAGTGAAATCAAAACGATGTATACGACTGTCACTTTCTCTGCTAACTTTTACGATGCATTGACAATATTGGCAAAGCCATGACATTATTTATAAGATGAGGACTAGCTTTCTAAAATACCGTCACCTGACTATCATCTACTGTTGAGCATTCATTGCAAACATTCTAAATAATGATGAATTAGTTCTACAACCGAATGAGGTGGTAGTCGTACATAAAGATCGTTTGGAAGTCTTATTTCCACCACTATTTATTGGGTTGTTTGTCTGTTTTTTCTGGTGGCAGTAAATAATTAGACACCATGAGAGGTCAATGTAATAAGTAACTACCTCTGAATATTGACAGAACTATAACATTTAGTGATTTTTTAATTAAAGATACATTAAAAACACAAAAACGTAACTTATTGTATTACTGTTTTCTATCTCTCTCTCTCTTTCTCTGTCTCTCTCTTTCTCTCTCTCTCTTCTCTGCGTGTGTGTATTCCTTCTTCTAACTTCATATTCCTCCATTCTAGAAATATTATATTCGTAGATAAAGGATTGATGATAAAGGATTTGATTCAGCAATAATTGACATTTTTGAAAGGTTTTTATTTTATTTAACTGATTGAATATGACATCAAACGCTACATTTATTTCTACACAAAATAGAAATCAGTACCTTAAGTTATCAAATAAAATTAATGGTTTAAGCGGTTCAAATCACACATAGGACAACACCTTGTGAAATGAAAGTATTTTTTTTACATAAATAGAGTACATTTGCAGGTGTTTTTAACATGTGAACTTAAAAGACGTTTAATCAAATATTGCACAATTTAAGCTTTATTCTTCTTTTCAATTAAAAAGAATAAATATGTGATTCACAGATTGTTGTTCTGAATCTGGGTGTTCATTGTGTCCGTTTTAGGTATGTCTGTAAAGTCCCCCGTGACACAGGATGTGTATTGCTAATGCTAAAGAAGGCATTTAAAAATAAACCAAGTAACAGAACACAGGTTAACAAAACAAAACTTCAATGCATCAGCATCAGTATTTTTTAACACTATATGCAGCTAGAATATCAGGACGACTATTTTTTGAACACGCGCAGTCAAAATTACATTTACCGACACTCACTGTAGAGTTTACTCTCTCGAAATTTAAATAAAGTAAAAAACTACGTTAAAATTAAATGAATCCATCGCGTTTGAACCCGGCGCAGCTTTTCGATGTTTCAAAGTACATACATGTTCTACTAATTGTACTGGCCGTGTGGTATGATACCTGGGCTTGTTGATGTCGCCTGTTAGGCATAGATTCAACAACCATCTTATAAGTTAGTGGCCTAGCTATTTAAGTACCTTTGTAGTAGTGTAGTAGTAGTAATGTAATAAACATAATTAACCGCGAAAATTTATATAAACCCCCTTTTTAACAATCTTATTTGTAATAACTAAAGTACGTATTGAGGAAGTTAAGTAAAACTCATAAAAATAAGCCTTTCATTCTGTAAAAACAGCTGCATACAGCTTAAATAAGAGACTTATATATATTTTACTTCATCATGTATATTATGGCAGCTTGAGTACACTGGTCAATAAATAAGACGTACAAAATGGTTGACATTAGACGATCAGGTGAAATTTTCAGAAGTATTATTTCTACTTTAAGAGTAACTTAGTACACTCATAATCATATCATACTCATAAGTAGATTAATTAATTCGTCGACTTGCATCGATTGCAATGTGTTGTGTGTAATGGTAGAGCTAATGACCACTGGGACCAATAGGAGAGCCACGCTTCGGCATGAATGGGCCGGCTCGACCGGAGTGATACCACGGCCTCACAGAAAACCGGTGTGAAACAGCGCTTACGCTGTGTTTCATCGAGTGAGGGAGGATACCGGAGGCCCATACCCCAATCCAACGCCCCCTATCCCCCTCACCATCCCCTTTCCCCCCAGGCCGCCATAGTGTGGGTCACCATACTGCATTGTTCTTTTTCGCATTGAGAATGGNGCCCATACCCCAATCCAACGCCCCCTATCCCCCTCACCATCCCCTTTCCCCCCAGGCCGCCATAGTGTGGGTCACCATACTGCATTGTTCTTTTTCGCATTGAGAATGGCGACCACCACTCTTGGATTCTGCTCATGCTTTCCATCAGGCAGGGCAGAGTCATATTGGCAGCTTAAATATATAAAAAAAAAATAAGACCATTATTTGCTCCACAACTAGGTCTCCTCACACTATGCCAACGGCACAAGGCGCATAGAATTATGCAAGTTATGATTAACTCGGCGGCCCTGTCATAAGAATAACTCCACATAGACCTATTGCTTGTTTTCACAGCACCTTTGTTATTTATATTTTTAATGTTATGGCAACACTAAAATTTATTTAAGAATCGAATGAATAATGTGAATAAAGCTTCCGTCTCATAACAGTTATTGTCTATTGATCTGAATAAATAAAATAATATTTATAAATTTAATATTATTTACTATGACTAGCAAGACTTCACACATTCACAAAGACCAATCAAAATATATTTATTCACTAGATTTGCCCGCAGTCCTTCCCGCGTGCTTTGATTATACACCTGTCAGGTATATAATCTTGACAGGTATATATATAATCAAAGCCCGCGTCTTTATTGGTTTTTGCAGGAAAGAGTAGCCTGAAAAGAGTAGCCTATGTCCTTGTTCAAAAATTAAAGGTTAGAAAAAACGTTTACGCGGTTAAACTGCTTCTCCGATTCCAATGAAATTTGGCTATTTATATATAAATTCCTTATATTTATAAATCCCATTCCACTACTATTATCGGTCATATAATCAATGCCAATTGGGACATTTAAAAATTTGCTATATGCTTGACATTAAAATAACGACTTGTGTTATCTTTAAAAATTTTTTTAAAAGTCTTACTAGAATTTATTTGATTAAAAAACATATCGATATTGCTAAAACTTTGTTCAAATTCATATCGATTGGATAAGATTATTAGTATGTGGCAACATTTTACGAGGGTACGATGGAACTGACATACGATGTACTAAAAAGGTCAAAAAATAAATTGTAATATGATAGCACACGTTGTAGATAACACCTTTTTTTTTTCAAAAATTTAAGTATTGTAGATTTTTTAGATCTTCTGAAGCACTTATATTTAAAGAGAAAAGTATTTAGTCTCCCCATACAAAGAGGAAAGGAGAGAGTTAACGACAATTCACATTTAAAATTGGTAAGGGCTCAATCATATCCTATTCATTAATTGATTTTATTTCAACGATTTGATTCAGTGTATCCGTGCATTTATCTTCTCGATTGCCAGAGATTCAAAATTCAAAATCCAAGATGGATTCATGGTCAGGATTTTGAATGTTTAGTTGAGGTCACTATGATCTAAAGGAAGATATTTTTATTCATTTACAACTATGGTGTAATGGAAGAGGGTCATGTTTTTGATAACAAGGATGGTTAACCATAATGATCATTCAAATATAAACAAAAGTCCAAACATAAAAAGATTTATGAAATAAAGTAAAAAAAAATTAGGTCCTATTTACCTGACTACGAAAGAAGGAGGATTCTAATTTGCGAGTGTATATATTAATATATGTGTGTATATATGTTTGACACGCCCTTCAGCATAAACGGCTTGTCGTATTTTAATGTGAGTGGTGTCAATAGATTCGTTTTAGTCGTGAGACACTGGGTGCATCAAAATAAATATATATATATATATATATACGCAGTCGGGGTTCTTCTTAATAATTAATTACTTGTTATCTCAACTGAATTGTAATATTCGTGAGCACAGACTCTGATTACAATCATAATAGATGAAGATAATAAGCGATACATCAATTAATTATCTATGATATCCATCGTCCATTACCACTTAATTTTATACTCTCATTGGAGCGAACATACCGCATACGGGATCTTTATCTACCTCATTTATTATATTATATTAAATTCTCTCCATCAATTAAAAAAGTTGTGTTCAAAAGCTCCTCACAGGCCAGGTCACATTCTATATTAAGTACTGAATAAATTATCCACACGGACGTGAAGGCACGTGAATAAAAACGCCAGAGGAGGGCGTAAACATACTTGCATTCGCGAGAGTGGGTCACCTACGTCAGCCATTGTTAAACGCGGTTCTTAAGGAAACAATATACCAAAATACTAACAATACTCTCAATCCTGCTTCAATGGCCCTTTAGGCTCGACAGAATGATGTGCCATAAGGCAGGAAGTACAACAACACCCTTTATAATAGATGGGTAGCGGCGTGCAAGGAAAGACAGATAGCAGTTCGTCCTAAGAAGTGTGCTATGTTTTATTCATAATTCTTGACTCGGCCGGAGTGCCACTGGGCAAAATTTATTTCTTAAAACCATTGTATTATGCGATTTCATTTGAGTAATAGGTTCCGTGGAGTACTCAGAATATACTTTTATATTTTTTTATATAGATATTATTAGTTAGTTATGTAAAAGCGCTCAGAAGAGCAATTTAATATCCGCCCGTGTTTAGTAATTCAATTAAAATGGTTATCTTGCTCTCTCTAGAAGTACTCATTATTCATGTTATAAAAATATCTTCGTCTTCAATGCTAAGCGCAATCATAATTAATATTAACATAAGTTGTAATTTGTAAAAGTTCGTTTTTAAACCCCGACGCAAAAAGAGGGGTGTAACGTTTGACATCGATGACGTGTATGTCTGTCTGTCTCTGTGTGAATAGTATCGGTCCAGTAGTATAAGAGATATCAGTTCTTTTCCAAAATGATGTAAGGCATTTTTGGCGTACAATTACTCGATTAAGTGCTTATGCAAGGGGTAGGGAGAGGAATAGGGGGGTATTTTAATATTAAGAATATTTTTTTAAAATTTAGATAAGACCAAGCTTAATTTGAGCTTATAAAAATAGAAAAAACAAGATTGTTATCGGTTAACGAATAGCAGTGATATTATTTAAAACATACGGAAGAAAATAACATATTCTCCTTTGTACTTCTTCTTTTTGAAGTCGATTGAATATGTTCAGCGTGGGTCTTTGAAAAATATCTAAGATTACTAAGCAGCCATCTATACAACAGGTTTTAACTAAGGTTGTTAAACGACACTCTAAATTATGAAAGATCCTCCTAAATCAAGACTGCTAAATACTCGCCCTTGAATATACTAGCGTAGCGTTTTTGATGAAGAGGTAAAACAATAGATTCATATCATTACAAACTACACTCGTTTTAGATTATTTATCTTCACGAGAAACGAGGTGATCCGACAAAAAACCAGGGTCATCTACATAACCCACTGGATTAGCACGCTGAAGTGGCAGTTGTCTAGCCACATTTGACGTGGAACCGACAACCGTTGGGGTAAACGAGTTCTTGAGTGGAGACCGCGTTTCGGCAAACGTAGTGTAGGACGTCCATAGGCCAGGTGGAGTGATGAATTGCGCAAGACGGCTGGCAGTAGCTGGAGGCGAGAAGCCGAGGATCGAACTAAGTGGCATGCAATTGGAGAGGTCTATGTCCATCAGTGGACTGCGATAGGCTGATTGTTAGCGATGATCTTTACACTAAGGAATATAATATTATAAAGAAATATCTTGAAATAGTCAGATGGATTCAGTGTAAATGTTATTAACTGAGAAAATAATTATTTAGTTCTTGCATTATGTTAACAAATAGTTAAACCGTTGCAGTGTTACAAATTACTTCGCTAATGTCACTTTTCTTGACCCCTTTTCTACAGAAAATATGTACAGGCGAACTTTAGCACGCAATGTCGTTATAACCAAGTAAACCAAGTGTAAAGTTAAACTTTGGGAAAAGTATAGAAGACAGTTTCGAGTCTCAATCTATTGCATCGCTTGCAGAGTTTACATAAATGAGATTTTTATGTATTACAATATATTATATTGTCGCTTCTTGTGGTAATTATAACTTCTACCTAAAACCCATGTCTCGGCGATCGAATCGCAGGTAATTAACACCAAACATCTTCAACAAAAGCAAATGCACTAATTGCTTCCGACAGAAAGAGGAGCATAGTGCTGAAGCTTTGGATAAAAACGGGTAAGTTATAACTTGAAATCTTTGAGATAGGCATTTGACCGCCGCTTATTTCTAATTAACAACACAAGATATTTGCTTGTAGGTGTTGTTACTAGAACGTCATCTACTTAAAGAGATTTTTTCTTGTTGTTCCTATGTCGGCCTGTTTGTGCTGATTTCAACACGAACAGGCCGGCTCGACCGGGGCGGTACTGCTCTCGCACAGAAGATCAACGTAAAATGACTGCGTTCGCACTGTCAGGTTTCGTTGGTGAGTGCGAGACCTGAGGTTCAATGATACAGAACCTAGCCGTGGGAGAGCCACGCTTCGGCACGGATGGGCCGGCTCGACCGAAGTGATACCACGGCCTCGTAGAAAACCGGTGTGAAACAGCGCATGCGCTATGTTTCACCTAGTGAGTAAGGATACTGGAGGCCCATACCTCAAAGCTTCCCCCATCCCCCTCCCCTTCCCCCAAAGGCCGGCAACGCTCTTGTGACGCCTCTAGTGTTGCAGGTGTCCATGGGCAGCGGTAATCGCTTACCACCAGGTGATACGCTTGCCCCCTATTCCATAAAAAAAGTATCACTAGGCCGCCAAAGTGTGGTTCACCATGCAGCATTGTTACATTGTCAACATTCGCAATGAGTATGGTGGCCACCATTTTTTAATTCTACTTATGCTTTCCGGAAGGCAGAGAAGAGACATTTTGGCAGGGTCATACATAAAAAAAATAAAGAAAGAGAAGAAATTACCTATGACCATTCTCGTCAACAAAATAGAGAGACATAGTACTATACTGTAGAACGTAGATATAATTTTGAATTAAATTATATTATCACTTTAAACTTTTAAAGTGACTTCACTTGTATAGAAAATCGTTATCATCGATATTATCAACCTTGGTATATGCGTAACAATACTAATATATCTGATGAACATCCCACCGTCCGCTTTCAAAACTCACAATACGCATTGTTTACCCAAACAATTCGCAACAATACTGATCAATGTGCACAATATCTTGAAGGAGTATTCACGTTACAATGTTGTCTTGAATACCATGAATAAAACATGATGGGCATCATGTGGACGTTTGGCTTTCACACATGTTACGACCAGTATCTAAAGACCACCCCAGCCCCTGCCCTAATGCAAATTGTGATACCTGAGGAGACGTTATTCAGCTCAAAAGGATCAGGATATACTGGTGTCAATAATCCTTAAAGGCTGAAGAACTACGAATTGATTGTTGAATTGTTAGACCCAAATTTATTAGTCGATATATCGTTTTTATTTCAAGTTTGAATACATTTTAGGCGTAACTAAATATTTTTAGTATGTACATAATAATATTTAAATAATGGCTGATGCAGGCAGATATTTAAAACAGCTACTATTGTGCACAAAAATAATTAAGAAACAAGTTCAAATCCAACATACCGTATCACAGTTTTTAGCTGTGGTGTGAAGCTTGTCCCGAAAAATAACAAAATAACTAACAGATGGACCCCATAGGAAAAAAAAGGAGAACTACGCCAACAGTCAGCTTCAAATCCAAACTAGAGATCTATTAACAAGCCAAATAAAATACTTACCTAAAGTCGTTCATAGGTCACATTGCATTAGTGTAAATCAAGACAATACGAATATTAATGCCGTTTAAAATTTGGGGTCAAGCATACGAGCAAAGTCAGTTCCATTGACATGGTTCATTAACTACTTAGGTCAAGGTTATCAGTTGCCTAGGGTCATTATGATAGGTCTGAAGGTTTAAGATTCTAATGTTGATATTATGGTAATAAGTATCTATGCAGTCTAAATATCTTCCTGAGAACTTTAAAGACAATCTTAAACTTCTGTTGGAAATCAATATAGTGGATTTCTAATAAAAATCAAGACTAAAGAAAAAGTGTTAAAAAAATCCGTTGACAAAGAGAGCAAGAAAAGAAACATGGCTGTTTGGACTAGCCTATTCATGCGTTTATCCCATACATTTACATTCAATTATATGCTGTTTTAGTAAATTGGAATTTACCATTTAAATAAACCTTAAAATATTAAGTTTCTATGAGATTCTTACGAAGCCTTTCTCACTTGGATAATTCGTTTTTAGGTTAGACCGTACGCCTAATTAGGAGATCTCCGCCAGCAATTTTTGCTGCCGCGCTGGTGGGTGTGGAGGGTACACTGATCTTCTTCTGCGAAGAAATAATGCTCCAGGCAATTCGTGGCGTCGATTCTGTGAGGACCTGAAATAACATGGTTCAGGTCTTTCAGTGGAACGCCTTAGGCTGGTCGTCGGTCAGAGTGGTTTTTAGTAGGATCACCTCATACACGGGATTTTTCACCATATCAACCAAAAAAAATGTGAAAAATATATGAAGTAATTATATGTTTTACCGTTTACACTAAATTTAAGAACCTATGCAAACGCAGCTTGGGTTATGTTCTACCTCTTGTAGAGAGAGATTTACATATATTTATACATACATCTTTATATTTTCTCACAATTTTACACATTTACTGTTCTCCTAAATAAATTGCTTATTATTATACTATTAAAATTATTATTCATTTTTAATCTCATAATGGACGTATGGTACAAAAGATTACAGTTCAAAATTATAGATTTTACTTAATAAATTACCATGTATACTTATTAGTATGGACCTGCTATTGGAACTAATAAAAGACAAAGTTGTGAATTAAATCAAAGTATTTATCAATAATCGCTTTAGAGGCCGCATGAGAACCCGACCTCCGTCGGAATAGTCGTCACGACTTACCTATCCTATAGAAAAGTCGTGTCGATTATTCATGTGCACTTAACATTCGATGACGGTCGCATGCTCCAGTGACGGTCGCAAACTGATTCGCAAAGCTTACAATAAACTTACAGAGGGACACGGAGGAAGATTAAAAATCGAGCGACTCGCACTCACAATGAAAATGTTTTTTCACAGGCCCCTTTCAGTCGCGCGCTTTGTTTGTGAAACGAAGTTCGCCGTTTTTTCCCTCCATATACGCTTCATCACGGCTTTCTCCCGGGGTGGGGGAAAATATTGCGTAATGAATACACGCTCCGATTTCGCTGGCACACGCTGATGCAGTTACATTGGAGTGCATCGCTGCGTTAATTCGGGCAATAATGTCACCCGTAGATAGATTCGAATCGAAATTTTCACCATGTATGAACAGTTTAATCGAATATTGAACTGTTTTGGAGTGGAAACAGTTTTGCAGGTGACGATTTTGAGACGGGGTTTGTAGCCAGGAATATTGGTCTAAATTATCCATGTAACCGGAACGCCGAGACAGGAGATATAAATTAAACTTTGCATGGTGAATAAGTATGTACGAGGGGTTATTTATTGATGTGTTAACCCGTTACAACTTAAACTACCTTGCCTAAGTAATTTATAGGTTTAAACACGCATAAGTTTTCAGGATTGTTCAAGAATTTGACGCGAAACATACATCATAAATAATGACTATATACTTAAGCAATAAGGACGACATATTAATAGTACAGAGACTTTAATATGAGGGAAAAGATATATGAAAGTTTTGTGACTTTATTTTTAGATACCTATTTTTCCTGTGAAGGAGGTTTGTGACAAAAAACGCCAAGAACTTTGAGATTAGTACACATACTTCTTTTATATCGAAAAGAGAGATTGTGGCATGTTTTGTATTCTATTATTTTTTAAATGGTTGTTGACGATGGTTGTTTCATGTTGACATAAATATTTTGTAGGAAATGTTCCACTAATTTCGATTGAAACAAAAAGCTTCCTCAGCCATACGACTAGAAAACAACACGATTACACAGCGTACGGAATTTTAATCTTGTTTGCAAACGATTTGGTAATCGTTTAGTTAACTATCTTTACAACGCATATACAAAAAGGATACAACTGCTAGGAACCAGAAAGGTCTTGTAAGTCCACTAAATAACAGTAATGATATTGAAATTATTTTAAAAACGTTAACAAGTAACAGTATGTTGAAGTAAAGAGATCTAATATTAAGGAACACAAAATATCAAGGAATATTTCCATAGCTATCAAAAACGCTTAATTGGCATCTCAATACCATATTACACTCGATCGTGGGTATCATATAGCAATGGCCCCTTGAGATGAGGAGCATCTAATGAGACACTTGAACCAAGATGTGACATGCGTACCTATATTTGCATATGTATTACAATAAATATGCCGCGTGGCAATGCGTAGTTACTGAATGAAAATATATGTATAAAAAGGACAAAGGGAAGTTTTTTGACTCTGTTCTTATATTCCGTGAGCCTCGTTATTTTTTTAATTTAAGTTATAAAATTTTACATAAACCTCGCACAAACTTGTCGTGGATAAGTATGGTACTAGATTTGACCGCGGTTACGCCTGCGTGTACGACGGATATCACAGTAAATATTTAGTCGTGGTATCACCCCGGCTGAGCCGGCCCATTCGTGCTGGAGCGTGGCTCTCTCACGGTATGAATGTTATTACTATTATTATAATTAGGTATACATACATTATTGTAACAACTTGATAGATGTATATATATATAGGACAGTACTACATTTTCCATTACATACTGAAACTGTACTCGACTTATACACAATTTAAATTGATTTACACACATACATACATAATACATGTACATAGCCATTAAAACAAAACAAAAATATTACTATAGACACCAAAGTTTAACACTCGACTTTGCTATTTTCATTGTTAAACACATTTTATAACAGAAACAACAAAAAAACATTTATTGTATTTACTCAACAATTAATTCCTTCCAGTATTTTATTATTCATTTATTTCAATTCGCGTTTGCGGTCTTTTGTGTGCAAATAACAGAAGTAACCATTTAAAACAACGTTAATAACGGACTATGCTGGTACTCTAGTCTTAAAATATGCGTCAGCACTCAAGCCTTTTACAGCTCTCTGAGAGGCTTAAAACAAATAAATAAAAGATCTAACGCGGAAATATTTCCTTGAACGTGTAATAATCTTGAGTGTCACAAGTTTTATGTCGGAGTACCTTCCCTCGTAAATAGATTCTACTAGGTAATATGTGTAATAAAATATATTGCCTCAATTTTTCGGAAATATAAAGAAAACCATTTGCGTTCCTTTTTCAAATACACAGTTAAAAACAATTAATTTCCATTACAGAATATATTTATTTTTATTTATTTATTTAATCTTAAAAAAGGCGGACTTAATGCCATGGGCATATCTTCCAGTCAACCTTTGGGTGGTGCAGAGCTGCGTGTAGCAGGTGTATTATTGAAGCAAGTGAGAATTGTTATTCAAATTGTATAAGGTTGTTCAAGGTACATGAAGATATCATTATATATACATATATATTATATATACCTCTAATATAAATACCTATGCCTCAAACTAAAAATCTTCACAATAATTTCCACTGTAATAGTAAAAGGTTGTAATTACCTCATTGTCTTTTTCTTGACTGCCTCGGCGAAACAGCGACTGCTGTGCTTGAGATTTCGGGTTCGATTCCTGTGTCTGACCAAATGTTTAAATGTTTGTATGTCTGCAAATATTTGTTTTGTAATTTGGGTGTTTTCTATGTATATATAAAAAAAAGTACATTTGTATTTATATCAGATGTCTATTTGGGTCTAGTTTGGGACTATATGGCGTTGTGTGTTAGATGACCTGATTTGTAAAGTGTGAGTAAATAACGGTTTTTATTTCCCGTAAAAAGATTATATTATAATATAGTTTCGATCGGTTACCATTTAATTATTATTATAGATTACAATTATATATATTACCAAATAATTCAACTAATGTAATTTAAAATAGTGAAGACAAGACCATGCAATCTGGTCTATTTAAAAATAAATTATATTTATATTAAAATTTTATGAGGTTGTCCATTTCTGGAGAAAAGCCTTCTCCATCCTCTGCCATTCCTCTCCATTGGCGGCTAATTGTAAAGCGTATATGTACTCTAATAACACACACACACATTATACTTCCGAAGGGGTAGAAATCTGCTGTTTTGAAATACAATTTGAATCACAGCATAGTTAAGCATCAGTCTCTCATAATATCTATAGACGCTTTTATAAAACTCAATTGAAATTTGGTGAAATAAACAAAAATTATTATTGTTATACGGCGTTTAAATAGTTGCTTCTCTTCTCAATGGGAGTTTCCGACCGAAACCGACTTTTCAGCAGAAACCAATTTTCGGCCTGACTCTCAGTTTCGGACGCAACCGAAAACAAAACTTGTTTAATCTTGAAAAAAACGCGAGCCTGTGTCCATTTCTTCCAAAAAAAAAAATAATAATAAAAAAAAATATAAAAAAAAAACTAATAAAAAAAAGCTAATAAAAATAAAATCTTTATTTGGAGCTGATAATAAAATTATCAATTATGAATGTGTTTGATAACATATAATATAAAAATGTTGCCTTGATCTTTCTGAAACTTCTGGTCAGTCACAAGGAGATGATATAGTAGACCAATATGATACTCATATATCTTAAAGAAACGTTATTACTGAAGTTAGAATATGTAAACAATGAACAAGGCTAGTCGTACTCCAAACAGTCATCAGAATGCATACTTTACATTTCATCCATACCATACATAGACTCTCTCGAAGCCTTTCTTAGGAGTTATCTAGTGCGTTGTAAATAACCTCTGAATCTAAATGGTACCTTAATCGAAACAGCCGATAACACAGTGTTAAAATTCTATAATATTGAACAGGCACAATAGAGTAGATGACAGCTTAGTCAAATAAGTGAATTTATATCATCTGTCAAAACGATACCTTTGTCTGAAAAATGTACTAAATACAAACTTGTGACGTCACTGTTTTAGAATACTCAATTGAGCAATATAACACAATGTTTCTTTGATTAAAATTTGTAAAAGAAATGTTAATAATTATATTTTCCGAGATGTCTTGTAATGTTCGTTTTAATGAAAGAGACATCGGTATTTATTTACGACACAATCCCTATCGTACAGAAAGAACAAACACACAAAATATCTCACTACAAATTGATGTTAGATGAAAATTCAGCCATCTAAGACTATCCGAATAGACCATTCCCTTGGGAAATCTGATATTTAGCCACAAAATACGGTTGATATGCCTTATCCTGCCAGCTTCCTTTGAAAAACTGCGATCGTGCCAGACTCAATCAAAAGGCACAAAGATGTCTAAGGATACCGCTCTTGGCCTCACTCCAAAGGTGCGTGGCTTATATGGCGTGTATCAAAAGGTCCCCAGCTGACCGTCCTCTACGAAAACCGTTTTTTGCATATAACTAGACTATAACATTGGACTCCAACTACTTCAGGGAAGAGCTTAAAAAAACTTATATGTTGAGTTTTTAATTTATATAATCTATTATCAACAGTGTACGATGTGTGTTTGTGTATATATTTGCCTGCCTCGTCGGGTCGGGACAAATATTTTATTGGAGTTTCTCACATTATAGAAATACTTAATAACAGCTAGTAGTTTGAAGATTAGGGTCTGAACTCCTGTGCCTCGAAAGAACACGTAAAGCTGTCGGCCCTGCGCCTGGTCTCTCCCCAATCGTGTTGGTTAACCGACCTATCAGATTATGAGAGAGAGGGAACTGAAAGTACACCTTTGTAAGCGCACTCACTTGTGCACTATAATATCTCCTGCGTAGTTGGCTGGTCTTCGGTGATACTAATCGGCTCGAAGAACATCATCATGATTATATATTTGCAAGTGTATGTGTATTTCTAAGTTCTGGACACCTATAACCTCCATGGACCTACCTCACTAGATATCTACACTTCCCAAAGGTCAGCTGGAAGAAAATGCCTAAGGCATTAAGTCTGCCGATGTAGATAAAAGTGCTTGAAGTTGTAAACAAATAAACATGTCACTATAAAACGCGTCCTTTCACTACATTTTGTACACATTTATATTCAAAAATGATAATTGCGTTCTTTATTTCTGTTTAAATTTATCTGACACAGATCTATATCAATAAATAAAATTGTAAATTGCTTCTAATTTAAATGACCAGCTTTTTACCCACCTTTATCTTGGAAAAACAAAGATTGCTCGACAACAAAATTGAAACCAATGAAATAGTGAACAATAACCAAAGTAATAAAACGGGGGGGCGTAGCTAGTCCAATATACAAACAGTGTTTGTCATCGAAGTTCTCCGAAACGGCTTGACCAATTTTCATGAATTTTGTATATTGACCTGAGTGTAGGTCACCCTTCTACAGCCAACCTCTGTTTTGTTACTAAAATATTCACAAGAAATAGTTTATATAGCAAAACAACTTTAGCCGGGATATCTTGTATTGTTAATATATTTTATTTAAAGTAAATAATATCCCGTGCTTCCTTCTCTTTTTCTAAATTCTTTTATATTTATTAAATACTATCACAACGATGTCTTATAGATACATAAAAAATATGCGTCGTGTTTACTACAAATTGTTTTTCTACTCTTCGACGTTATTCTTCGGATAATTCTATTAGTATTTCATTACACACATATTACGGGTCTAGTCTTGTCATCATGAAAATATTATTATGAAAAGCTGTACCTGCCTCTTTCAATTGTGTACTACGAGTATAACTAGATACTTATTGACCGATGTGAAGTCAAAAAGTATAGAAGGTCTGTACAGTGACCTACTATACTTTTTGATTTCGCTTCGCTTGCATTAGATTTGATTTTGAGTGAATGAATTAATGTCATATGCATTTAATAAAAAAAACATTTACAAAACTTCTAATCTAGGTGCCAAAACCACTAAACAATTGGGCTTACTCGTGAGCAAGTTACGAAGAACTTGCCATGAGGCAAGCAGCTTTCTCTTAAATATATCCCAGTAAATTTGAGTGTTTATTCTTGAGACTTGTTTAGTGTCATCGCGAAGCAGACTTTGAGGGTAAACTGCAACCGTTTAAATTAAAACGGAAGATCGTTTGGAATCAAAGGAATTCGTGGTATGGCTAAAATTGTGGTTTCCGCTATATTTCTATGTAAATCTTTTACTATTAGCTTGGTACCATTTGACAATTTAGAGGGGTTTTAAATTTCGCAACAACATCACGGTGGTGTTTACGCGTAGAATAAGCCTCGGTGATCCGGTGATTTAAAAGAAATTCTATAGGGTTGTTCATAGCGTCGGTTATGTTGACCACCGTGTCTATAGAAGTGTTTACCATTTCTTCCCCCTCAAAAGACTTTAACGGCATATCATTAAAGGCTCCGAAGAATAACGTGGAAAAGTAGAAAAACAATTTGCAGTAAACACGACGCATATTTTTAATGTATCTATAAGGAATTGTTGTGATAGTATTTGCCGCTTGATCGTTTTTCAAAGTAATTATGGCACGTTCACGCAACAATTTTCATGAGGAATTGAGGAATATCTGGATAAATTTTTGACATTATGGCGACTTCCACACACAGCGGCAACAAAAACATAAGACAACGCCATCTACCGAAGATACACTGAACTATGGAGTAACGTAATGTATGAACAAGCTACCAATCCTACATCGCGCCATAGAAGTTCCCTCATGATCCTCACCAGGTCGGAGAATCCTCTCTCAGTGACGGAGGAATATGTGAACCGTTCCTCTACAGATATCAAATCATCTAGCTCTGTGCATAAATCGCTTGAGACAGTTATCTTTCCATCAACGTTCGATCAATCACCCTTGTTGATTTCAAGTGAAAGCTATGCAAAACCAGTAATATTTTCCTGTTCCAAGTAAACACTCATATTTTTTAGAGCTTGAGACTGTTAGCTTGTGGCACCAAAATAAATCTCATTAAGCATCATCTCACTTCATATGCTCTAGTTCCTTTTGAAACTACTGGTAGAGTCTACCTTAAGCCGCCAGCCACTAAAATCATTACACCTTCCATTAGATTTTTTTTCACACCTGTGTTTTTAACACTTCCACAAAATTCTGTCTTGTGTATTTCTTCTCTTCTGCTGATTAGTGCCTTTGTATTTGCTGACGTTATTCGGTTTTTCGTTTTGTTTGTCTTAGCCGTAAGTTCCTGTGCTTTTTGAGGCTGTTATCTTGCCTTTGTTATTTTTTCTTCCATGATTTTATAGCAAATAAAACTGTAAATAAGTAACTGAAACACTAAATAGTAAACAAACACGAAAAGACAATGACGTCATTGATTATGACAAATGCGCGCGTAAAATGGCGGCGTTTGAATAGGTCAAATTTAGTCAGTTTTACATTTCACTTTGAAAATTGGTTTGACTATTTTCAAGCGTATTTAATTTTTTTTTTCTATTTTATAGAGACGTAAATAATCAAATTAAAAAAATATTTCCCATTGCTACTAGCATAAATTATTCTGTTACTGAAATATTACAACCTTTTTGATCTCTTCAAATTCTTCTTCGATTAATGGTAGTACTTATGAAACAGACGCTAAGATTCACAAATTAAATAATTACAATTAAACGTTCAAAGAAGTGCATAAATTAAAATTGACGTTTGCAATGCCATCGACATTCTTGTTTTGAATAAAGTTATGCAAAAAAGGACTCGCAAACTTCATTCCGTACCAGTCGGCGGATGTGTCGATAAAAAGTATAGTTTTGCAATTTGGTTTGCAACTGGACCGCACCCGCCTATTAATAATGTGACCGTGAATGATATGAATGAATAACAGATGGTCTTTATAGTCAGTCAAATTTATCTTAAAATACCGAATAGATATGATTGCTTTATTTTATTTGTCTATTTATCTGTTAGGAAACGACTGTCTTGTTGGTGTAGGAGCTAACGAAAGCGACTGCCGATTAAGAGGTCTCAAGTTCGATGCCCGAATCGGATTGCTTTTGATTTTTCTTACAAGAAATTATTAGCACCAGCCCGGTGTGTCGAATATGGCGGTGTTTCTCGCCGTGCATTGGAGAGCACGTTAAGTCGTCGGTACCGTTTATCATGAACACCTATGACAATCGTTATTGGGTCCTCAAATATATTGACAACTAACTGGTTCTACCTTCGAATTCAGTTCACCCTCAGGGTTGCGGAAGTCCGATCCAGTCGCTCCATGTAAAAACTGATATTCAGGTAAAACAGTTTGAACTGATAGCTGACCCCAAATAATCTTGGGAATAATAAAAGCTCGGAAGATGAAGATGATGATGTAGAATTTAATAATAAGAGTAAGTTTTAAGTGCTTTGTTTTCATGAAATTAAATGAAATTTATTTCCATAGAACATAGGTTGGTACCAGGTGTCACATTGGTGATTTTTTATCAGACCATATACTCCCATGTTTTGGCATGCAATTAATTTATTAACTAATATTAGGAACTAGAAAATTGTTTATTTTAGATAACTAAAACCCATTTTGTTAGCAACAATTGTATTCTAAATATATGTCAGTATTTTGAACTTATTATAATACAATTTTATCTATATAATTTTTGTCCTACCCAATGGTTCAGGATGTAACTATCAATTTTGACAACCCTCAGAACACTGTAGGTGCTGCTTCAAATTCTGTAAAACAAGGAGGATATTCTTTTACGTTTAGTCGTACGACGATCATGTTTTAAAAAACGTATACAAAAAGTTGCATCGTTCACAAAAAAAGTCGGTAAAACTTTTAAATATTATTCTTGTATAAAATTTTTGTGATCTTGATGTAAATGTATCCCTATATAATGGACGCACGCCCTAAATAACATTTGGATCGAGTACCATCATCTACAAATTGTATAAGTATTCCACTGCCCCATCTCATTGAAAGAATAAAGAGGGGAGCGTTTTGTTAAAACATTTCTTTATACGTACACAAAAAGTTCAAAGTTAATTAGAGTATCTACTTGTATACAAAGCGATCGTAGTCGTTTACACTTGATTATCTTTTGAACACCGCTTTGTATACTTTAAGGTACGTATATTTTGTCTATCAATTTAAATTATTACGAGTATTAAAATGTATTTTTAGGATGAGGTTTGCTCTTTTCTTTTGTTTTGTACTAGCTGTGACACACGGTATTACCGCATCACCGCAGGGCGAAGCTAGTCTCTCTGAAAGTAGCTTATTAACTCCTTATATTATTAGCTAACCGCCTGTGAAAGTCCCACCAACATCGGTCAAGCCATTATAGGGATTACCCGGAAGAAACCGACAAAAATTTAAAGAAATGCTTTTTTGATGTAAGTACCGAATATACTTCTATTTAAATTTAGTAAAAAAGTGTTAATTTGAAATTACAAACAGACATTTCGTGATTCGTTTATTTGATGATTCCTGATTTCGTGCATGGTAAAGTATCGAAATATTATTTCATCATCATCATCAGCCCGTTGCAGTCAGTGGACATAGGTCTCTGCCAAGGTACACCACAGAGCCCGGTCTGCTGCAAGCTGCATCCATCTGTACAGAGGGCGCCACATACTATGTAACTTAACACGATATGACGATAATATTATTCAAGATGACTATAACAAACAATGAATGATTGAAGTACTTATCTGAAACTATTGTTAATTGGATGTTAATAGAATTAAGAAACCTTTCCAATTTTCATACACATGACGGCGCAAAATTAATTGACTTTATGTTTCAACTTAAAATCACTTACGGAATATTTTCAATCAATACACACAGTGAGTTGTTTAATCAATGTTATGTTATTTAATAGTGTAAAATTTTGTTACAGGAAAGTTGAATTCTTAAGTAGGTATACCAGAGTTGAATAGCTACTGTCATACCACTGACACAAACACGCCAAATCCTTCGGGTTTTTTAAAATTCTGGTGACATAGGAGATCCCTGGGAGAGTCGAGTGAACCCTGGTCTTTGTTGATGTGTTGTTCCAGTATGCAACCATCTCTTTTGCCTGTTATGGTAAACAGATGTTTGTTACAATGACGCGTATTCATAATGAATGTTAGTGGAAGTTAAAACTTCTACGCTTCTTGTACCTTCAGTACAACCACCGCAGAAAATTCCACGGGGCGAGCTGGTCATAAAAGAGTAGCCTTAGTTACTCCTTATATTACCTGATATTTGCCTTGGATAGTTCCGCCAAAATCACTATAGCCGACCCAGAAATTAGCCGGAACAAATAGACAGACAGACCAAAAAATAGACTTCTTCTATATAAATACTATACTTTTTTTTAAAGTTTAGTATAAAGTTGTTCATTTAAAATTATAAACAGACACTTCACACATTATAAGGTTTGGATAGGTAGAAACAAGTGATTAACTTACAAAAGTATCTTCTTTCAAAAACAAGGCTTTATTACTTTAAAAAAAAAATAACTTTAGGCCGTTTCATTTGATACACATATAGAGTGGGTTGTTCAGAAATATGTACACTGCCATTTTGTTACGGCAGCCATTTTGTATTAATAGTAATACCGATTATATATAATTAGATAGTCGTCAAAACTAAAGGTATATTTAAAAGTTGGCTCAACCGGAAATCGGGAAGTGGATCAAATTTAACTTGCGAGATTTGATTACAGATAAACATCGCGACAAGTGAAACTAAATAAAAAAAAGATTGTGTGGTTTTATGAAACCACGGTAAAAGTGAAACTTTTTTCACATGCCAATAAATAAATCTAATAAAGCAAATAAATAACAACATTAACATTAAACACTGACAAAAACAAACAAATTAGCGTGGAGCACTGACACACTGTTCGACTGGCCGCTGGACACTGGCCGACCGTCACGCGTCACGCGACATGCGATACACAGACCATGAAACTTGAGACGAAAGTTTCACTTTAATAAAATAATCATGGCTAGCAAAATAATCATGGGTTAAGAAATTAAACTGACGTAATCCTAACATTACCTTTGAGATGAGATATTAAATGTTAACACTTCATTGCCTTACGAAACCGACATTGAGTCTTTCAATCTACATTGAAGTATTAAGTATTTTACTTTTAAAGGTTAAACACAATTAATAAAGTGTTGGCAATGAAAACGTAATAAGCTGTTAGAGATATTAGAGGCCACGTTATGTTAATGATGACTGCGTAGAATATTGTCGAAATGTACAATGTAAAAACATTATTCACGACAAACATGGTGATGTAAATAGAACCCATGAACCCTGACCCAGTAAAACTTTATGATTTAAAGTTCATTATTAAAATGCTAATTGTGGCTACATCGTTTTTGTGTATTTCGGTTATCGCGGTAAAGGAAAGCTTATATCCTTCCTCAAGAATAAAAGTAACTCCATGTCAAATTTAATTAGAATCGGTTTTTTTTTTATATTTAAGCTGCTAAAATGACTCTGCCCTGCCTGATGGAAAGCATGAGCAGAATCCAAGAGTGGTGGTCACCATCCTCAATGCGAAAAAGAACAATGCAGCATGGTGACCCACACTATGGCGGTATCGGTACAGCGGTTTAGCCGTGAAAGCGTAACTAAAGACAGAGCTACTTTCGAATATATAATAATAGTATGGATGCATGTTAATACATTTACTAATAGGTATACAAGATCAGTAGTTTATTAATATTCTATACTAGTTTCTGCCCGCAGCTCCAGCCGCATGTATGTCGGTTATCATAGTGAACTGTAAGTAAGTCGCCTATGTCATTTCTCAAGAATCAAAATATCTCTAGGCTGAATTTCATTAAAATCGGCTTAGTGGTTTTACAATGGGAGTGGAACAAAGCTATTTACTTATATTTATACTATCTGCCAGGTATGCCACCATCTGCGGGCAACGCCGTGGGGCGAGGCGAGTCTTAAAAAGTTATTCATTATATCATCAGCTACCTATCAGAAAAAAGTTCCTTCAAAATCGGTCCAGCCGTTCCAGAGATTAGCCGGTGCAAACAGTTAGTATATGTACAGTGTATAAATAAATATGTATTTAGTAAAACGCGGTTATTTCAACATTACAAACAGACACTTCAGTTTTATTGATTTGTATAGTTTAGCAAAAAATAAAATACTAGCTATTACTTACAGATTGTTCTGCTTTATGATTTCATATACGTAATACTCTAAATTTAATAGATACATGGACAATTTTATAATACACAACAAGAATTCTACAAACTGGCTGACAGTTCAAAGTATTAGAACTACAAAAACATTTCTTATTACATTTGTTTAGATTTATGCCTGTCACGAAGTATTTAACTATGTATTAGTATACGACAACTTGTTTAGGCTTGCTAATAATTATCCCAGTCATCTCGAAGCCTCTTATTCTTTTTTATCACCTGTCATATAAAGCTTCATAAGGTTAATTTTGCTGTTAGAAATAAACTTGATAAGTTACTTTACTGCGACTGGTTTTTAATGTATATGTTACCAATCTGTATGATTTAGGTATTTTGTACAATACCTGAGATGTCCAGGAAATGTATGAAACATTATGAATGTTATTGTCCATTATATACCTAGATATTTTATACAATCCCTAGCTAGGATTGTATGGAGTACCTTTTGACCTATCGGTATTGTGTCAAATAAATAGATTTTGGTCTGTATTTATTAATTTTATGTTACTACGTAGAAACGTATAAAATGATGAGAGAATGAGACGTGTTATGTTTGCTTAAAATCAGCTAAATTCAGAATCATTCTTGTTTAGGTTAGGTCAGAACATTGATCATCAAAGAACCACTCTGTTATTGTTAAATCGTTTAGATTAGATGCGTTTGAGTGGATTGCTTTTGACCTATTCACGTAGATAGCATTAGCGACCTTGCATTACGTATTGTATAGAATACCCAGGCAAAGTATAAAATAATTAATATTTCACTAATTATCTACACGTTTTTGGTATTGTATATATTGCATAGGTATTGTATAAAATACCGGATTATACAGATTGCTGGTAACATATATTTGCAATCGTAAATCGTTAATTGCGATTGATCATCGCATGGTTTATATACGTAACGTTATGTAACTTTAATGTTCAAGGAATGTCTTTATTATATTTGTGAAATACAATTTCTCATTTATTTATTCAGTTTCTACATAAACGAGTTACAGGTTTGAAGTTATCGATGGTTTTCGCACTAAGCTCGAGGCTTGTGTCGCGACAACCAAGACAACATTGTACAACAACGACATAGATTTGTACAACGAAATTAAGTATAAACATGATGAAATAACTATAAGAAATAGTGTAGGTATTTTACTTACACATCTAAAAGTGTCACAGATCACATTTTTTTTGTATGATATTTAATCCGTAGTCGCCTTGCAATACCCAGAACCTACTTCTTTCTAAAATATTTTAAAATCGTTTGAAATATGAAAACAAAGTAAAAGTTTATTTGTTTTAAAGAACTTGGCATAAATAAAATAAGTTAGACTGTTCGTTGGTGGATTTTCTTGTATAACTTGCTTTGATAAGAGCTTTTCACTCACAAAAACAATTAAAAAATCAAGAAATATTTTAATTATTTTCACGAAGACATAAGATTAGAATGTAAACTTGTACGTATGTTGAACGGCTTGAGATTAAAATTCTTCAGAAGTGAGCTATACATTTCGACGGTATCGAACTTTATGAAACTCATGTTGATATTCTGAGTGCGAAGACAAGAAAGTTAAAGACAAATGTTTACAACTTAGGCGGTAAACGAGGCTAACGTAACCTGACACTCAATTACCCTATAAAGAATAAAATCTGATTTCCATAAATTTCAATTTTGACGTAACAAATTCATTGTTTAACGTGTTAGTAACCTTCAAAACACAAATCTGTTCAATCAATAAGATGTTTTACATGTTAAATTGTGAAATCATATTTTGTAAAGCTATAAGTGCGCGAAGGCACAGAATCCATACAAATAAATAAAATTCAAGTGTCTGTTTGCAATTTCAATTTGACAGTTTTTGACTACATGCATATGAAAGCATAAAACTTTTTTTCTGTCAGTCTGTTTGTTCTCTGAAATGGTTTTACCGATCTTGACGGGACTTTCACTGGCAGATAGCTTATGTAGTAAGTACTAACGTAGGCTATTTTTATTTTAGACTACAACAATAGTGGTACGGTGTTCATCATTATCAGCCTACTGCAGTTCGCATCTGGGTATAGGCTTCTCACATTACGCACCACTCTGATTAATTTTAGACTTTTCACACCTAGCTCCACCTACAACATATAGTTATTTGTTAGTCGAGGTTTATACAAAATCTTATATGTTACTTAACTTTCACTTGAGTATTTATTTTTATCAAACTCCGTAACTTTCTCTCTATGTCCATCATCCTTAAAAAGTATCATGACCTAGCATAAATCCATCACTTCACCGAGAGGCGATTATACGTGTTTATTAATATTCAAATGTATGTAATTTTATTATTATCTTAACTGTATAGGCAATTTTACTTTTGATATGGCAAATTAACAATGTGTGTGTCCCGATTGATGATGTGTTTATTTCTATTTCACTGTAGGTTTTGCTACCTCGGGTTGTACCATTTAAAGTATGATACTTTTTAAAATATAAATAATTTCGGTGAAGCAGAGATTTTAAATCTATCTCTGGTTTGGTGTATTGTTTGGAGTCAAGTCTATATTTGTAAAAAGCACTCTTTGTTTAACTTTTATTAATCGCAGCTTTGATGCCTATTTTTGCCCGATGACGTCGACGCCAAATGGAAGGCTAATAGTTTTGGCAGTCTATGTAAAGTATGTTTGTTTGTTCCATCGTAAAGCCTTACTAAACCGATTTTAATGAATAAGGTGCGTGAGTTGCGTGAGAGCGTGTGAGCGTGCGTGTGTTAGTGTGTGTTCGTGTGTGTGTGTGTGTGTGT